>JACYFF010031957.1:123370194-123383256 GCA_017589665.1 Selenicereus undatus | reverse complement strand
ATATATATATATATATATATATAAGTATGTATGTATGTATATATGTATGCATGTATGTATGAAGGTACATGGGTATGTAGGTATGTACATACACACACACACAGTTACATGCACATTTTCAAGACAATTTAGAAATAACAAATAATTTTTCTGTGAAGGTTATAGAGTTTTGACATAAATAAAAATGTAATGTTATTCTTAGAATATCCATTTTATTATTTAAAAATTCAAATATGATGCAATGCTAGGGTACATACTCAAGAAAACATGTATGCTTGAAACTTCTTTTTCAAAAGAATGCTGGAAAAAAAAAAGAAGTAGTGATAATGTTTTCGCTACTTAGCCCAATTTTTTTGAGTTAGACTAAAATACTCATTATTTTTTTTTATGTCTACTTATTAACGTCGACCCAACAATATTATTCGACAATACTTTTAAAGTACCATTTACTTATTCAAAAATTTAATCACAGGGCAACGCACGAGTGTTAGCTAGTAAAGAAAACAAACAAGTTCTTCTGAGTTTAGGCCAAATTAATTGTCCTAGGTTCAACTGCTCAAGCTTGAACTCGGTAAAATTCAAGAGCTGGCTCAAACTCTGCTTGAAACCGGTCTGCCTCTAGCCTGAGTGAAACTTTAATTGAGTCATGTGTCGTATCCAATAGTCACTGAATTGGTTCAATTTCGCTACAACCCTACAAATAACAATACAAGGACACGACTTGGAAAATTACCCCAGTATGACTTGCTTATTCCCAAGTATTCTTTTCCCCTTTCTTATTCACCAATTCCAAGTAGGATGCAGTAACCACCCACCAAACCGAATTTATATAGTCCATTTGGTCTTAATCTTCATTATTGACTTGCTATTTTCTCTATTCGAACCAAACAAACCTGTATTTCTAAATCAAACCTTAACAAAATTGGTGAAATCTTGTTGACTAGACGATCATCCTCCTATGCCATGATGTCTGTCTCTACCTTGGCATCTGCGATGCATCCCCCTTAAGTACGTCGACTCATTGTCAATCTATCTTTTAAGCTTATTTGTGATTTTACTTTAGCGATTTTAGTAGTTCAAATTTTATAAACCATAGGGTTTCTGACCTATGGGTTGATGTTTGAATTCTCCAAGAAATTGGATGTGAAAATCTCTTGAAGGATGTTTATGTAAGTCATATTGACATGAGAGTACCCCAAGTTGATTCTACTGAGGAGAAGAAGCCTCTTAATGCTAACCAGACCGCAAGTAAAGTGATGAAACTGAGACTAAAGGCAAACACGAAGAGGTTATTACACCTCTGTTAATAAATCTAATTTTATCAAACAAATCTATATTGAGTAATGATATTGTTGAGGGCAAAAGGGTCATGACATACAAAATGTAGCATAGCCTCACTTTCGTTAGTCAACTATCTAGTCCCCACGGAGCACGAGCCCTCATCTATTCCCCAAACCTCAGTCCCCACCAACCATAACCATATATACAAACCATTGTCCTTCTTTATGTTACATTGATTTTCATTCTCTAACAAACAAACCCTAGGTGTCTGCACCAAAAAAACAAACCCTAGATATCGTGACTCCCTTTTCAATTTCTCTCTTACACTTCGCACAGAAGTTGATCAACAATATCTGGTTGCTCGTCTCCGCCATCCCTAGCCGCCGCCACGGATCCCACTTAGATGAGTCTCATTCGCTCCATTGATTGATTTGATAATACAATTGTTGAATTTTGGTTAAGTGATTTTAGAGTTATGGAGGTCGCTCCAACGGTGGAATTATATTGATTCTTTGTGCGATGATTAAGTTCAACTGATTTAGCTTCTAACAGTTCTACATTGGTGTTTGAATTAATTAGGAAGTTGAACGTGAATATCTCAACAATGATGTTTCTGAGCTTCATCCTAATATGAGAGTACCCAAAGTTCGTGATTCATTATGCTGCAGTGGAAAGAAGGTTCAAGACATACATAACAATGATAATGTCGATGCTTCAAAATTCGATGGAATTCAAGGGTGACATTTTGAATGTGTTGAGGAAAACAAGCCTCTCAAGATTTAGAAATATAATTGATATTCATTTGATGAAACAGTACATGTGCACATGAAAAGTTATAGAAACTTATAATAATATTAATCACATATGTTCAATTCAACATTATATCTTTGTGCGATGATTAAGTTCAATTGATTTAGCTTCTAATAGTTCTACATTGCTGTTTGAATTAATCAGGAAGTTGAACGTGAATATCTCAACGATGATGTTTCTGAGCTTCATCCTGATATGAGACTACCCAAAGTTCGTGATTCATTATTGCTGCAGTAGAAAGAAGGCTCAAGACATACACAACAATGATAATGTCGATGCTTCAAAATTCGATGGAATTCATCACATATGTTCAATTCAACATTATATCTTTCTTCAGCTATGTTAAAATCTAAATTTATATACTATTAAGCACTAAATCTAACGAATCATTGGTCAAATTAATAAGCACTAATTTCAACAGTAGCTTATTATATAATAAATTCAATAATATATTATATATTATGATTGCTAGCGTATTAACCAGCTCTCATTAAATCGATACATAAATCATTACGTAATGATTTTTTATAAATGTCTTGTGATCATTAAACGATTATCTAACGCTCAAAATAGGTAACATCTTTTAGGATGCCCAACAAGCTCTTTTTAAAATAATAATGAGATTTATAATATTGCTTGGATATCTCGTGTTCAGGTAAACGTAGATGAGTGTTATAGGAATCGATAAAAATGAAGGTACACTTAGTCAATGACTCGGCTTGCCTTTTTGAATTAATTGTTCATATGTATAATATATAATCCCTTATAATAGCTTATGTGTGTAACTGAGTTCCTAATTGTTGTTAAGATCTAGCTAGTAATTATGGTAATAAGATTACTCAACCAACATTTTCAATAATTAACAGTTGGAATTTCACGTACTTGGGAACCCATTTTTCACTGTTAGTATTTAACGGTAGAGTTCAATTGATATTAGTTTCTAATAGTTCTATATTGGTTTTCAAATTAACCAGGAAGTTGGACGTGAATATATTAAGAATGATGTTTCTAGGCATCAACCTGATATGAGAGTACCCAAAGTTCATGATTCATTATGCTGGGGTAGAAAGACAGCTCAAGACGGACATACACAACAACGATAATGTCGATGCTTCAAAATTCGATGGAATTCAAAAGTTACATTTAGATTATGTTGAGGAGAACAAGCCTCTTGTGCAAACAAGTCTTTCATGATCTGAAAAGATATTTGATATTCATTTGATGAAACAGTACATGCGCATGAAATGTTATCGAAAATTATAATAAAATTCATCACATATGTTCAATTCAACATTATATCTTTCTTTAACTATGTCAACATCTATGTTTACATACTATTAAACACTAAATCCAACAAATCGTTCTTTCATATTAATGAGCTCTAATTTCATCACATATGTTCAGTTCAACATTATATGATCTTAACTATCTCAACATCTATGTTTGCTTGCATAAAAGTTCAGTAGGGAGTTAGGATTTTTTTAAAAAAGGGGTTAAGTTTTGGGGTCTACTTAGAAGCCGAATAGGATCCAATTACGAAGTCATGTCAAGTCTTCATCCCTTAAGGTCTATATTCATGGAAGAAGACGATATTATGGGCTTTTTGGTGTTAGCGTTAGGTTTATAAATCAGCATAGTTCATCTAGGATCTTAGCACATAAGTTGTAGGATACTTGAGGTCAAAGAGTATGCATCACTAGGCCTCATCATGTATTGTCCAAGAGTCCATCTAGGCCCAAAGTGCATAATATGGCCCAATAAACCTTTAGAACATTAGTTCACTCTAGGCTGTATTCAATTGTGCATCACATTTATAATGCATAAGTCCAAGTAAGACTTGGATATCTTACCCATGCACAAGTTCACAATCCATGCATCATATTTCCTAGACTTAGGATCCCTATATGAGTTCATTTAGATCCACCCATGTGCCAAAACTAGCCCTTCCTAGGCAAACCAAGCCACAATCATTTTTAGGTTAGTATAGATATGTGATTCACTTAAGACAAACTTATGTCCGACTTTAAGCCCAACTTAGGACCTAATTCAGGATAAGGCCCGACTTCAGTTTAAAATCACATATCTTAACCTTATTTAAGCTAAACCTTTAATCCCATCAAGTCATTGTCTCTTTCTGTTCCAATTACAAGTCATTAACCATTTTTTTTAGCACACATCCAGCATGGCTTACCACTCTTAACATTCCGACTCTCTAAATCATCACCTTATCGCTCAAGATAAGGAGGGCAAAGAAAGTGTACGAACGAAGTGTAGAGACCGGGATACTTCTACCAAGAGAGCAATCAGAGAAAACTCCACCTACTGGATTAAGAACATAGTCCAAGTCCAAGTTCAACACAACACCTATTCTAATGGCTGGGAACAACAATGAGATAGCTCAAATCCTAAAGATGCTAGAAAGGATACAAGCTAGGATGGATGAAAGTGACAAGATGACAGAAACAATGGCTGCTGCATTCTAGGACTGCAACAAAGAACCTCATTACAAAGGAGCTGATTATGAGGAAGAAAGGGAAAATAAGGGGAAAACTTGGAAACCGTAAAAAATAAAGAAGTGGGAGAAAAAAGAGCTCCTTTTGTGGATTCACGGGTGGACCGTATAGAACAATTATTGAAAGAATCCTCCATGTTAAATATTTATTTAATGATTATGCCGGATTCACTCACTATGCCAGATATAAAATTTCATAGAACTGAAAACCGTTATCACGTGAGGAATTTTGTCAGTGCCATGACTCTGAAAGGGATTGAAAAAGACATCTTTCACCTCATATTTCATTGAACTTTCGATAAAGACAACATGAAGGGATAGAATGCTATAGACCCACAAAAGGGCACAAATTGGATTGATCTTCGTAAGGAACTTCTATGCCAGTATTCTTGCACTACTGGCCTACCAATTACACTTGGAGACCTTGAGTTAACTAAGCAGGAGGGACAGGAAAACTTTTATGACTTCATTGTTCAAAAAAGGGAAAAAGCTGTTGATAAGGCTAACCGACCCTCAGAGGCTGATCAAGTAATGTTAATATTTCTGCAAGCGCACGGTTTATCGTTGTCGCACTTACAGGTGTTGATTCTCAGAGATGGTTTGTGAAATTAGATTACAACTTACTATCGAAGCTTTCGTTACGAATATGAAATAATAAACAAAAACCTAGAATTGCCATTGAGACTTAACAACAACTAACAAAACCCAAGGAATTGAACCTAAGCAACCTAACATACACTAGCGGACCCTAATGAACAAGTGAAACACATATGGATAGCCAAAGGAATTTGTTCCTACGTTGCTAAAGTTGAAAAAACAAATTCGGACCATAGCAGTGGAATCTACCTGGACTGGAATTAGGGATTCTGATTTGACCCAAGAACGTGCCCAAGTTCCTAGATTAGACATGCACCCAAATTTTGGCTCAGACTGAAGAAACTATTAGGGCCCAATCATAGGGGATTGGATCAGATCTTGCCTAGGAAACCTGGTTGGGTTCTTTGGTTAGGTCCAAGGCCCATTCCCTTGTCATTCTATAGCCCGGTTATACCTTACTTGCAATAAAAAAAAAAAAATTCATTTTTAGAAAAGTGTAAAAGTATGTAGCACATGAGCCAACCATTTGCAGGAGATTGCACCCGTAAAATGGTGGATCCTTACACCATGCAAGAGCAACAACAACAACAACAAACTCCCAATGTAGGTCCCGCTTTCGCGGGGTCTGGGGAGATCCAGCTGTAGGCAACCTTACCTCTACCGGTATTCCTACCCATAGAGAGGTTGATTCCATAAGACCCACAAAACAGCTTTGAGAAAATGGTTTGAAGAGAAAACGATTGCAAAAACCATTGACCGACGTAAGAGAAATGGGAGGGAAAAATGTTCCGGATAAGCGAAAATATAGGGAGTGGAGACATACCTCAACAAACCAGGGGAACTTGGTGTCGTGACATCCCGGGAAAGCGCGACCTGCAACAAGCAAACCAAAACCCTACCCACCCCGCCCCACCCCACACCGCCTAAGCTACTGCCACCTACGGAGCCGGTCCCCTACAATCAGGGACTTTAATCCCGTCTCGCCACAAACTCCTATCCTGAGCCATGTCCTCTGTGATACCGACAACTCTGAGGTCCTCTCTAACCACCTCTTCTAGGCTCTTTTTCGGCCTACCCCTTTGTCTCTTACCACCGGGGGGGGTGATACTCTCGCATCTTCGCACCGGGGCGGCCACACTTCTCCTCTTTACATGACCGAACCATCTGAGCCTCGATTCCCTCATCTTCTCCTCTATTGGGGCCACTCCAGCTAAGCCCCTAATTATCCCATTCGAGATCCTATCCAATCTCGTAAAACCACACATCCACCTGACCATCCTCATCTCAGCTACCATCAACCTTTGGACCTGCGCCTTTTTTAGAGGTCAACACTCTGATCCATGAAGAACAGCCGGTCTAACAACCACCCGATAGACTTTGACTTTCAAACCCATGGGCACTCTTTTGTCACACAACACCCCTGACGCTGACTTTCACTTTTGCCAACCCACTCTAATCTGCTGGCTAATATCCTCGTCAATGTTCCCATTCTGATGGATGATCGAGCCTAGATACTTGAATTTGGTGACCTTCGGTATTGTCCTCCCATCCAGTACGATTTCTCCCCCCTCTTCTATCCTGCTGCTGAAACAACAGTGAAGATATTCCGTTTTCGATCTACTCAACCGAAAGCTCTTAGCCTCAAGTGTATGCCTCCAACTCTCCAACCTGTCATTCACCCCCTGCCTGCTCACATCGATAAGGACGATGTCATCTGCAAATAGCATGCACCAAGGTACCTCGTCCTGGATTCCTTTAGTGAGTTCGTCCAAAACTAATGTGAAAAGAAACGGGCTTAAAGCGGAGCCCTGATGTAAGCACAAACTAACAGCAAAGTCATTGGACACCCCTGCCGGAGCATGGACACAAAATAGTTTAACTGAGAAAGTCTAAAATTTAGCAAAAGAGATGAATGAGAGATAATAAGTTGCCAAATTGACCTAAATCAGGTATGAACCTCCACGTATTCGTAACTAAGAACAACATTGATATGAGCTTATCTCTTCCAATGCTCAAATTCAAAATTCAATGAGCCATAATCTAATTCAACTATACATAAATGCGTTGAGTAAAAGAAGGTGCTTTTCATTACCAACCAATTGCAGTGAAGGCTATGCAACTGCGACTTAGGGTCTGTTCGCTTTAAGCATTCTGCAAAAGCGATTTGGGAGCTGAGGCGGGTTGATACTAACAAGTTGCGACAAAAGCAATGCAACTACGACTTAGGTAATGTTCATCTTGAGCATTTGGAAGGGAAGGCGCTTTTTAATGCTAACCAATTGCAGCAAAGGCTATGGAAGTGCGACTTAGGGCCTGTTCATCATTTTGAGCACTTTGAAAGAGGAAATAATGAGTTGGAGTAGGTAAATACTAACTAGTTGCAGCGAAAGCACTGCAATTACGATTTAGGGCCTATTATTGAACATTTTGGAAGATTGATTAGCGGGTAAGATCAGTACTTAGTAGTTAGCGTGTACGAGTACGTTGGGAGCAAATTGCAACAATTTGGAGTTTTGGAGCGTTTTTGGGCATTTTCGAGCGTTTTTCCGAGTGTTTAATATTATTAATGATTATCTTTGTCACATAACTTTTCATTTTACAATACTAGTTTACATCCAAAAAAATGATGCAATAGCAAAGTAATATACATCTCTTTCACTCTTACTTTTAATCCAAAATCGGTTAATAAAATTTTTTTTAAAAAGAAATCTATTAGTAAATAAAGGTGTGGCAGTTGGGATAAGACTATTAAGGTTGCTTTGGTTGATGATTTATCGAATTTACTTATGCTCTTAATGTTAGAGTGTACCTATCAAATAGTAAATTTAAATTATAAAATGTTAGCGGCATGTTATATCTTAAAATTACATAATAGAAAATTGCATATTACTTTATTACAAATTTACACATGGATTTTCAAAGATGCTAATTAGATAAATTATAATTACGAAAGATTATACATTACTTTATTACCGTCTACTTTTTTTCGAGCATTTTGAAGGGGGATTAGAACAAGTTGGATTGGTTGGAGCGAATTGAAGTGTTTTAAAATAGGTTAAAAGAGCAGTTAGTAAGTTGGACCAAGCTGAAACATACTGAAGTAGGTGGCAAGTGCAACATACAAAAAAGAACATGCCCTTAATGTAACATCTAAAGTTTTAATAATGACAATGATGATAATAATGATGATATAACATCGGCACAAAAACACAAGAATGAATATATATATATATATATATATATATATATATATATATATATATATATTATTCATCAATACACCTTCAATATGTTCTTATTAAATGCATTCATAAAATTGCTCATCTTCTTCTATTCCTTTTCTCAACTTGAATATATTGTCATTCAATGCAAGCATAAAATTGCTCATCTTCTTGTATTCATTAATTGGTGGGCTTCGTCTTCCTCCTTCCATATTCATCTATAAATGCAAAAAAAATGATGCAGCGGAAAAGTATTATACATTTTTAATCCGAAATCTGCTAAAGTATCATACATTACAACAACACACAACACACTCCCAGTGTGGGTCCCGCTTTCACGGGGTCTGGGGAGATCCATCTGTAGGCAACCTTACCTCTATTAGTATTCCTACCCATAGAGAGATTGATTCCATAAGACCCACAAAAACAGTTTAGATAAAAAGTTTATAAAGAAAACAATTGTGAAAAACCATTTACGGCGAAAACGGAGGGGGGAGGAGAAAAAGGGAGGGGGGGAAAGCAAATAAAGGAGTAGGAGTAGAGACATACCTGAACAAACCAGGGGCGTTTAGTGCCGTCGCATCTCAGAAAGTACGACCTGCAGACAAGCACACCAAAAACCCAACCTGCCCTACACCGCCTAGGCTAATGCCCCCTACGGAGGCGGTCCCCTACAATCCGAAACCTTAATCCTGTCCCTCCACAACCTATCCTGAGCCATGTCCTCCGAAAGACCGACAACTCTCATGTTCTCTCTAACCACTTCTATTAGGCTCTTCTTCGGTCTACACATCCCTCTCTTACCCTCGGGAGGGTGAATCACCTCGCACCTTCTCACTGGGGCGGCCACACTTCTCCTCTTCACGTGGGCGAACCATCTAAGCCTTGATTCCCTCATCTTCTCCTCTATGGGGGTCACTCCAGCTAAACCCCTGATTACGACATTCCTAATTCTGTCCAATCTCGTAAAACCACACATCCACCTGACCATTCTCATCTCAGCTACCATCAACCGTTGGACCTGTGTCTTCTTTAGAGGCCAACACTCCGAACCATAGAGAACAGCTGGTCTAACTACCATCCGATAGACCTTGCCTTTCAATCCCAAGGGCACTCTCTTGTCACACAGTACCCCTGACGCTGACTTCCACTTTTGCCAACCCACTCTAATCCGCTGGCTAATATCCTCGTCAATGTCCCTATTTTGCTGGATAATCGAGCCCAGATACTTAAATTTTGCGACCTTCAGTATGGCCCTCCCATCAAGTACGACTTCTCCCCCCTCTTCTGTCCTCCCACTAAAACAACAGTGAAGGTATTCCGTTTTCGATCTGCTCAACCGAAAGCCCCTAGTCTCCAGCGTATGCCTCCAACTCTCCAACCTGTCGCTCACCCCCTGCTTGGTGACGTCGATAAGAATGACGTCATCTGCAAATACCATGCACCATGGCACCTCGTCCTGGATTCCTCTAGTGAGTTCGTCCAAAACTAATGCGAAAAGAAATGGGCTTAAAGCGGAGCCCTGATGCAGGCCCAAACTAACAGCGAAGTCATTGGAGACCCCTCCCGGAGTCGTAACGCTCGTCCGCCCGCCCTCGTACATATCCTTGATTACGCGAATGTACGCGGGCGACACCCTTTTCTCTTCCAAACATCTCCACAAAACCTCTCTTGGAACTCTATCATACGCTTTCTCCAGGTCTATGAACACCATATGGAGATCCGCCTTTCTGTCCCTGAACAAGCCCATGAGCCCTCTGAGGAGGTAGATCGCCTCAATGGTCGACCTGCCTGGCATGAAACCAAATTGGTTCTCTGAAATCGTTACTTCCTCTCACAGCATTCTCTCAATCACCATCTCCCACAGTTTCATAGTGTGACTGAGCAGTTTGATGCCTCTAAAGTTATTGCAATCTTGGATATCCCCTTTGTTTTTGTACAGTGGGATGATTGTGTTGCCCCTCCACTCTCTGGGCATTTTGGCGGTCTTGAAAATAACATTGAAAAGCTCCGTGAGCCACTCTAGACCCTCTTCCCCCATACACTTCCAAACTTCTACTGGTATCTGGTCCGGGCCCACTGACTTCCCATTCGCCATCTTCTTCAAGGCCTCCCTGACCTCCTCCTTAGTTATCCTGACACCCGCACACTGAACGCTACACTCTCCATCCGGACTACAGTCGATCCCCCCTTCCCCATTGAGGAGTTTTGCAAAGAAACTTTGCCATCTCTCCTTAATTTCAGGATCCTCCGTCAACACCTTTCCCTCTTCGTCCTTGATACACCTTACGACTCCTAAATCTCTAGTCTTTCTTTCCCTAGCCCTAGCTAGTTTAAAGACTTCCCTCTCCCCTTTCTTCGTCCCCAATCTATGGTACAGTCTATCAAACGCCCGACTCTTTGCAACTGCCACCGCCCTCCTGGCTACCTTCTTGGCCTCCTTGTATTCAATCTTCTTTTGCTCCCTCTCATCCTCCGAAATGCTCCTCATGAGCTCTGTGTAAGCCTCTTTTTTTGCCTTGACTTTCTCCTTTACCTCTTCGTTCCACCACCAGGCGCCCTCCATACGGTTGCCGCCTGTCCTGAAAAGACCTAGGATTTCCTTAGCCGACCTTCGGATGCAATCTGCCATAACGTCCCACATCGCATCGGCGTCTTCTGTCCTCTTCCAAGCTCTCTCATCGGCTATTCTTTCTGCTATTAACTTCGCCTTCTCCTTTGAGAGGGTCCACCACTTTATTCTGGGTTCTCCGGCTCTCCTCGTCAACCTCTTAGAAAACTTGAACTCTGCATCTAAGACCAGCAACCTGTGTTGGGTTCCCAGCAACTCGCTGGGAATCACTTTGCAGTCTTTACAGAAGCTCCGATTTTCCCTCCTCGATAGGAAGTAGTCAATCTGGGTTTTGCACGAGCTGCTCTTGAAGGTCACTAGGTGGTCCTCCTTCTTCTTGAAGAAGGAGTTGACCACCAACAAATCAAAGGCTTCCGCAAAGTCCAGCACAGCGACCCCTCCCGCATTTCTCTCTCCGAAACCGAAACCCCCGTGGACCCCAACATATCCTGCTGCCTCCTCGCCTATATGGCCGTTAAAGTCTCCTCCTATGAACAGTTTCTCGCTCTGAGGTACCTCCCGAGTGACCTCATCTAGGTTTTCCTAGAAGAGCTTCTTAGTTTCCTTCGGCAGGCCTACCTGGGGCGCATACACGCTCACCACGTTCACAAAAACTGAACCCACCAAAACCTTAATGGCCATAATTCGGTCACTCTTACGCCTCACTTCGACCACCTGATCCGCCAAATCCTTCACGACTAGGATGCCAACTCCATTCTTCGCCTTGGCTACCTCCGAGTACCACAGCTTGTACCCATCAATCTCTCTAGCTTTCGCCCCAACCCATTTCGTCTCCTGGACACACGCTATGCTAATCTCCCGCCTTTGCAGAGCCTTAACTAATTCTATCGACTTACCCGTGAGGGTCCCAATATTCCAGGACGCTAGGCGTACCTTCCTCATCCCTAACCCCCTCCTAGCCCCAAAACTCCCAGGAGGACAGGCTGACACGGCTACATGACCCGCCACCAACGCAGACGCCTACGAGGCCAACGAACACCCTAAAGATCTACAGACTAAAGGACACCAAAACCCACCCAACCACACACAACTATGTAGTACACCCGACACGGCACCACAAAACTAAAACACACAAAAGGTGAATTAACTAAAACCCCAAAAATAACAGAACCCACTACCAAACGCCCCCAAGAAAACGAACCAAGAGACTAACCCAACCACTAAAAAGCCACACAAACTGAATAAACAAACCAATACTACTAAGAACAAATCTAATAGTAAAACAAAAGACCAAAGTAATAAAACTGCTAATAGCACACACTAATGCAACCAACCTAATCAATAGCCTTGGAACTACAAAGCCTTGATAACAAACGAACAAACTAGCACGAACTAAAAAAAACTGCAAGAGGCCACACTAGCAAAACTAAAACCACTACTGGAAAACTAGTAACAAAAACAGAACTAAAACAGACTATAACTATAAAACTTGCAATAACATAGAAACTTGCAATATGCACAGATTGCAAAGCAAATTAAAAGGCACAAAGGACCCCAATACTGATAAGAAGTTACCTCAAGAAAGAGCCGTAGGGGTTTATGAGAGTGAGGCAAGTACTCGAAATACAGGAACTTCAGATAGCAGCAATGAAATAGCTAACCCAAGTTCAACAGCTCAAAAATCGAACTTCCTTCAAATCAAATTCAGAACCCTAATCTGGCCTTCAAATTCATACATTGATTCTCAAAAATACTATTTAGATAAAATCTAATTCCAAAAAATTATACATTACTTCATGACCTTCTACTTTAGTTCGAGAATTTTCGAGGGGGTTAGAACAAGTTCGATTGGTTGGAGCGGATTGGAGTGTTTTGAAATAAGTTGAAAGAGCAGTTACCAAGATAGCGCAAGTTAAAACAAATTGGGATAGATTACCGCTGGCAGCAATGCAAAACACACAAAAAGAATAGGGCCCTAATATTACATCCTGAGTTTTAATAATGACGATGATGATACAACATCAGGACAAAGAAAAAAAAAGAAAGTATGTATGTGTGTGTGTATATAT
>JACYFF010031957.1:123356058-123370094 GCA_017589665.1 Selenicereus undatus | reverse complement strand
ATATATATATATATATATATATGTATGTATGTATGTATGTATGTATAAATATGTATGTATGTACGTACGTGTGTGTGTGTGTGTCTCTCTCTCTTTCTCTCTCTCTCTCTATATATATATATATATATATGTATGATATCTGGTCGATCGGAGTATCGGATGACTGCCTGTGTTCATCCTCCGGCGTCGCCACCACCTCCGCTGTCGCCTAGCCACATCTGCCGTGCGTCAGGTACGTCGACTCACCGTCGATCTAACTCGTGAGGTTATTCTTGATTTTAGTATAGCGATGTTAGAAGTTGACCAGTTTTGGAGGTCGCTCTTATTAATGTTGTGATTTTCGTGATTACATTGCTTGTTGTCTCTGGTTCTGCGCAAAATTGGAGTTCAAATGGTGGATATCACACCTGGTGCTCCTTGATTCTTATCTTTGTGGCCACTTTCTCTTTGGATCCTAGATGTAGATAGTCAAGTCTGTTCCGGTGATCTTCAGTAATCGAGCATACTAGTAATTAATATAGTGGGAATTAACTTGTATTGCCTGTTGTTTCTGTTTCTGCGCAAAAAGTGAGTCCAAATCGTTGATATCATATCTGGTGGAACTTTGTTCTCTTGAGGGATCCTAGATACAGATATTATAGTTTGTTTAGCTATAACTTTTTGCAACATGAATTTGAGACTACAACGCAATGCACTCTGTTGCTCTTCTATGTCCTGCTTTTTGAGATTCAATGTTTCCTGGGTGTCAATGTTGTAACGTGGGAAATTATCTATGTTTTACGGTTCCTTCCCAAGAGGAGTGAATGTTAATAAGGTTAAGGGTGAGTTAGTGGGTGATAGGATTATGGAGTAAGGAAGATAATCACCCTCCCGTACCTGACTATGTTTAAACTAATGCATTGAAGTACTCTAATCTATTAAGCACTTAGAGTGCCCCGCAACAAAAAAAAGGAGGTTAAAGAACTAGACTCTCAATAAGAGAAACTCGCAAGCAAGGGTCACTGACCTTTACACTCATCGCTGGCAATGCCTTAATATCTGCTGAGTAGGCTGTGTGATATAGCATGCTGCCAAAGAGTCTCTTTGTCTTAAATTATTTCACGGTTGCATGCTTCTTTATGTACAGACTAGGAACCCTCCTAAGAAACAAATGAAGGGGAATAAAGGTAGTTTAGGCTTTGTTTATTAGCTATTGTCATTTACCCAATGCTGAGTTTGCCTTTGCTTTCCTATCCGCAATTTTGTGCATGATTGTCAGTTCTTTATCAGAAAGAAGCACAAAGTGCCAATGCAGATATGTGTAGGTGACTTTAATATTCCCATCAAGTGATGCTGTTGGTCTTGAATGTCATTTTGGTTGTGCTTTTGATCTAGTTCTTGCTTCGTGTTTTCTTTAAACAAGGCCTGATGCTGCCTGTTCTATCTGCCTTTTGATATAAAGTGTATATATTCCCTATAGATATGCCTTATGAGACATCATGATGCGGCAGAAGGGCATGGAAAATGATATTGACATCGGTTTGGCTCAAACAATATTGAAGAATAGACAATATAGTATGTCTACTCAAGCTGATGATGAGTACAACTGTGTTGGCGCTCCAACAGAAAGGAGCAGGACAAAGGGAGCACAACTAAATAATGAATCAGATGCCAGTCAAAATTTGGTGAAATGTCCAAACATGCCTAAACATCTTGTGGTAGCTATAGCAAATTTCACCAACCTGATCCTACCACAAGATCCTGGGGATTGTTGCATTGTACATTGGTGGTAAACTCTACTTTACCACTTCTGTGTTGACCTTGCCACTGTGCTTATCATTGCTTGATTGTTGCATTCGGTTACCCTAGGAAATTGCAAAAGCAGCACCCCTTTATTTCAAAAAGGTTGGTTTTTCTCGCAATTTTTGCTTAATTTTGGTAATTTTAGATGTGATGAATCAGCCTTTATGTCCTAGAATTGCTGCTTGCTGGTTATGTCTTTGTAGATCTCCTGATGGTAATGTTTTTAATTTGTTTGGTGTCTCTTTTCCCGCTTTTTTTGGGGTGGGGGGGGGGGGGCTTGGGGGGAGGGAACAAGGTCGATTCCATGCGCTGGCTTGTAATTATGTTCTGCGGTTGTCGTAGATGTTGAACATGTGTTAATTATTTACCGTTATTCGCTTTTCCTTTAGTTTTCTTATTTTCTGCGTATTATTGATGTAAAAGTTATCTCCTGTTGAACACAAATTGGGGGAAACTTCTGATAAAAAGATATTACTCATATTGAATATAAGTAGGAGGAGACTTTTTTCTATGTGAATTTTGTATAGTATGTCCAGAGGCTTACTGTGTTACTTACCTGTAATGCATGATCTGTGTACCTGGAGAACTCTCATATGGAACTGTTGGCCAAACAATTAACTTGCATAGTGAAGCAAAAAGTTGATAGCACCACCCCCCTCCGCCAAAGAGTGCTACTCAGTGCGAATGTGCTTTTGGCCTCCTTGATGGCAGAAGCTCCAGGTGAGGCCACAAACAACTGCAGTGCTTTTGTGGGACTAGGCAAGAGCTTAAGTTTAGCAGTAATGCCACCTTGCCTTTGGATTAAGATACTGTAGCAATCTCTTGTTTATTCAGTTGCTCTGCTGCCTAGTATCTCGGGTGATATGCGAGTTTGGGCTGGTTAAATATGCCTGTGGTATGTTTACCTCAGTGACATTCCAGTCTTTTCTTCTCCTCTTGTTGCATATATATACAAGCCATAGATTGTAGGGTTTGTGTGTTAGCTGCATTTGCAGTGTCGAACGATGATTTTATTTTATTTTTGGATCAAAGGATGAGGATTATAATACATTAGAAGTGCTATGGGCGTACAGGTTCTCTGAAATCCGATTAACCACACTACTCGAGACATCATCGACCCATAATCTCCTCACAAAAGTAGTGAGATACATCATGAGCAAGTTTATTTCCTCCCCTCTTAACATAAGACCATGATAAGAAAACTAAAAGAACCGACACATGGTAGAATATCATAAACCAGTAAGCTAAAAAAGTTGTCTAGGGAGTTCTTGGATCTCGGCTTCGAAATCAATGGGAGACAATCCCCCTCAACTATCAACCCATCATGGCCCCCGCTTCCACCTCACAATGGAGAGCAGAGAGACTAGACCTCGCTTCTTCAACCTCCGCAAGTCCAGCTCCTTGCTTAACACCCGTCATCAAAATATCTCCATCACTATTCCGAAGAACGAAACCCCAGCCCCACCCGAACTCACCAACCTTACCTCCATCAAAGTTTAATTTAGGAGTGCCTGTTGGAGGAGGAGACCATCGTTGTGGATGAGTGAATGACTGATCGTCGCTGAAGAAGATCTGTCGTTCACCTCACAGATCCCTTGCACTAGTCCTTGTGCCAGAACTTGCGCCCGCTGACACAACGACGGCGGATTTGTCGCCTTTGCTTGAAAACAAAACAAATTACGAGCAGCACTCCGCCATGATGGCTATAAAGATGCCCTCCATGTCCATTGTCTCCATGGCCGCCCCAACACAGTCCCTCATGGACCTAAATCGCCGAGCCCAAAAGCCCAAATCCGCCCCACTTACCCTCCCACACCTTCTCAGCAAGGGGACATTCAAGTAAAATGTATAGGTCCAATTCTTCTGTAGCACCGCAAATAGCACAGGTCATCCCAAGAGAGGGTATTCTCCTAGCTAAATTGCACCTCGTTGGTAACAATCCCCTACATATTCTCCATGCAAAGATTTTTACTTTAGGCAGCACCTCTAAATCCCAAATAGATCTCCAGAATTTATCACCTTCTCTATGTGAGCACCCAAGAGCATCCCCCTTTGCCTCTATAATCAGATGATCTGCCGAACAGATAGTGAAGAGTCCATTAGTTGTATAATGCCAAATAAGTTTGTCCGGTGGCCAAGAATTACATAATGTAATCTCAACAATTGAATCAGCATCGCATGGTAAAAATAAATCTCTAATTTGAGACTTGCGCTAACAACTCGAATTAACGTCAATGAGGTCACTAACCTTCAAAATCAATGTCGTTGTTGGTTTCGTTGTGATCACCTTAAAAGTCCTCGGGCACGACATCCATCTATCTTCCCAAATATCAACGGACCGGCCATCTCCAATAAGCCACCTTGAGCCTTTGATGATCAGCTCGCGACCACCCCAAAGTTCCGCCAAACATAGTTGGGCCGAGGCCCGAGATAAGCTTCAAGGAGGCTGTTATTAGGGAAGTACCGTGCCTGGAGGAGACGAGCAACAAGCAAATATGGCTCCTCGAGAAGTTTCCAACCCTGCTTAGCCAATAACGCATCATTGAACGCTTCCATATCTCTAGAACCAAGCTGCCATCATCCTTTTGTTGGTATAGCAGTATAGCTTGGATCTACTAGACCATTGAATTTTCCGTTCCTCCTGTTTGTGACTGTTGAACCCTTCCTTATAATATGTAAGAAGTTTTGATGATAACAAACATAAATGAAAACGTAATGCACATACTTGAGTGTTGCACAAAACAGGTCTCCAAACAGGTTGGTGATCAGGTCCTCAGAGCAGCAAATGAAATGAAAAGTCAAAGCACAAGAAAAGGTGTCCAAACAGGGTGATGCAAGTGATTGGAGGTCAAAGCACAAGAAAAGGTGTCCAAACAGGGTGATGCAAGTGATTGGAGCAGCGGAACATCTTTGAAATTGAGTCAACAAGAATCGTTTGGGTAGTATTGATTTTTTATTCTTAGATTCTTGTTAATGTGCCAATTAGGAAATCTTTGATTTAACACTCACTTTGTCAAGGTTTTAAAGACCCCAACATTATCTTAGAACAGGTCTGCAAACAGGGTGTCCAGACTGTTTGGTGTTGCGCTGGTAAAAACGTTTTCTAAATTTTTCTTTCAAATTTTGAATCAGTATTTTCAGGGGTTTTGTTAAAACTGATTTTCAGCTAGCCGTTAGTCAGCTAAGCTATTTTTAGCTTGGGTATTGACTAACCTAGATTATCTTTACTTGTTTTTCAAATTGAAATAACCATCCTCTATTTTTAGTAAATGGTTAAAAGGAGCAGCAAGCTGACTGAGAAAATGTGGCTGACCTAAAAGTCATGCCCCACTAGCCGTTAGTTGCTGAGAATATGCCTAAAGATTCTCCTCCATTTTCTCCACTAAAATCATTCATTTTATCTATTTATTCAAAACGTGGACAAGGAGCTAGATATCGGTTTTTGAAGAGAAAATTTTCAGAATTAAGTGTGGCGATTTTTTAAGAAAACCGAGCCTAGTGAGCAGAAAGATCAAGCTTTCCAAAATTGGCACAATAGAGAATATTGTATCTCACATTAGCTTACTTAGAAGCAATTCAAGTGAGGGTTTCTTTTCTTCATTCATTCTGAGAGTGATTGAGTGTGTTTGAGTCAAGGGTGACTCAGACGTGGGGTGACAGAGTCTTGGGAAGACAAGTCACGGTGTGTTGCAAGTGTAACAGCAAGGTTACTTTGTAACGTTTTTTCAGCCTGTATAGTAAAATTGCGCGAAAATCCTACAAGGTAGGTCGTGGTTTTTTACCTCATATGGGCTAGAGGTTTTCCACGGAAAAATACTGTGTTGATTCTATCTATTTTCAGTGATTACTTGCTGCACAGTGCTTCGTATACAGTTCCAAACACCATCTCCAAACAGTTCCTGAGCCTGTTTGGTGAAAATTCCGAAAATCTGTCACAACCCAATTCACCCCCCTCTTGTGTTGTGTGCTCTCAAATCTAACAAGTGGTATCAGAGCAGGTTCTCTTCCAAAAGATTAACATCTTAAGAGAGATCCTAATCATGAGCACACCTCAAGGAATACTTGAAGGTCAATCTGTGACTCGACCACCATACTTTAATGGTCAACATTACAGTTGGTGGAAAAATCGCATGGAAAACTACATCCAAGCTGATGACTACGAGCTTTGGATAATCATAAAAAATGGTGCTCTTGTCCCCACAAAGCCTTCAGAAGATGGGAATTCTATGATTCCCAAAGAATCCAAAGAATTCAATTCTGCAGATTTTAAGATGATGGAAAAGAATGCCAAGGCTAAAAAGCTCCTATACTTTGGCCTTGGTCCAGATGAATACGTACGTATTTCCGAGTGCAAGACCGCCAAAGACATATGGGACGCTTTACAAATAGCACATGAAGGGACAAACCAAGTAAAGCAGTCCAGAATTGAATTACTGATGAGGAAATATGAGTTGTTTGAAATGGGTGACAAGGAAACTGTAATGGAGATGTACACGCGATTTACTCACATCACCAACGAGCTCAAGTCCTTGGGAAAATCCTTCACCTCGGAGGAGTTGGTAAGAAAGATATTGAGATTTTTGCCACAATCCTGGGAAGCCAAAGTCACGGCTATCCAGAAGGCAAAAGACATGAAAAGCATCTCGCTAGATGAACTCATTGGAAACCTCCAAACCTATGAGCTTAGGAAAAATTCCCAACAAAAGGAGGAAGCTAAGAAGGACCGAGGACTGGTCTTAAAAGTGATGGATGAAGATAGCTCAGATTTGGATGATGAGGAGATGGCCATGATAACTCGCAAGTTCAAGAGGTTCTTCAAAAAATCCAAAGAAATTTCTAAGAAAAGGAACTTCAATAAGGCCAAGAATAATGACAGAGAGCAGTTTACTGGATGCTTTAAGTGTGGCAAATTCGACCACATTGTGAAAAATTGTCCGTTACTAAAGGAAGAACAGGAGCAGAACAGGCTCACAAATAGGGCCGAAGACGGTTTGGAAGCAGTTCTGCCAAACGCTTCTCAAAGGCCATGCTTGCTGCTTGGGGAGACACATATGATGAAGATGAAGTTTCTGAAGGTGAAGAGGTTGCTGTGGCGCTTATGGCAATTGGTGAATCAGACACGGATGAGGAAGCATTGGATAGCCTAGCCGAGCTAAAAGGGAAGGTAAGTGTTCTCACTAAGGCAAAACTCGAGGAGTTGTTTCTTACTTTGATAGATGAATATGACTCCATGAATGTTGAAAATTGCATGTTACAAGATGCTTGTGCTGTTTTAAAAAGGGACATAAGGGAACTTGAGCAAGAAAATGAATCCCTTAAAAATCACAAGTCCGTGGTCGATATTGAAAATCTTGTTTTGAATAAGGATTTAGATGATCTAAAGAAGTCTTTAAGCATGAAAGAGGAAGAATTCAGTGCTGCTTACTTCAAACTGGAAACTGAGTCCCTTAAGCTTAAAGAAAGACTGGAAGCGCTTTTGAATGAAAATAAGGATCTCATGGAAAAAGTGAACAAAGCTGATTCTGACCTGGCCAGAAACAGGCGCTGGAATAGGGCCTCACTGGCTCTAAATTGGCTGAACACACACTTTAACCGAAATAAAAAGGGGTTGGGTTTTGTTCCCAAGAAATCTGTATATCCAGTAAACCAAAAATATGTGAGCTTGCATGAAAATATTATTTGTTATCATTGTGGTAAAACCGGACATTATCAAAGTATGTGTGCCTTAAGGAAGCGTGCCTTGGAAAGAAGCATGATCTATGTGAAACAAATTTGGGTTAGAAAGGATCAACTTGGCATGTCAAAAGGACTGGGGCCCAAATGGATTTGGGTCCCCAAAACTAACCTTTGATTTGTTTTGAAGGCTGAAGTGAGCAGGAACAAGCTACCGAACACCCCACCAAACAGCTCGGGGACCTGCCCAGAAAACGAACGGTTGTGGTATATTGACAGTGGGTGTTCAAGACATATGACTGGTGAAAGATCAAATTTCCTCTCACTTACAGCCTCTGAAGGAGGGAGTGTGGCTTTTGGAAACGGCAAGTCTGGGACAATTGTCGGTATAGGTAAGATTGGTAAGTCTCTCTCCCATTCCATCGATAGTGTTTATCTTGTAGATGGCCTAAAACATAATTTGTTGAGTGTGTCCCAACTGTGTGATAAAGACAACCTAGTAGTTTTCTCTTCAAAACGTTGCTTGGTTGTTAATATGAACACGGGAGATGTTGTGCTAAGGGGGAAGCGTGATAAAAATGTTTATAAAGTGCATATCTATTCGCTTTCGCAAAACAATCTAACTTGTTTGAGTGTGTTAAATGATGACATTATGTTGTGGCACAAGAGGCTAGGTCATGCGAGCCTTTCTCTCTTAAATAAATTGGTGACTAAAGATCTAGTAGTCGGATTACCTTCCATCAAATATGATGATGACAAGGTATGTGACGCTTGTGCCATGGGAAAACAAGTTAGAAATTCTTTTAAAACAAAAAACTATGTGAGCACATCTCGACCTCTTGAAATGTTACACGTTGATTTGTGTGGTCCTATGAGGACTAGGAGTAGAGGAGGGAAGAGATATGTGCTTGTCATAGTTGATGACTACTCTCGGTTCACATGGACTTTATTTTTGTCTTCAAAAGATGAAACTTATGAATTGTTCATTAAGTTTCTCAAAAGAATTGAAAAGAGAGTTGGTCACTCACTCATGTGTTTAAGATCTGATCATGGTACCGAGTTTGAAAACTCGAGCTTTGTTGATTATTGTAATGCACATGGCATTGTTCATAACTTTTCAGCCCCAAGAACACCCCAACAGAACGGGGTGGTAGAACGTAAAAATAGAACTTTAGAAGACATGACTAGAACCATGCTTATTGCTAGTGGTCTTCCTAGAAACTTTTGGGCAGAAGCGTTGAACACTGCATGTTACATTATAAATAGGTGCATGATCAGACCCATTCTTAATAAAACTCCCTATGAACTTTTTAAAGGAAGAAAACCCAATATTATGCATTTAAGAGTATTTGGTTGTAAATGTTTTGTGCATAATAATGGGAAGGATGCCTTAGGGAAGTTTGATCCAAGAAGTGATGAGGCAATCTTCATTGGATATTCCTCACATAGTGAGGCATACAAAGTTTTCAATAAGCGAACCCTGTGTGTTGAGGAAAGTGTGCATGTGCTTTTTGATGAAACTAACTCTCTAGTTGAGAATAATGTACAGGAAGATGATTTCGAACTAGGGCTTGCTAAGAAAGATCTGCTGCCCAAACAGGGGCTGGACGGTAAGAATTCTGAGGACGGGTCAGGGCCTGGAGCTGTTTCTGGAGAAGACAGGCAGGGTCTGAACCAAACAGGGGGAAGAAATGGCGAGCCCCATCTGGTACAGAACCAGCCTAACTCTCCAGGAACAGGGTCCAGATCTGACTCAGTAACAAATCCCATGACTGATTCAGCAACAGGCTTCCAAACAGGTGCAGGAACAAGTTCTAGAACAGTTCCTGAACCTGTTTCACCGATTGGTCAAGCAAGGGTAGAAAGTGAGTCCGTGGATCCTCGTACTCCACGACCATGGAAACATCAGAGTTCTCACCCCCTGGACCAAATATTAACTGACCTAAACACTGGGGTGCAAACCAGATCTAAATTGAGAAATTTTTGTGCTTTTTATGCATTTCTTTCTAACATTGAGCCAAAGAATATCAATGAAGCTCTTGCAGATTCAGATTGGGTCATAGCCATGCAGGAGGAGCTTCATCAATTTGAAAGAAACAAAGTATGGCACCTTGTACCAAGGCCAGAAGAAAGAACAATCATTGGCACTAAGTGGGTGTTCCGAAACAAGCTTGATGAGTCAGGAACAAGGCCAGATTGGTGGTGCAAGGTTACAACCAGGAAGAAGGGATTGACTATGAAGAGACATTTGCACCGGTTGCAAGAATTGAAGCCATTCGTATCCTAATAGCCTTTGCAGTTCACATGGAAATAAAGCTTTACCAAATGGATGTCAAAAGTGCTTTCCTTAATGGGTACCTAAAAGAAGAGGTGTATGTTATGCAACCCCCTGGTTTTGAAAATAATGAATTTCCTAACCATGTTTTCAAACTTGACAAAGCACTTTATGGTTTAAAACAAGCTCCAAGAGCTTGGTATGAACGTTTGTCAACCTTTTTGTTAGAAAATGGTTTTAGAAGAGGCAAGGTAGATAATACCTTGTTTCTAAAATCCAAGGGGGAATATCTATTAATTGTCCAAGTATATGTCGATGACATTATATTTGGAGCAACCCATGATGATTTGTGCAATGAATTTTCTAAAATGATGAAGAGTGAGTTTGAAATGAGCATGATGGGTGAGCTTAATTTTTTCTTAGGCTTACAAATCAAGCAAACTTCAAACGGCACCATGATCCATCAACAAAAATATGTCAGGGAATTATTAAAACGTTTTGGTATGGATTCGGCCAAGCCAATTGCTACTCCCATCTCACCTTCAACCCGGTTGGTAATGGATGATGGGAGTCCCTCAGTTGAAGAGAGATCTTACAGAGGGATGATTGGGTCACTTCTTTACCTAACGGCCAGTAGACCTGACATTGTATTCAGTGTTGGGTTGTGTGCTCGTTTTCAGTCTAAGCCCAAAGAGACACATTTAAAGGCTGTTAAACAAATTTTTAGATATTTGAAACATACACCTGATCTAACCTTATGGTATCCTAAGGGTTGTAATTTTTACCTTGTTGGTTATGCTGATGCGGATTATGCAGGCTTCTTGGTGGACAGAAAAAGTACATCAGGTATGGCTCATTTTCTTGGACCCTGTTTGGTGTCTTGGGCAACCAAGAAACAACACTCAGTGGCCATGTCCACAGCAGAAGCTGAGTACGTAGCAGCCGCTTCATGTTGTGCCCAGCTGCTGTGGATAAGGCAACAATTAAAAGATTTTTGTGTTGACACGGGGTGTATTCCCATCTTTTGTGATAATACAAGTGCTATAAATATTTCCAAAAACCCATGTCAACATAAAAGAACTAAACATATTGACATAAGACATCATTTTTTAAGAGACAATGTTGAAAAGGGATTAATTACAATGAACTTTTGTACCACTGAACAGCAAATTGCAGATATTTTTACAAAAGCCTTGAATAGAGAGCAGTTTGAAAAGAATCGACTTGAGTTAGGGTTGATTAAACCATTCTAGGTTTGTGATACTAACCCTAATTGTGTTTTTAGTTAAAAGTTGTGTTTCAGGTCAATTCAGTCAAATTCTGGTTATTGTCAATTCTAGTGCTGTAACTGGCACATGAGTCAAAAGCTGCTTGTTGACACTCGTTGAAGTCAAATGATACTGCCCTTATTTTCCAAAGACACCAAACAGTTCACTTCAGGAACCGACACCATGAACAGGTACGACCCTTGTTTGTCAAAACAAATGCATCCAGCAGTTATTTATGTTGAGCAACAATTCCTACGCATGGACACGTTTTTCTGGAAATGGACAGCCGGTTATAACTCTCCTTGAATCTTGGTTAGTGTGATTCTCCCTCTCTCCTCTTTACTTCTTGCGTTAATTCTTGCATCAAGCCCTTTTCACCCAAGAACCATCAAACTCTCTTTCTCTCTCCTCTCAACCGAAAACCAAGAGGCTCTCAAACCGCCATGGCCAACTTCGCTAGCTTGCCTCTCTCACTTGTCGACAGTCGCCTGCCGGAGACCTTGCTGTTGACGCACCGCCGCCTGGCGTCTACGCCGGCGACACCATCTCCTCTCCCCTCGACGGTCGACGAGCTCCTCCACTACTTGGGTATGAAATTCGAACCCTCACCTCCCTTGCCCTTAAAAGTTACGGGTTTCAACTTCCTCAAATCTATTAATTTGAGTAGTGTGGGGCTTGCATTAGAGGAAATTCCATTCAATTGTGGATGGCAATTGGTAGAATTTCGACCTTCTGGGGTCAAACCAAGGGTCGAATCAAGGTGGGGTGTTGAATCTGGGTGGGAAGACAAGATCTATGGGGTCGATATTGAGATTGATGATTTTGACATGACCGACCCCCGAACAGGGCTTGCACCTGATTCTGAACCCGAAACCGAACATCCTAGTTTTGAGGGTTGTGAGCCGGTTTCCCCTCTCACTAAGATCACACCTCCCGTTCCTCAACGTTCTCGCAAGAGACGCCTAAAAACCCCTGCAGGCCGAACAGATCTACCCTCTTCTGGTAATGTTCAATTCTTCGATTCTGACAAAACAGTCTTTCCCCCTGTGCCAGAAAAACGATTGCCAGAATAAAAAACCCACAAAAATCCCACCAAGCCGACCACCACAAAACGCACAAGACAGTCCTCTCGAACAGCCTTCCAAACAAGGCCTCGATCCTCCCAACAGTCTTTCACCCCGATTGAAGTGGATGACACTTCATCTGAATCACCTGCCTCCAGTGAAGACTGGGACATGACTGAGGCTTCCAGTGTCCCTAAAGGCACTGCTATTCCATCCCCATACCACACTCCTGCCACCAAACCAGCCCTCAAACGGAAGGGTGCCCCCAAACAGGGATCCACATCTGGCCCTGCTAGGGATGACACCACTGAACCACACTCAAAGAAGGCCAAACGATCACCTGCTCCTGCCTCAAAACTGAACAAATTTTTGCAACGAAGTGTGGTGAAAGGGAAGATAGTGAAGGCTGAATACTTCCAAGAACAGGGCCTGGACATGTTCTTGGAAAAACTACGCACCCAGGGTTGGCTCGAATTGTTTGGAAATGCAAAAGTGGGATGTTCTGCTCCTGATTTAGCATAATTTTACGCAAATTGCTCTGTCACCCAGGGTATGGTGACTTCGGCGGTTGGAGGGACACAAATTAGCTTTGATGCTGTTAAACTTGGGGAAATTCTGGGGGTCCCAACTGTTGGGTGCACTGATTATGTCCGAGAGGACAAATCAGTGTTGGATCAGGCTCAGCTGCTTGATATGGCTCGGAGGTTGGGCCAACAGCCTGATTTGACAAGGCCCAAATCATTGCGAAAGGGTGATATGACCCCCATTCATCAACTCCTCTTTTGGTTCGTCATAAAAAACATTATTCCCCGTGGCCAAGGAAGAAACTTAGCCGATGCCATGGATCAGCACCTCGTGGATCTGTTGGCTAGGGGTGAGCCGATTAATCTCCCTGCCATCATGATTAGGCACATTCATCGCATTGCCACCTCCACCCGAGATCACGACTTGGGTTACGGGTTTTTTCTCACCCAAGTGCTGAAACAGTTTGGGGTGCCACTGCAAAGAAGGATTGGGGCCCAGATGGTTGACCTGATTGGGAGTACTACTCTGCTGGGCTGTGGCTTCAAGTCTGGACCAGGTGGGACAGTCGTTCCTGAACAGGGGTCTCAAACACCCTTTACTCCTGTCCCTGGGACTTCCTCCAGCGCACCTCCCGTGGACCTTCTTCAGGAGTTGACCAGACAGAAGGCTGAGATTGCAGAGCTCAAGACTGCTCTAGATGAGGAGAGAGCCTTGCATGCGAAGCGCCATGGGGAAATCCTATCTCTCTTCTCCACTTTGACAGCCAAACTATCCAATCTCCCTCCCTAAACACCCTATCCCCCTGTTCTGGCACTTGTTCCTTATTTTCTCTGATACTTTGCATCCTTTTATTTTGTGTTCATCTGTTTCTACACATCGCTGCTGCTGGTTTGTCATTTGTTTTTACTAACCTGGGTTGATTCCGATTCTTGGTTTGGCTTGCTATATTGCTTGGCTCTGCTTGTTTTCTGTTTGGATGTTGTTTGTGCGTGCCTTGGATGGCCAGTCTCATTGTGTACTGTATACTTGAGTGTATCGCAGGTGGTGATAATAACCT
Source organism: Selenicereus undatus (assembly GCA_017589665.1). NCBI lineage: Eukaryota > Viridiplantae > Streptophyta > Magnoliopsida > Caryophyllales > Cactaceae > Selenicereus > Selenicereus undatus. The sequence continues at coordinate 123,356,450 of JACYFF010031957.1, read as the reverse complement.
ACCTTGACTGGTTGTTTGTACCCTACTTTTGCTGATGCCAAAAGGGGGAAGTTATGCATGACCATAGGCGTGGGAAGTAATCTAGACTCAAATCGTCCTTCTTTTTCAAATTTCTCTTTCTTGGCTTTATTGTCTCTCTCTTGGTCAATATGGTTGGTCAATATGGTCATTTAGTTTGTTATCATCAAAAAGGGGGAATTTGTTGAACCCTTCCTTATAATATGTAAGGAGTTTTGATGATAACAAACATAAATGAAAACGTAATGCACATACTTGAGTGTTGCACAAAACAGGTCTCCAAACAAGTTGGTGATCAGGTCCTCAGAGCAGCAAATGAAATGAAAAGTCAAAGCACAAGAAAAGGTGTCCAAACAGGGTGATGCAAGTGATTG
>JACYFF010031957.1:123326552-123356048 GCA_017589665.1 Selenicereus undatus | reverse complement strand
AAAGCACAAGAAAAGGTGTCCAAACAGGGTGATGCAAGTGATTGGAGCAGCGGAACATCTTTGAAATTGAGTCAACAAGAATCGTTTGGGTAGTATTGATTTTTTATTCTTAGATTCTTGTTAATGTGCCAACTAGGAAATCTTTGATTTAACACTCACTTTGTCAAGGTTTTAAAGACCCCAACACTATCTTAGAACAGGTCTGCAAACAGGGTGTCCAGACTGTTTGGTGTTGCGCTGGTAAAAACGTTTTCTAAATTTTTCTTTCAAATTTTGAATCAGTATTTTCAGGGGTTTTGTTAAAACTGATTTTCAGCTAGCCGTTAGTCAGCTAAGCTATTTTTAGCTTGGGTATTGACTAACCTAGATTATCTTTACTTGTTTTTCAAATTGAAATAACCATCCTCTATTTTTAGTAAATGGTTAAAAGGAGCAGCAAGCTGACTGAGAAAATTGTGGCTGACCTAAAAGTCATGCCCCACTAGCCGTTAGTTGCTGAGAATATACCTAAAGATTCTCCTCCATTTTCTCCACTAAAATCATTCATTTTATCTATTTATTCAAAACGTGGACAAGGAGCTAGATATCGGTTTTTGAAGAGAAAATTTTCAGAATTAAGTGTGGCGATTTTTTAAGAAAACCGAGTCTAGTGAGCAGAAAGATCAAGCTTTCCAAAATTGGCACAATAGGGAATATTGTATCTCACATTAGCTTACTTAGAAGCAATTCAAGTGAGGGTTTCTTTTCTTCATTCATTCTGAGAGTGATTGAGTGTGTTTGAGTCAAGGGTGACTCAGACGTGAGGTGACAGAGTCTTGGGAAGACAAGTCACGGTGTGTTGCAAGTGTAACAGCAAGGTTACTTTGTAACGTTTTTTCAGCCCGTATAGTGAAATTGCGCGAAAATCCTACAAGGTAGGTCGTGGTTTTTTACCTCAGATGGGCTAGAGGTTTTCCACGGAAAAATACTGTGTTGATTCTATCTATTTTCAGTGATTACTTGCTGCACAGTGCTTCGTATACAGTTCCAAACACCCTCTCCAAACAGTTCCTGAGCCTGTTTGGTGAAAATTCCGAAAATCTGTCACAACCCAATTCACCCCCCCTCTTGTGTTGTGTGCTCTTAAATCTAACAGTGACCCCACTGAAACTTGGCAATCGTAATATGAATGGAATTATGCAGCTTTTGAGATAACTTAAACACACTCATTGCATAAGTCGGGATGGCTTGGGCACAACCTTTATCAGCACCTCGCTCCCGGCCCATAAGACAAGCCTCCCTATCCAACCCGATGATCAATGATATATAAGAATGACTTTTTCTTCAAACGCCTAATAACTGTTGGCAATCCAAAGTATTTGTCATGAGAAAGTACCTCCTTAATATCGAGGCAGTCAATAATCCGACTCCTATTATCATTCTTGACTCCTCGACTGAAGGAAACGGTAGTCCTGGAATAACTCACTTTTTGTCCAGAGCCCCTCTCATAAGCACAGAGAAACTCCTCTACCGCAACAACCTGATCCTCCTTCGCCCCACAGTTTATCACAGTGTTGTCCGCAAAGAGAAGATGGGAAATAGCAAGGGCATTAGAACAAATACGGTAGCCTCGAATGGTTTGCAATTCAGATGCTCTTTACAGTAAGCTAGACAAGCCCTCAGATACAAACAAAAATAAATAGCGGGAGACCGGATCTCTTTGTCATAGACCACTACTCTGCACAACATTACCCTTAGGAGCTCCATTAACCAGAAAAGAGAAGGACACTGATGGTACACAATGCATGACTAGCCTCACTCGTTGGACCCCAAAACCTAAGCCCAGCATAGCATGTTCAAGGAACGGGCACTCTAGTCGGTCAACCATATCGAGCTTAATCACCATCACCTCACCCATGCTATTATCACCCTTCATGGCATGAAGGCGCTCAAAAGCAACGATAATATCATCAGTAATTAATCTGCCTGGAGTAAACGTAAATTGGGTGTTAGAAATAATGTTTGAAGATATGACCTTCAGAAGGAGCTTGTAGACCACGTTACAAAGACAAATAGGCCGGAAGTCACTCATAGAAGTGGTTTTAGGCTTTTTAGGAATGAGTGTCATAAAAAAAATGATTCATCCGGGGGGGACTGAATGACCTTGCAAAATTGCAAGAATAGCACTGGAGACATCATTCCCCACCACATCTCAAAATTTTTGGTAGAAAAATGAGTTCATCCCATCCGGCCCAAGAGCCTTATGGGGATGCATCTGTGTAAGAGCTCTCTCCACTTCGCCCTTAGTATATGGTGCGTATAAGGCCTCATTCATGTCTACTGTGACCCTTGGCTGGTACCCTCTAATACATCCCCCCATATCCAAATCGCCTAAAGAAGAGAATAGGTTTGCAAAGTAATCAACAACAATATCATCTATCTCCCCAGGTTCCGAATGCATAATACCCTCCTCATCCATAAGCTGGTCAATAGAATTACTAGCCCGACGCATGGAAGCCCTCGAATGGAACGAACAGGGGTTGAATTCCAATATTTCAAATAGCCAACCCGGGCCCTCTGCCACCGTAGAATATCCTTCATCCGCCTCCACTCCCTAATGCTCGATAAAATCTTCCGTCTCCACACCAAATCCCTTACCCGAAGTTGTGCGCCTCAGGCTTTTTAATCCTCATCGCCTCATTGCCCTGCTAATTCAGCCTCACATGTATCTAATTTGGCCTATAAATTTCCACGACATCTCCAGCAACCACATGTGACCAGGCCTGAGCAATCACATTCTCACAATTCAGGCTAGTCACCTACATGTTCTCAAAGCGAAAAAGCCTACTAGACTCCCCTCCATGAACATGCCAAGGTGAACACTTCAATGAGATAGGGAGATGATAAGAAATATCATTATCAATACGAGAAATAGAAGTGTTCGGGAGAAAAAGAGACCACTCTGGAAGCAGAAAACCTATCCAACCTTTCCTCGACCACCTTACCTCTACTTCAAAAATTGCACCATGTAAAATTGTAGTATGAGTAACCCAAGTGATTAAAGATCGCTGCCCAAAAAAAAAATTCCAGAAACTATCAATAAGACTTAGACGGAACCCCTTTCTTCGAATGATAGAAAATCTCATTCAAGTCTCCCCCCATCCAAGGTAAGGCCGAGTGGGCCTTCAAATTTGCAACTAACTCGCCGGTACGGAGTTTGGATTGCATTTCAGGCAAACCATATAAACCCGTAAAGCGCCAAGCTGATTCACTATCTGCCCACTCAATACTAATGCTCATGTGATGCAAGGAACCTGATAGAAATTTGAGATTGGCCGACTTGGCCCAAAGCATGGCCAAGCGCCCACTCTTCCATGGGCGTCCACAGACAAACACTTGAACTCACCAAGTTGATCCTTAATTACTGCCATGTCAAGCGCATTCCTCTTGGTCTCCGAAAGGAAGACCACAATAGGTGAATCCCTCCGTGAAAGGCTACGGAGGTCAGATACTGCATGGGCCTCGCCTAAACCCTGACAATTAAGACAGATGATACTCATTGGCGTAGGCAGGCAACCTCCGCGTCTGATAATCCAGGAGCTGCCTCATTTGACTTCTCCCTAACATGCACCTTTTCACTGCCTCCCCGCCACTCCCCTCCAATGTCCTCTTGATTCCTGAAGACCTCACTTCCTGGAGAGATAACCACCTCCTCATCAACTACCAGCTGAGTAGCCTCCCCCTCCTCCTGAATATGACTGCCACCAGCCCCATCCGTAGATCGATTTGGCTCATAGAAGACCATTTTTGTCTAGTCTTAGCGTTTGTCCTACTCTTCCTAAACGCCTGAAACAGATGCCGTTCCTCCTGGATGTCAACCTCCGCGTTACGCCGTCATGACTTGAGTGGAGAACCACACAGCCAAGAGCCATATTCTAGCTCTTCTTTAGGAGTATCCGGGTCCACCTCCTCACAAGCCTGAAGAACATGTCCCATCTTGCCACTTCCATAACAGATAGCTCGGCGAATTTGAAATAAATCCATATTGATTTACCATACACCTTCACGTTCATGCCTCGTCGAAGCGGCTACCTGATATCAAGAACCACCTTAAAACAAAGAGACCGGTCAACACCATACATGCTCTCCACCTCGCACCCAACAAAACACCCAAGTTTATCACCAAGCAATCGAGCAAATGCAATTGAGCAAACATGGCAGTTTGCCGCATAGCTGGAATATCATAAGCCTTCACCCAAAACTGAGCATGGTTAAATTCAATTTCGAACACCTGTTCGAGCCCCGACAACTCCTTAAGCAGCGAAATACATCCGTCAACAGCCCAAGGCCCTTCAATCAGTACAAATTCCCTATCTTTCTTTGAAAAGAATTGAAATACGAACAAGTTTTTGTTGAGTTCCTGGATCTTCAGACCTTTAGCCAGCCGCCAAACATCCTTGAAGACATTTTTCATGGCCCTGACGTTGACATTGTTCTGTGTCAGCAACTTAACCCAGCAGGCTAAGGGCAATCTCCTCCTTTCTTTCCGTCGGCGTGTCGTCTTCGAATTCAACCACCTCCTTGTTCGATCTCATGGGTCAATTTCAGCCGTCCCCACTTGATCTCCAACTCGTCAATAGCCATATGCAGAGACGTAGGTAAGAAGAAAGCTTCTCATGAACCCTAGAACCAACCCTACCAGAATAACACGCACCAGGCTAGGAGAAAAACGCCAACTAATGTAGCAAGAAGCGCCTACAGCAAGGCGGAAACTGAGCAGCCACCGCCCTACAACGAGGGCTACGACTCACGCAGCGGATTTGGGCTCCGCCGGAGGGAGAGACTCCCCCCCCCCCCCCCCCACAAAGAAGTACAAGGAAAAAATGACAAAATTATCTTTTGGGTGATTATTAACTTTACTAGATATTAGGAATGTCTTGATGATCTGGCAACCGTTTAAATTGTAATGCTTTGTGAGGAAGGAGCAATGAAGTTGATGTTTCTGTTCACAATTTCCGTAGCTTGATGTTTTCTTCTTTGTTGGCATTGGAGATTGTGATCACACTTGAACTATATGGTGTGAAAAACATTGTACGTAATCCTTTTGGTTACTGTGGGAGCAGCATATTAGATGGGGCCAATGTCAGAACTATATGGTGTGAAAAACATTGTAGGTATTCCTTTTGGTTACTGTGGGAGCAGCATATTAGATGGGGCCAATGTCAGATAAATCTGGAGTAGCTTAGGCTCTCCTTTTGATTCTCTTATGAATTCCAAAAACATTTGCCAATGAGAGAAGCCATGATTGATGCTTTATGCTTTTGATTCTGGTTTATTTCAGGAAAGAGAGGTCAATATTCTGTTTGTTCTGGATGTAAATGGAGCACATGCTGGTGCAGTTGCAATACATGATGAGGTTTAAACTGCCCCTTACCATTTATATATATTTTTTGAATGAATCCCTTACCATATGAATGTTTACTTTCTAGAATATTCATTTCTAATCAACTTTCGACATATTTACTTATAATCAAATAACCACCCGGGCCTCTTTTGATGTGAGCAAGTACAAGTACCTTCATAAGTTTGTAGAAGTAGATAAACTGATAGGCATACTATATTTTTGTATAGGATGGAGTTACTCCAGAACTTAAAGACTTGTTTTGCTTATGGATAAGACCTTTGGTTCTAATACCGCTGTCGAGGAAACATAACAAGCTGTTGATTCTGCTTACGTTCAGGTTGAATACATCCTATATCCTTTCACTTTCATGCTGTAAGTTAAGAGACACTCATATTGCTTTATAGTAATTGGAACTGCCAGAGTGTCGCTGCATAGCAGGATTGATACTTGTACTATGTCACACCTACAAGATTATAAAAACATGTCCCACAATTGTTGCCTTGGGGAGATAGTTAAGAGAGAATCAATCCAAGAATCAACAAGCTTTATATATGAAATATTTTAGACAAGTAGACTTAATATTGATTATGTTAAATTCATCTCTTTTATTTTAGAAATTTAAATACTAACTAAATACGAATTAGTAAAGTTCTCAAAACCATTAATTACTTTTCTTTTTAATTTTCTCCTTTACTCCATTGCTTACTTATTCTTCCCACCTATTATTTGCGATTTTGCGTCTCATTGGTTCCCCTTTAGTGTTGTGACTCTTGATCTCCTTCTCCCCCCTTCCCCTAGTCTCCCTTCTAGACTATGATGATCTTTTGACATGGGTTCTAATTTGAGGAACCCATAGGTCAATCTAGGGTTTATTATATTAACACGAAGATTCTTGTGTTTTTTTTTGGGGGGGGGGGGGCTGACATACTCAATGTATGGTTTATGAGCTGAAAGAATGAGGGTTTGTTTTGGTTCGACAAATGTGGATAGCGGCTTTCTCTCTGGCAGGAGTTTTGGTGCCGCCAAGAGCTTTGATGCAGGAGCTGCATTCTTGGGTTTTTCTTGATGTTCATGGAGGAGATGAGGGTGGTACGAATTTCATAATTGGGTGAGGGGGTATTTACGAAATCACAGATGCTGTCAGCATTAGCCATTGTTGGCCTGGAGGGGAGTTAGGAGAGAAAGTAGAGGGAGAGGGTATTAGACTGTTAGACTCTTGAGTAGCCAACCAAGAATACACATAATGGTGAGTATATTTTCCTTTATGTTCTGTTTTGCCATGACTATTTAGTCACAGTGCGACGTTCATATTGGAAAACAAGGACATATAGGTACTCTTATCATTGAACAGTGGGCTATTCATCTTTTAATATATGGTGTTTTTAAGAGGCTCTATCTGATGGTGATCTAATCCTTTTTCCTGAGCTTATACGTGTCATTGAATCTGACGTAAATAATATGTTGCTTGCTCGAAATCTTCCCCTAACATTCCAAGGGACCTTAAGTGCTTTTGATTTCTTTATTCTGCAGATGCTCAGAGTGTTTCTGAACTTGGTGCATCAAACCAATTGCATCGGGCTGTGGAATTCATAAGCGACGTTTTCATGTCTTAATTAAATTGTTAATGTCTTGAAGTTATCAAGGACTATGTAGACGGCTTACAATGTTAACTATGGATCATTTTTGTAAAGATCTATTCATTATGATGTGATGTTAATGTTTTGTGGGTTGCATGCTATGAGATTTCTCAATAGAAAAAATCACACCCAAAAATTGGCACATACTTTAACATCAGGCTGCTGAGCGTTGCCTGCGCATGATCCAAAAAAACTAGTGTCAACAAGTCGGTGAGTGGTATGTACTTTGTACATAGTTATGTGTCAACAAGAAATTGTCTGGCGAATCATGTTGAAGATTGATTATGGACTTATGGCAAGCATGTGAACTATCAACTACAAGGCGTCTGAGCTAGGGAGCCCCCGCCCCCAGTCGGAGAGCTTCTAGCTGGCACTCTGGCAGACTTTATCGCTGGCAACTCCATGAGCGATTCTCGCTCTCCTCTTGCCTCTCTCCCTCTCGCTCTGTCTGCAAAACTCTTGAGAATATGGAAATGGAAAGGTCTGACCCCGATCGCCTATTTTTGGGTTAAGTCGGAGGCCGGGTTAGACGGATTTGGCCGGTTCACTTCAGTTCAATAGCTGCAATGAGTCCTGTACTTTCCCGGACCGCTTTGTAAAATGGGTCCCGGTGATACTATTTGGACCAGACAGTCTTAGGGGGTGTTTGGTAGCAACAGCTTTTTGAGAAAAAATAGCTGTTTGAGAGGATTTTGGCTGTTTTGACCAAGTCAAACAGCTAATGGGTGTTTGGTAAAGAGCTGTTTGCAATAGCTGTTTGGCTCCAAAAAGCTCTTTTTGAAAAAGCTATTCCCATTAGCCTTTTGAGAAGAGCTTTTTGTAGAAATGACATAATTATCCATAAGTTTGAAAAAATTACACACATCTCATTAAAAACTAATTCATAAATAAGGGCATAAATGAAATTTTACCAACATATTTTTTAGAAACAGCTAATTTTTACCAAACACTTTTTCTAAAAATAATTAATCCAAACAGCTAACATAAACAGCTAATTCAAACAGCTAACAGCTAACAGTTAATACAAACAGCTAACAGCTAACAGCTAACAGTTGTTTACCAAACAGGGCCTTAGTCTGCTTCCCGTAAACAGTCTAATATATGAAAGCGCTTCTTATTCAGAAGATAGCATCCGTTAAAATTCGGAGTAAACTAGTAAGTTACCCAAATCTCATCTTGCCTCAGTTCAATAGTCATTTACAAGTGTATTTAATGGACAACTAGTCTAATTCCGATCTGATTGATGCAACCAGTTGATCAATTGACTTGGTCTTATCTAGGTTGATCACCGAGTTGGGTTTTTGAGCATTGATTTTGGGTAGAAAAATGTTTTAATGCCTTTGTTTCTCAAGAGAAAAGCAATAGCCATGTTCCTATTTTATGACTTTTGTGACTAGAATATGTGTAATAAGTCAAATGCATTACGTATACTTAAAATTGAAGGTGTTGCAATATAAACAACTTTTAACTATACTCCGAAAAATTAGGGCTGTTTCGCCGTAAGAAAACTAAGAGTAAAAGGGATATGACAAATTGAAAAAGACAAGAATACCAACTTGAGTGAAAAAACTAATTTTCAAATTGGGCCGGATGGTCTTGATTTGTTAGTAACAAGATTTATGGTTTGACTTAGGTAAGTTTGGATTTTTAATCGTCTCAACTTTCCTTTTTTTTTATTATTGTTTTAGCCGTTGTAGGTGGTAGATATTTGCTTTGTAGCCATTTATTTGTCCGTTATTGTATAATTTTTTTTTATAGTTTTATTAAAGCTCACTAAGATTTTTAAAAAAAAAAAAGTGAAAACAAAGTCATCAAAACATGTTTTCTTTTAAATAAAATAATGTAAGAGGGTAACCGCGCTTTGCTCATCTTTGGGCAAGGGGTAGTTTTGTCCAATTGAGTTTTTGCTGTTAGTGCCACAGCGAAAGGACAGTGGTCAGGTTTTTTCTGTTGCTGCATGATTATGAAGGCCTTGATCGCCCTTCCCTATTTTGATTTTGATAGCTGTTGAAAGATCAAATTAAAAGGAAAATAAAAAGAAAATAAGATTGTTGGTCTTCGGTCTCCGGTCTTCGGTCTTCGCTCTCTGCAGTTCAGATGTCTGAACAGAACACACCTTTGCCGTGTTTAGGGTTTCTCTATCCCTTTCTCTACTGTCTTCGGTCTTCGCTCTCTGCAGTTCAGATGTCAGAACAGAACACACCTTTGCCGTGTTTAGGGTTTCTCTATCCTTTTCTCTACTTTATGTATCGCACAATTTCTCCATCTCTACCCATCAATTTACTGGGTGAGAAGAGAGAGTTTCTGAAACAGAAAATTATTTCGATTGGCGTTAGGGTTCATGGGGGACGGAGAAAATTAGCTTGGACTATTCTTAAATCACTGTCCATCTAAGCTACATCAAGCCTAACCATGTTTGAATAGTCGGTAAGAGCCGTAGATTGGGTCGTAATTTCAATTATTTCGGATTTTCTGCTTTCAACTTTGGAGCTAGATCTGCATTCAGCCCTTTTTAGTTGAACTTAACCTTTGTCGTTGGCTCGTTGCAGGTGTGGGAAGCTCCGTGGAGATCATGCCCAGTTCTGGTTCGAGGAAACATATCGTCAAGAATCTCATCTTTGTTTTTAACCTTTGTCAGTTATTTAATAGTTATGCTAAGTGCACAGGTATCACTTTCTCAACCTTCTTTCTATTCTGGGACGTATGCATGCAACATGTGATTGCTATGAAGGCTATCAATGTATACTTACAGAACACACATAGGTACAACAAAAAATAGGCAAGTTCAATTGAGTTTGATTGATCTACCTGTCAACAGCAAGAAGGGAGGGAACTGTTAAATTAGGCATTCAATATGACAAATCCCATATGGAAGTGCTATAAAGCTAAAAAGGCAATCAATTGAACTTGACATGCCATCGATTTTCATTCCATCATATACTCACAACTGCTTTTACCGTTGCTGTATTTGTCTTTGTCCTTATCTTCTTTGACTGTAGAGATGTATGGACAACTATTTTGTAAAAACCTGTTTGAATTGCTTCTCTTGTATTTCTTTTTCGACATGTTGAGATTATTATCCCATTTACTAGTCTTGTTCTGCTTCAGACTATTGCACATTCTTTATCCTCTTGAAATTGTTGTCATTCTCGTCATCAGTCAAAAAGGAAGTTGGACGATCATCAGAAGTGTACCACTTCATTTTGGGCATTTTCTTAATTTTTTTAAGTCATTTGTTGTAAGAACTACGTCTGAAAACAGACCCATTTTCTCATGCTTTTCTCTTAATTATTCCTTGACCTTTACTCTTTTTTTTAAAGAACAATTCAAATCTCCACGTACTGTTTGGGTAATTTTTTTCCTCTTCAAAATAAGATAAATTTATTGTATTTGAAAATTGAAATACTATATTTCTAATTATGTTAGGCAGTAAGTGGAGATTTCAATGACTCCAAAAAAGAAAATAGTAAATGAAGAAATAGGGGGAGAAGAGCAGGAGAAAGAAAAGAAATTCGCAATGACGAATAGGTTGAAAAGATTAGGAAGAGGCCTAAGAAGAATTGGTACTCTTCTGATGAGCGTTCATTTCTCTTCGGCTGACGAGGAGAATGACATTAGTTTCAAAGGACTTAATAAAATGTTCAAGAGTCTGATGTAAAAAAAGGATAAGGATGATGGTGCGCTTGCCACAGAGGAGCCTGCATTTCTTGATGTTTTAATGTTTACTTAGAGAGAGTACATTGTTTGCTACAGCACGCTGGCAATGTGTCTTTTTATCTCAAATTTTGGCATTTGATGTGTATTTCTTTACACCTAGACTGCGGAACCTCCAAAGAAACCAAGAAACATGGATTAAAGGTACTTTAGGTTTTGTTCATAAGCTGTCTACATTTACACAATGCTGAGTTTGGGTTTTCTAATTTGCTAAGAGCAATTTTTGTGTGATTGTCTGTTCTTGATCAGAAATAACCAGATAGTCCCGATAAGGGCGAGAAAGAGAGTATAACGAAACTGAGAAATGATGTCAGTGCAAGTAGGTATCACACAGGTGCGGAAGCCTTTAATCTTCTGCATTGGGTGAGATGGACTTTTGGCCTTTGAACTCCTTTATGATGTTGCTTTTGCTCTAATACTATGAATTTGCCTCATGTCATATGCTATATTGATCTGGCATACATATATTCTCCGTGGATACATTGCACATGACATTACTTTGCGGAAGCTTACAGAAGGCTGCAATGAGACTTCCATTTGGCTGAAGGAATAATGTTGAACATACAATATATTTTGTCTACGCAGGCTGATGATTAAAATAACTATGAGGGGATCCAACGAAAAAAAAAAAAAGCACGAAAGAAGGTACATGGTGACATCCGGCAAGATTTGGCAAAATGAATCATAATCCTGCAAGAGAGATGTGCGATGTGTATACTGTTGGGATGCATTTGACCAAATTTTGGCTGGCATCTGACCTGTTACTACGCTCAGATGCCAGTCAAGATTCGGCCAGATGCATCATAACCCAGCGAGAGAGATGTGTATACTAGAGAAGCTTTGAGAACCCAAAATACATAAGCAATACTTAGCAAAAAACTGTACACCTTCTCTTTCCACTCTCTCCCAATAAACCCTAGCTTGCATCCTCTTGTTCATGGCAATCACCATTTTGACTAGTTTCTCTTATGAAAGTCTTGGCGGATTGACATGAGTCCAAAATATTGGATGAAATTCGGCATTGAAATCACCGCAATGTGGATTGTGAAGTCCTCCATCAACGGTGAAGATGCAAATGCTTGAATATCATTTATGACAATGGTTTTGGTGTTTGGTGTTAAATGTGTGTGGGATTTGTATTTGTCACTTAAGAGTTGAATTTCTTTTCTCAGTATTTTCGATCTAAAATTATTCATATGTGATTTTCATTGTAGGTTCTGCTTAATGTATTATTAATGAAATTGATATATTTGCCATGGAAAAAGTAGATGTAGACTTGTTCTTAGGTGTACCAATTTGGCCTACCTGATGCTACCACAAATATCAGCCAGTCCTTCCTAGGTATTGTTGCACATATTGTAACATTAAGTGTAGCCTTGCAGGGTCTATTTTACCCTGCTTCGACGTTGTTACTATGAATTCAATTTTTTTTCACTTTTTCGGACTTGGGAGCAGCTCAAGGTAACTTGTCAAATTTTGTTGTTGGTTCCTCAATTGCTTTTTGTGTGCATAGATGGATATATTGACATGGCTAAATAGTCCTTCTTCCGTTGTCTAATCCTATTATGCTTGGCTTGGAATTGTATTCTGAAGTTGTGTTACATGTTGAGCATACAGTCATTACTAATCCTCTTTCTTCTTCCGTTGTCTAATTTACCTATAATCGTTGACTTTCTATTGTTGATATAAAAGATGTTACTCGTGTTGAATACAAACAGGGGGAAACTTCTCTCTTTGAAGTTTGCGTTGTATGTACCCTGAGATTTTCTCTGTTGCTAATGTGTAATGTATGAATGTTGATCTGGAAAAGTTTACCAAGCAATCAACTTTCTCAAATGTGCTTTAGCATGTGCTCTAGTTGGACTCTCAATGTGCTTCTGAATGTGTTATTCATCTGCAAGTACTTGTACCTCTTACTAAACATGCATTTTTTTGTGGGTTTTTGTCCTTTTCTTTTTCGAGGCAACTGCTGAGGCTGAACAATGAAGATGCATGGATACCGCGGAGTTAGCACAATGCTAAGAAAATCATTGGCACAAGTCACAAGGAGTTGCAGTCCCCAATCCCTGAGAATTCGCTTACTTCCACAAGGTGTTTAACCTGAACAATGGGACGGGATATATGTGAATGCAGGAAGTTCCAATCAGTAGAGGTCCAGAGGCAGACTTTGCTAGAGATTGGGTATCCTCTTGATTGGACCAAGCAGCTGGATCATCTGCCAGGTAGCTAAGAGAAATCTTTGAAGTTTGCCACGCAATCAACTTTCTCAAATGTGCTTTAGCTTGCCTCTCGATGTGCGTCTGAATGTGCTGTTCCTTCTACAAGTCCTTTTAGCTCTTGCTTACCATGCTTTTTTTGGTGGGTTTGTGTCCTTTTTTCTTTTTCCAAGGCAAAGGAATCAGTGCGATGCTAAGATATTCATTGACACAAATCACAAAGAGTAGGAGGTACCAATCAATAGAAGTCCACTGGCAGACTTTGCTACACATTGGGAATCCGCTTAACTGGACAAAGCAGCTGGTAATGACTCCTTTTTGGTGTCATCTTATAATTAATTGTTCCCCCAAAAAAAAACCCCTGAAAGAATCTTATAGTTTAGCCTAATATCTGCCCACCTACCAGGCAGCCAAAAAAAAGAAAAAAAATCTTTGAAACTTTTATTTCAATTTTAGTTAGGGCTGCGTATGTAAGCATGTCAGTTATTCTTGTTTTTGACATAGTTTATTATGACAAATGTATGATGAAAATGAGCTTTTTTTAATAAATTTTGCTAAATAAATTATCATGAAAACTTTCGCTTCTTTGTCAAAATGACAGCAATAAGATTCCTTGTTGCTACTGCAGCTAGGAAACTTTGGATGATTTGCAAGTTGGATGTGTATAAGGTGATCTTTATGAAAATTTATGTATGTTGATCCCACAAGTTATGAAAGTTCCATGGAGTTGCAAACTCAACAGGTGGCTCTATGTTTTACGAGCTTATTGTGACTACAACTATGCAATCTGTCAAGGCTCTAGAAGATAAGTTACGGGAAAGCTTCTGGTGACTGCCACTATGCAATCTGTCAAGACTCTAGAAGATGAGTTAGCGGGGTTGTGATTACACAGATTATTTATCCTCTACGTAGGCAGAATCCAGGTCAATGAGATGTCTTGTTGAGTTGGCATGGTTCATGTTAATTCAATTGATAGAAGAGAGAATTGGAGTAAATTATGAATGTGTTTTCTATCTCGAATATGCTAGTGCCATGGGATTATATAAAAGTGAGAAGCTTTGTAAATAAGGCAACCAAAATAATCCTATACAATAATATATGATTCTAGGATCAATCTACGTACCCAAGAATAATGCCCCAATATCATATTCCTTTTATATCGTCAACCCCCCCCCCCCTCAAGCTCAAGGTGGAGGAGGAAAACTGAACTTGAGCTTGGATATCAAGTCTTGAAAACGTCTTGGCAAGTGAGCTTTGGTGAACACATTTGCGACTTGATCAAATGTAGAGACATAAATGAGATGAAGATCATTTACCGCAAGATGATGTCGAAAAAAATTACAATTGACTTTGATGTGCTTGGTTCTCTCATGAAAGAAATCATTATGTGCAATTTGAATAGAACTTTGATTATCACAATAAAGAGGGGTAGGTGAGTGCTGAGTAGCACCCATGTCGGCTAATAACCATCGCAACCAAACAAGTTCAGAAGTTGTATCTGCAAGAGCACGGTATTCCACTTCAGTGCTAGAGCGAGCAACCACTGTTTGCTTATTACTACGCCAAGAGATCAAATAATTGCCTAGGAAAAAGCAATAGCCGGTAATGGAGCGTCTATCAGTAGGATCTCCAGCGCAATCAGAATTCGAATAGCCGCGTAAGTCAAGTGGTGAGTTGAATGAGAAGTGAAGACCGTGAAACAAAGTACCTTTAATATAACGAAGAATGCAAAGAACTGCCGCATAATGAGTCGTACGAGGTGAAGACATGAATTGACTTACAATATGAACAGCATAAGCAATATCTGGGCGAGTAACAGTTAGGTAGATGAGGCTGCCAACAAGTTGTCGATAAAGCGTAGGGTCTTTGAGTGGTACACCATCAGTTGGAGTGAATCTGACATTGGCTTCAATAGGTGTTGGAGCTATTTTTGAATCTGTCAAGCCTGATCTGGACAGTAAGTCAGTGACGTAGTTGGCTTGAGTGAGACAGTAGCCATCAGAATTAGAAGATACTTCTAAGCCCAAGAAATAACTCAAATTACCAAGATCCTTCATTTCAAAATGTTGACTAAGGAAGGATTTGAGTTCAGAAATTCCATCCATATCATCCCCTGTAATTATCATATCATCGACATAAAGGAGTAACAGAATCCAACCATTGTTACTGCGACGAACAAATAGTGCATGATCATAAGAACTGGATGAAAATCCAAATTGACAGATAGTAGAGCTAAACTTGGAAAACCTAGCTCGAGGAACTTGCTTTAATCCATATAATGCTCGACGAAGTCGACAAACCGTGTTGGGCGGATAGTCATAACCTGGTGGAGGTTTCATGTAGACTTCCTCTGTGAGATCCCCGTGAAGAAAAGCGTTCTTCACATCCATATGAAACAATTCTCATTTCTTACTAGCAGTACCAGCAAGTAAACTGCGAACCGATGTGAGCCGAGCCACTGGTGCAAATGTTTCCACATAATCAATACCGTGTTCTTGACTGGATCCTAAAGCCACCAAACGAGCTTTATACCTTTCAATCTCACCATTAGAGCGGGTTTTGATTTTGTAGACATATTTGCACCCTATTGCAGTTTTGCCTAGTGGCAATTCAACCAAATCCCAAGTGTGAGACTTCAACAAAGCTTACAATTCCTCTTCCATGGCTTGCTGCCAGAGAGGATCAGATTTGGCTTCTTGATATGTCGAGGGCTCATAAAGAGATGCAATGGCAGCATAAAGTTGGTAGTCACTTAGATAACTAGGAAGTTGACGTACTCTTTCAGAGCGCTGAAGTTCTAAGTGAGTGGAAGATATCTCAATAGGAGGTGTGGACGATGTTGCATTATTGCTTCCTATTTTAGAAAGCCCAACCAGGTCGTTGGTGGGGCTATCCGCATAAGGCTGTGGGAGGGATGACTTGACTGTTATAGGCTCGGTTGAATCAAGACTACCATCACCAGTTTGAGCATCATTGTTTTGACCATGATCATCTGGGAATAAATCACACAAGGGGTTTGTGAAAAACTGTGTCATTGGACTAGATATGTGGAAGTTAGAGAGAGCTAAGAACATTTAATGCTCCCAAAACACAACATGACGAGACACCCAAACACATTTAGAAATAGGGTCCCAACACGATAGCCTTTATGCTCAATTCCATACCCAAGAAAGCAACACAATCGAGCTCTTGGTTCTAACTTGGTATATTCATGAGGCTCTAGAAGCACAAAGCAAACACATTCAAAAACACAAAGGATACTATAGTCAGGAGTTGTACCAAAGAGCCGCTCATGTGGAGATTGATTTCCAATGACAGGAGATGGAATAAGATTTATGTTGCAGACAACAGTAAGCGTAGCTTCTCCCCAGAACACTTCTGGACATGCTACAGACATAAGTAATGCTCAAACAGTATCGAGAATATGACGATATTTCCGTTCTACTCTCCCATTCTATTGAGAAGTTCTAGGGCAAGAATGTTGTAGCATAGTGCCATTTTGAGCCAGAAAACTCAAAAAATTCTTCTCCCTATACTCCATTGCATTGTCATATCGAAAAATCTTAATCTTCCGAGAAAATTGAGTAGATTTCATAGCAGCAAAATTATAGTAAGTCTGTTGTAGTTCAAACCGATTTTTGAGGAGATAAATCCACACATACCTTAAATAATCATCCATGAAAATCACAAAGTATTGAAATCCACTCACAGTTTTAGTTGGTGAAGGTCCCCAAATACCAGAATGAACAAGATCAAAAGGTGCTCTCGAAACAGAGTCACTATTATTGAGTGGTAATGCATGGTGTTTTGCAAGCTTACAAGAGACACAATCAACATTATGTTGTTTGACATGTCCTAAAACTCCACTAGAAATTAAAGATTCCAATCTGGATGAAGAGATATGTCCTAATCGAAAATGCCAAGTATCCTGAGATAAAGCAGCAGCACAATTATTGTTATTTCTATTGGTTACATCAAGGGAGATGGCTTCAAACAAGCGTCCAACTTTACGTCCTGTCCCCATAACTTGCCCAGTTCGTGGATCCTGCACATGACAACCATTGTTCGAGAAACGTACTTCCAAACCAAGTTCACTTAACTGACCCACGGATATTAGGGCCAATTTAGGAGCAAAGAATGCATCAGGCACCGACAAATTTACAGTAGATATATCTCCAGTATGTGTGATATTCAACCCAGAGTTATCAGCTGTACGTGTAATAAATCCAGTAGCTCAACTAGATTTATTAACCAGAGCACCAGAAGCATAGGTCATATGATTGCAACACCCAGAATCAAAACACCAAGGAGAGGATATACCTGGTGTTGCTGACAAAGCTGATGAGGATGAGTGACCTATTATTTGATTAAGAAGAGCCAGCAAGTCATTCAAAGATATGGAGCTTGAAGTATCAGTAATAGCAACTGCGTGTGAAAGAGGCTTGGATAGCTTTTCTTGATCCTTCTTTTGCTTAGCTTGAAGCCTGCGACACTCAGAGATGAGATATCCATTTTTCCTACAATACCTGTAGAATTTGTCCGATTGAGATACAGCCAGCACACCAGTATGTGTCGTGACATGTGACTGAGAAGTTTCGAGAATTCCAAGTTGGGTTTCTTCATACAATAACTCAGCTACAACATTTTCCAGACGAGGAAAAGTCTCCCTATGAAGAAGGAAAGCACATACAGGTTCATAGTCACTATTAAGAGCCATAAGAAATTGCATAACTCGTAAGTTGTCCCGATACATAATGAACTTCTTAGCATCTTTGGAACATTCACAAACCGACTCAAAGAAGGCCAGTTGGTTTGAAGAGTCTCATGCAATTGATATTGGTTGGCGATATCAATTATAGAATATTGTTTCGACCAAAGATCCCATGCTTCTTGAGCAATTTCAAACCATCCAAACTATAACTTAATAGATGAAACACATGTGTTCCTAATCCATGTCAAAATCTGATGGTTTTTGCTATCCCAATCTTCCAGTCTCTCAAAAAAAGCAACATTAGTTTCATTCTGTTGTTTAGTAGGCTTTGCAATATCACCACTAACATACCGCCATAGTCTTCGACCCTTTAGGAAACTAGACATCTCTTGAGACCAAATGACATAATTAGAACCATCTAAGATGGTCTTGATAGGTTGAACAACATTAACTTTTTCCATAATCAATCAATTTTAGAAAAATGAATACGGAGCCAAGTATAAATAGGAAAGAACACGCCTGGAAATGTGTTGTGAACAAGAAAGAATCCAATAAGGAACAACGCAGTAGCAACTCTGCAATAATTTAGCTGAATTCTCGGCCAATTCAACGAATAAAACCCGTTAATTGTGAGATGAATCCACAAAGTTGAATAACCAAGACCTTGAATCTTGAAATTGACAAGAAAATTAGCCACAGGAAAAAAATGTCAGCAAAGCCACTGAATATTCTCTGGAGAACTTTGGTGAGCCCAATTGAGTATGGCGGAGAGAGAATTAAGAATGGGCCTTTGAAACATTCAATAAAGTGGCTGATAGGAAAGAAAAGGACTTGCCTTTTTTTTTTTTCAAATGAGTCCTAAACGATTAGGGAAGCGTGCTATAGAACAAAATATTGCTCTGATACCATGTTAATTCAATTGATAGAAGAGAGAATTGGAGTAAATTATGAATGTGTTTTCTATCTCGAATATGCTAATACAATGGGATTATATACAAGTGAGAAACTCTGTAACTAAGGCAACCGAAATAATCCTATACAATAATATATGATTCTAGGATCAACCTACCCAAGAATAATGCCCCAATATCATATTCCCTTTATATCGTCAACAGTTCACATGAGTAACAGGTGATGTCTGTGTCGTCAGTCACCCTAGCCTGCCCCCTTTGCTTTGTGATATTCAAGCTACAAATTATATTGTTAAGTTGAGAATCACTTCGTTGTGGAGAAAATTACCCCAGGCAGCTGCTATCATCAGCCATGTAAGCATCAAACAACAATTGACATTGAGGGAATCGAAATATTCATTTCACCAGTATGTGGTGGTCTATTTTCCTGTAAAAGGTTAGTTTTCTTCGTATTTGAGTCTGCCCAGCCAAGCCCTCCAAACTCAAAGGCAAAATGAGTACTCTTTGAGACATTAATGTTATGCTTGGTTGAATATAATGTAATGCAATCAACTTTGTAATGCAATTGTGATTATGAAGTTTTTTGTGGCAATAATAATTACAAGATAGTTGTTATTTGTAATTCTTCCTTATAACTAAAGAGAATAAACATATAATTGCAAACTTGTTTGCATTGCAAGATTATTTACATCAAACCAAACATTATCCAAGGATTTGTTTTTTTCATGGGTAATTGGGGCTGTGGGAAGCGAAGAAATAAAATGGAATGGGAATGAGTGAAATAGAATGGGAATGAGTGGTTTTTTCTTACATGAGTGGGAAGAAGTAGATTGGAGTGGAAATGAGTGGGATGGAGTTGAATTAGAAGAGAAGGAATGGAATAGAGTGTGAGAAAGAATTATTAATATCAAGGTGGGGGAAGAAAGTGGGAAGCAGTGGAACGAAGCGAGTGTTTGGCGACAACCACTTTTTCGGAAAAAAGAGTTCTTTGAGGTTTTTTAGCTGTTTTAACCAAGCCAAACCATATTTATTTCAGTATTTAAAATTAACAGTTAGCAGTTATCAGTGGTTTATTAGTGCTTATCAGAATTTATCAGTGGTTATGAGTAGCAATTACTGGTTACTGGGGGTCAACAACGTTACTGTAGCATTTAGAGATAGCAAATAATGGTTAGTTCGCATTTACTAGCGGTTAAGGGTTATTAGCGGTTAAAAGTGGTTAGGAGCATTAGCCGCTATCAAACACTTTCTAAACGCTGAAACAAACACACCCTCAATAGATGCTTGGTAAAATTACTATTTGCCTGAGAATTCAAAAAAATAACACTACATGTCATTAAATTATAATCATATAATATTGCTTTTATGGAATGGAAAGAGAATAAAATATTATAAAGTTTTACTTGAAAACTTATAAGTTGTATCAATAATATTCGAACTCAATTTGAGGACTGACAAGACTATAGACTTTTTTTGCAACGGGGGTAAAAACAAATAATTGAAATAGCATTGTCTCTTTCGTTATTTGCATTTTTTTTTTTTAGTCAAGTAGTTTATTTTTTGGTGTAGATTCCCAAAAATCGTTAGTTTATTATATTAAACTTATTTCGTTCTATCATTAAGCACATTTTTGAACATTTGATATTTATACTTTAGATTATATTCAGTCCCCCTTTCAATTATGGAGACAATGAGCTTTGAATTGATGCGAAACACTAACATTGATATTATGTTTTATATGAACTGAATCCAATGAATTGAAGTTATAAGTCACTGGAAATTCATATAAATTTCAATTTCGATTCATAATCCCCAAAAATCTAATAAATAACAAAATAACGTTATAAAATTTAAACACCATTTACATAAGTAACAATTGAAAAGAAATAAGATAAACAGTGAATACAAGGTATGTAGAATTAGTAAGAAAGTAAAATTTATGAATAAAGGTTTTTTTTTTTTTTGAGATCACAAATGAAGTTAGTTTATACATATCACACGAATTTAATTCTTTTTAAAAAGAAATAAGATGACTAGTAAATTAAAAGAATGAATGTTCTATTAAAAGGAATTTAGCGATAAGGATATAAATGAAATTCTAAACATCCTTCTTAGAAATAACTAATTTTACCAAACAAGTTTTCTACAAACAGCTAATGCAAACAACTAATTCAAGCAGCTAATAGTTAACAGTTAATACAAATAGTTAATAGCTGATAGCTAACAACTATTTGCGAAATAGGACCGAAGTGGAAATGAGTGAGATTTATCTTTAATGAGTTGGAATGGGTGGGAAGAAGTGAAAATGAGTGGGAAGGAGTGGAAATGAGTGTGAAGAAGTGGGTAAGAGCCAATGATTTACCCATGACAAGAACGGATCCTAACTGTATCCCCAAATAATATCTACCACTTGAGGCCCGGTTTTTTCTCGTGGGAAATACTTGGCGTCCAATCCTTCCTACTTTTTTTCACTCCTCGCTCTTTCTCACTTCCTTAAAGATAAATATCACTATTTCCCACTCCTTACGTTCTCTCCCGCTCCCTCTCGCTCTCTTCCATTCCATCTCATTCATTCCTACAATTTGAACCCTTGTGTATTGTATACAATTATGTATACTAATGTTTTAATTATTAAACCTAGTATTCGTTATTTTTAATTCGTTATTTTCAACTAACTATTTTTATTTTTTTATAAAGTTCAAATTAACCATTTCACATAAATGTAACACGCTCATATTTATAACAAATATACCAATATAGCATTACAGACATATTCTTTTCATTGGATAAGGGTTCGCAAATGGGTGAAATTGGTTAAGATTGGTAAAAGTGAGTTGAAGTTTGCATTTTTTTTGTATGATGGGTAGAATTTGATTAAGGTTGGAGAAATTAGAAAAAGTTGATTGAAATTGATTGAAGTTGGAAGAACTTGAAATATATTTTTGGTATGATAGGTAGGAGTCGATCTATTAATGTTAAAGAGTGGGATTATTTGAATTGATTGAACTTCGTATTTTTTTTAGTATAATGGGTCGAAATTGATTGAAGTGGGTTGAAGTTTGTATTTTTTAATTAGAGTTGGTAAAGGCTCGTAGAGACAGATTGAAGTTGATAAAATGGAATTTATCAACGAAAATAGCATTCCTTAAATTGATATGTATACATATAATAATTAAAAAATAAAATAATATTATACTATCTAAGTTAGTTAACCTTTATAACACAAACCATGAAAAAAATACATGTGCATGCAATATCCATATTCAACAACAAAGCTTAAATATAGTTAATTTCATGTTATACAAATTATTACCAAAACAAATATCAATACTCCCACTCAATTCTGCACGTTCTAATTTCTTTCCATTTCTTCCCACTCCTTTCAACTATTTTTTACTCTATTCCAGTAATTCCCACTCCTTCATATAACAAACTACTCCTTCCTAGAGCTAGGAAACGGATCGGGTCCGGTTGACCCATTTAATAAACCGGCTAATTTCGTGTCGGTGTTAAAAATAGTCTAGATTTGCCTTACAGTAAAAAATAATATGTTTTCATGCTAAATGGTCCAATCGTGTCTACGTCGGGTCGAAATCTGTTCGGTTGAGGTCGGATTTGGGATTCTCTCAGTAATTTCGGGTCGGGTTCGTGTCGTGTTATCATGTCGGGTTATATATTCCCAATTCTACTCCTTCCCACTCCATTCCACTCTATCTCACTTTGTTCTATTTCTTTCCATTCCACACCTGAAATTTTATCCACTTAAAAAATAGCGCCTAAAATGGTGTAAGTGCATTCTTGTTAGGAAGCCAAATTACGACATCCAAAACCATTCCTAGAACTTCCTTATCTTTAAAATTTTCTTCCAATACTATGAGGAGTTCTAAGTGGGTTGCTCTATCGCCACCTTCAAATAAACTCTACATATTTAGGGGTGAGCAAAAAAATGGGTACGCAATTCTGAATCCATAACTAGTTTGGGCCCAGTTCGGTAAGATTAGTTGTGCAATTGGTTCTAAAATTTTGGACCCGGTTATAATTGGGTACTGTACTGGGTCTTGAAATTTTAGAACCGGAACCAGACCTAATACCCGGTCAAAATTTAAAGAATTTGATGAAAAAATATACAAAGTAAACACTTGTTTTCCAAGTGATGCCATACCCAACCCTCAACGATCCTAGTTGAGCACCTTCCCCCCCCCCCCCCCCATTCAATTCATCCCGAACTTACATTTTATGAATCTTGACAGCCATGGATGTCTTTCTTCAAGTTTTGATTCTCCTCCTCGCGAGGATTATTGCTTACTAGGTACTTGTTTTTGTATTATTTTGATAGCTTCTTCTCTTTCTCTCCCTATACTTCAAATATAATGTTTAGATTTCTTGTTCATTTTGTAATCTTAATTTGTGGGTTTGTAATTACTATTGTTTCCGATTATTTGAGTTTATTTTAGAGTACATAAATCTTTCTTTACTGTTTACTCCGTATTTGATTTGGCCTTTTAATTTAGTTTTATGGATTTGGCTTCAGATATAAGTTCTTGACCTCCTTCAAGTGCTCCCTTTTTTTTATTTTCTTAGGGAAAATTGAAAAAAAAAAACAAGGAACTTGACTTAGCGACCGGGTACCCAACATCGGACCCGATCCCAATCCGGTCTAGTACCGGGTCTGAAATTTTTAAACCGATTCCAAATTATAGGACGCGGTTCTGACTAGATGCCATTCCGATTTCTCAAAATTTGACCGAATATCCAGTCACGCTCGCCCTCAATGTATCTAGTTTGCCTAAAGACAATCTTTACCATCTACAATGTACCATAGATGATCGGCAATCGCACCAGTAACTGAATTCCATTAGCCACAATCTTGAGTCCCTCGATCAGCATTTTCTCCTAGCAAGTATATTTTTTCCTGGACAATTGGTGGAACTGTGTTATATTCAAAGGACTGTCCTCAAAGAAAGTTCGTGCAAACTCTTTCAGTGCTTTTGATAATACCACTTATAGGTAGCACAAACAGGGAAGACCAACAAGTTCGTAGTTGAAAACAAGACAAGGATATATCAAGGGGAACCTACCTCCATAAGACGAAGCCTAGCGTTTGATTCTTCTAACAACATTCTCAGCCAACATGTCACCTTCAGTTGAAGTCCATCTTCTAGGTGTAAATGTTATACCATTACCAAGACATTTGATAGGGAAATCCCCCTTCTTGAAGCTGGTATTAGTCAGCACTTGCTCTTTGATGTTATACTAGTGTTATACCCTTACATTATAAGCATTACTCAATTTTTGTTTTAATTTTATTAGTATAGTTAAGAAATAAAAATGTATCAATTTTGAAATAGATTAACAATTCTATGACAATTTAATTATTTTTCCTTTCTTTTTTTTCATGCAAAAAATTTCCTTTGTTTGCATACCATAATAATAATAATTTACTACTTACTATTTTTCTTTAAAATTCTATTACATGTGAAACATTGAATTTTTTTGGACAGGTTTATTTTAGTAGTTAAATGGACTACATTTTAAATTTACTTAATTTCATAAAAAGTATATTACAATCTTAGAAATTATGAGCCCATGCATTGCAAGGATTCTTTCATAAATCTAGTTATGTAAAATTTTGTAAATTAATGATATCCAAGTATATTATCTTTGTCATAAAAGTCCCTTAATATTGTACATTAGTATATTTTACTTGTCTTCTGCGAAGTTCATGTTTGTATATCATCATTAATATAAACTTTTATAAGAAATAAATTTTTTTTGAAGTCACTGTATTTAAATTATCTTTTTGAAGAAATTTAATCAATTAAAGTTAAGTCTAATATTGAAAACTAACTTTCAAAATGTGATTGGTTAAAAGTAGTTAATTTTCATTGGATTTTCCACTTGAACTTCTATGTGAACATGAAATAAAATTTAACTAGATGATTTTTTAGATAAATAGTATTGTCAACATATGATTAATATTTTTTAAAATAAAAATTAATTATGAATTAGTGATGCAATTGTTATTGTCTGCTACTCTAGTCCTAATGCAAAAGTACAAAGAAAAGATGTGAAGCATCGAAGTCAAAAGAAACCAAAAAATTAAAGGACAGAAAGAGGAAATAGAAACAATAAACAAAAAGAATCAAGTGGTGGTAGTTTTGTGATGTATAATGAGTAGGAGAGAGTCCAACCTCACGAAAAGCTAGAGAAAGTGTTTGGTTCTTTTTTTCGATATAAGAGGAAAACAAAGGTAGAAGAATGCAAACTTGGATAATCAAGTGACCTTGCAAGAGATAATCCTAGGAGCCACCCTTGGAGAACACTTGGGCAATCCTCTTTAGATCAACTAGTGACTGAATTTAATCACTATCTAGTTGAAATAAAAAGAACCTAGAGACCCACTTGAGTTTCCAAACTCAAGATACAACACTAGGAATTTCAAGGGAGAGAGTTTTCTAACTCACAAAATTTCATATATCTCGAAAGTTGATTGAATGGGGAATGATTCTAATACTATGGCATTTATATAGTAGAGGCCTTACATAATGAAAAGACATAGAAAACAAATGAAAAGATGTGAATAAAAAAACAGCATACTACATTCGGATGAACAAAGCCGAAGAGGGGTGTCTTTTGGTGTTGTTGGTGTGAAGTGAGTGTGGCAGCAAAAAGGATGCATGTACCCTACCATTATCACACGTCCAAGCCTTATTTGAAGAGGGAGGACACGCTTTATGAGGAGGTATAAGCAGCAAGAGCCGAAATCACAAGCTTTCACACACCTTCACGCGTTTTGCATTAAATGCATTCACATCAGCAGCAAGCCCAACTTCAAACAGGCATAACTCTCTAGTTTTTGATCCAAATTCGATGATTCTTGATTCATTGGAAAGCTTAGGATGTCTAGTTTCCAGGAAATGTGGTTTCATCGCATTTGGATCAGCCGTTCCAAAGTTATGGGCCAAAGAGTGCAGACTGTCCAAAACTGGCCTGCATTTTGATATCCGAATTTGTGGGCTGAACTTGACCAACCAAATGAACTCCAAATTAAGCGTGGTTGGTCTTGTTGGAAAGATCTCTTCTTAAGCTTGAATAATGTAAGGACCATCAGAATTTAGGTCCATTAAATTTTGACACAAAAGTGTAACAAATACCGGATGTGAAAAGGATGAATTAGGTGTGAACTCACAAGGCAAGTTCACGGCTTGTCGGCATAAAAGGGCAAACTCCTTGACTTCTTTGAGCTGAGTAGGGATAGTAGAAGAGTAGTCAAAATGGTCTCCAATAGGTTGCTCTTTTGAAGGATGGTCCCCATCATTCTCCTCGGCTTGATTTGAGTTTGACCTCAAACTCGGCATCTCCTCTTCTTCATCATAGTAGGGGCTTAAATCAGCTACATTGAAGGTAGCGGATACCTCATACTCACCAGAAAGGTCCACCTTGTAAGCGTTTGGACCAATTCTCTCAAGGATCTCAAAAGGTCCATCCGACCTTGGCATTAACTTTGACTTGCGTTTGCTTGGGAACCTCTCTTTTCGCAAGTGAATCCATACTAAGTCCCCGGGCTGGAAATGAGCTTCTCTTCTCTTCTTGTTGGCATAAGATTTGGCTTGCTCATTTGATTTTTCAATTCTTTCTCGTACCTTGGCATGGAGATCTTGAATCTCTTTTGCTCTCTTGTCGGCTTCCCAACTGAATTTTGTGGGATTGGAGATGGGTACAAGATCAAGGGGAGTCCGTGGGTTGTATCCATACACAACTTGAAAAGGGGAGAGACCCGTGGCTTTACTTGGAGTTCAATTGAAGGCAAACTCCGCATGGCAAAGTAGCTCATCCCATCCTTTAATGTTCTTCTTCACCAAGACTCGAAGAAGAGTGCCCAAGGTTCGGTTTGTGACCTCGGTTTGGCCATCTATTTGAGGGTGGCAAGATGTGCTAAACTTGAGTAGGGTACCAAGCTTTCTCCATAGTGTTAGCCAATAGTGACTAAGGAACTTAGTGTCACGGTCGGACACCATACTTCTAGGAATGCCATGGAGCCTTACTATCTCCTTGAAGTAGAGATTAGCCACTTGTGAAGCATCAAAGGTAGTGTGACATGCCAAGAAATGAGCCATCTTCGAAAATCTATCCACTACCACCATGATGGAGTCTTGATGCCTTTGAGTCCATGGTAGTCCCGTGATGAAATCCAAGCTAACATCTTCCCAAGGCCCTTGAGGAACCAGCAAGGGAGTGTAGAGGCCTTGAGGCCGAATGTGGTCTTTGGCAAGTTGGCAAGTAGAGCATCTTTTAATGAAATGCTCCACATCCCTTGACATCCTCGGCCAAAAGTAATGTTCCTTGAGCATGGAACATGTCTTCTCAATTCCAAAATGGCCGGCTAGAGCCCCTCCATGAAGCTCTTGAATCAAAAGCTCCCTAAATCCACATTTAGGAATACACAATCGGTTCCCTTTGAAGAGGAAACCATTTTCAAGGTGAAAAGACCCGTGGGCATGGTTAGAACAATCTTCAAGGATGGCCTTGAAGTCTTCATCTTGTGCATACAAGTCTTTGATACACTCAAACCCAAGCACCTTAGATTCAAGAGTAGAGAGTAACAAATACCTTCTTGAAAGTGCATCGGCCCCTTTGTTCAATTGGTCGGCCTTGTGGTGGATCACAAAGTGGAAGGATTGCATGAACTCTACCCACTTAGCATGCCGGGGGTTGAGTTTATGTTGACCTTGGATATACTTCAATGCTTGGTGATCCGTGTGGAGGATGAACTCACCTCCTACCAAATAGTGCCGCCAATGCTCTAATGCCCTCACAATGGCATAAAATTCCTTGTCATATGTTGAATACTTCCTCTTGGCATCATTTAGCTTCTCACTAAAATAAGCAATAGGCCTCTTTTCTTGTGTTAGCACGGCCCCTATTCCAACTCCGGAAGCGTCACACTCAACTTCAAAGATTTTAGAAAAGTTAGGAAGTGCTAGAATGGGAGCACTAGTTAGCCTTTCTTTGATTTCTTCAAAAGCAAGTTGAGCTTGTGTGCTCCATTCGAAATGTTTGGCCTTTAGGACCTCGGTCATGGGAGCCATGATTGAGCTAAAATTGCTCACAAATCTTCTATAAAAGGATGCCAAACCATGGAAGCTTCGGACTTGTTGGATGGACATAGGAGTGGGCCACTCTCGAATGGCCTTGATCTTCTCTTCATCAACTTGGATACCCTTGGCCGAAACCATGTATCCCAAAAACTTCACTTGGGAAGAGAAGAAATGGCACTTCTCTAGATTGCCAAATAGTTGCTCTTGAGCCAAGACATTCAAGACCTCATGCAAATGCTCATAATGCTCTTCCTCTCCACGGCTATACACCAAAATGTCATCAAAATACACGACAACATACTTTCCAATGAATGGCTTGAGAACTTGGTTCATAAGCCTCATGAATGTGCTAGGTGCATTGGTCAAACCAAAGGGCATGACAAGCCACTCAAATAGCTCACCCTTGATTTTGAAAGCCGTTTTCCACTCATCTCCCTCATAGATGCGGATTTGATAATACCCACTTCTAAGGTCAATTTTGGAGAAGATAGTGGCCCCATGGAGCTCATCAAGAAGGTCCTCCAATCTTGGAATGGGATAGCGGTACTTGATGGTGATTTTATTGATAGCCCGACTATCCACACACATCCTCATGGACCCATCCTTCTTAGGCACAAGCAAAGCCGGAACGGCACAAGGACTAAGGCTCTCTCGGATTAAGCCCTTGGATAAGAGGTTATCCACTTGCCTTTGAATCTCTTGTGTCTCTTGAGGGTTCATGCGATAGGCCGGCTTGTTTGAAAGTGTGGCTCCGGGAAAGAGGTCAATCTTGTGTTGGATTGATCTTTGATGAGGTAGGCCGTGGGGAATTTCGGGTGGAAAGACATGGGAGAAGGTTTTTAAGAGGGGAGCAAGCAAGGGATGGGAAGAATCCCTTACTTCGGCCGGTTCTTGGCCTAAAAGAATCCACTCCTTGAAAGCATCAAACTCATGGAGTTGTGAGTGGAGTAAGGTAGTAAGGAAAACATCCAATTTGGGATTGTCTTGGGGGTTCTTTTGTGAGCTAGGCTTAAGGGGAGTAAGGGTGATTTTCTTGAGGTCTTTGGTGAAAGTGTAGGTATTCAATCGACCATTATGCATAACACTTCGATCAAAGAGCCATGGTCGGCCCAAAAGGACATGGCAGGCGTCCATGGGCACAATATCACATCATATATCATCCTTGTAATTTTTCCCAATAGATAAAGAAAGTAGACAACGAGTAGTGATTGGTAAGCCCTTACATTGGTTGAGCCATTGAATTGTGTAGGGGCTTGGATGTGGTGAAACCGAGAGCTTAAGCTTGTCCACCATAGTTTTGGAAGCCACGTTTGCACAACTTCCTCCATCAATAATGAGGGAACACACTTTCCTACCCACGGTGCACCTAGTGTGGAAAATGTTCTCCTTTTGTTCCAAGTCTTCTTGGGAGGCAATTCCGCTCAAGGCTCTTCTAATCACGAGCAATTCTCCTTCATCTGGCCCTTCCTCTACTTCTTCTAGGGTTTTGGCCATGTACACTCCTTTTTCCTCCTCCTCCCTTTCCTCTTCACCTTCTAGCTCCTCTAGGGAAGCTTGATATTCAGTCAAAGTGACCATCTTTTTGTTTGGACATTCGGAAGCATAATGTCCAAGGCCTTGACATCGAAAACACCGAACCTGTTTTAGGGGTTTTGGTGGAGGCTTTGATGGCGTTTGTGGGCTTGTGTTTTGAGGGGGTTTCGAGTTTGAGATGGTGAAGGGCTTTTGAGGGGTGTATGGGGGATTTTGGAAGCCGTAAGGCCGTGGGGTAGGCTTAGGAATGGGGTTCTTGCCTTTGAGTTTCTTTTGCATTTCAACCTTGTGGG
>JACYFF010031957.1:123291119-123306995 GCA_017589665.1 Selenicereus undatus | reverse complement strand
GTGGCTGTGACTTGAATTGAGCCAGCCCCTTGTATGCACCATTCAGAGTTGACACACTTGATCTCATAACATGAGCCGCATGTTGCACCATTTAGGAATAGGGCTTCACTTAGTGCTGCTGTTTGCAAGCCATAACCTTCTTTAAACACATCATACCCACAAGCTCCCTCTGCATGTATAGAACAACCATAAGTGTGATTTTGTAAACTAGTATGTTATTTTCACTCATTAAGCCAAAAAAATAATTATTAATACTGGTTGACAGTTATGATTTTCTCTAAAGACCAATGTTGACTATGTATATTATTTTTTGTTGAAGTGAGATAATAATACTTTTATATGCTACATACAATATATAATGATTTATTTAAAGAAAGATGTTCATGAGATTAATTATCATATACAGAAATTCATGAAAAAAGGGGGAAAATTGAATTGTTGTAAGTGGTTAAACAAAAGGGGAGATTTCATGTAGAAATAACTATTTGCAAAACTTTAAAGAGAAAAATCAGACAAATCATGAATTTTCTTCTTGAACAAATTGGACCACCTGATTATGTGTCTTCATACATCAAGTGTTGTGAACACCATTGCATAGATTATAAGAAATTGAAACTAAATACTTCATAGTGATCACCAGAAACTCTATTTTACTAGCTTAAACTAATACACATTCTTCACCTCAATTACAATAATATTGCATTTGGTATACAAAACAATAACTTTCAGTATTTGTCCTGCGTTCGCAACATCAAATGTAGACAACCTTATCTCAACAAACACTTATACAAGTGTGAGACCGATTACAATTTGGCATGTAAACCCCCCCCCCCCAAAAAAAATCAATAAGTATAGTTTCATGCAAACTTACTCTCAGTTTCATGGCCTTGCATATCACCATAAAATGTTGCATGGGCATCAATCCAGCCTTGTTGCCCAGCTGCCATTGTCACAGTGATAGCCATGATGGCAATAATCAAAGTTTGAAAACAAGACATACTGTTTTCACAAAAATATTACAAAACACAACAAAAATATAAGACAAAGAAGGTTCTAGTGGCTGAGGGTTCCTTTTTTTTTTTCTTTCCTTTTAGAAGCAATTGAAGTTGCTGTCATGCAAATCTAGGGTTTATTCTTCATCTAAATGATTTTCTTCCCCTAATTCCCTCTTGTTTTCTCTGGTTTGTTTTCCTCTTGGGGTATAGCACCTTTTCGGCGCCCTCCCCCAAAAGTTGTCTTTTTTTGGGGCTATATTCCTAATTTATTCTTTCGTCATAGAAATGAAAAGGAAAAATCAAACTCCAAAATTTATAGCAGTTGCCACCAAACGACAACCACTATAATTGAGTGGCTGTGGATGTAATTTCTATGTTTTCAACATACAATGGATGATTAGATTTCATTGAATCTTGCAGTCCATTGATGCATCCTCAACCTCTTCATGGACAAAGTTCCATATATAGTTATCCTTTTTGTCTTTTTTTAGCAAAATGAATATACACTTTTTCGGGAGATTCCAATCATCGAAGTTGGATCTTTTCGTATTAATTACATTGCTGTGAGGGGCAGAGACTAGGCTATGTGCATGAGTATTTCCTCGTACAAGAACATACTAATAGTTGTGATTGGCAATCGAAATTGAATTTTGAAGAGGATAATTTAATTTATAACCATATGGAGAACTTTACTAGTATTTTCTGTGTTGTTGTTGTTAGTATTTTTTTTATTGTTGTTAGCTAGTGGCGAGCAATGTAGTAGTTTTAGCCAATCCTCCGGGGGGAAATGGGGGTAGGAGGGGTGGAGGGTCTCGGACTGTGCACCTAGCGTCTTGGAATATTGGGTCGCTTACAGGTAAGTCTATAGAATTAGTTAAGTCGTTGCATAGGCATAGGATTAATATAACTTGTGCTCAAGAGACGAAGTGGGTGGGGGCTAAAGCTAGAGAAGTCGATGCGTACAAATTATGGTATTCCGGGATCTATCAAGGCGAGGAATGGAGTTGATATTTTGGTTGAGAAGGAGTTGGTAGACTTTGTTGTTGAAGTGAGGTGTAATAGTGACCGAATTATGGCCATTAAGGTTTTGGTTGGTTCAGAATTCATAAATGTGGTCAGTATTTATGCTCCCCAAATAGGTCTGCCAGACGATATTAAGAAGCTATTTTGGGAGGATTTGGATATGGTCATCCAAGAGATACCTCGGAGCGAGAGACTTTTCATAGGAGGAGACTTTAATGGCCATATTGGTGTTGACTCAGAAGGGTACGATACGGCCCACGGGGGTCTCGGTTTTGGGGAGAGAAATAATGGAAGAGTTTCTGTGCTGGACTTTGCAGTGGCCTATGAACTGTTGGTGGTAAACTCCTTTTTCAAGAAGAATGAGAACCACTTTGTGACATTTAAGAGTGGCTCCTTGAAGACCTAGATTGATTACTTCTTGACGAGGGCGGATAGTCGGAGGTTTTGCAAGGACTGTAAGGTAATTCCTAGTGAGTATTTAGGAACTCAACATAAGTTGCTAGTTCTGGATGTGGAGTTCAAATGTTCAAAGTGGAAGAAAAGGAGAGTCGGGGACCCTAGAGTTAAGTAGTGGACCCTCACAAAGGACAACGCCATGTTATTATTGGAGAGGATTACTGAAGAAGGAGCTTGGATGCGGGTAGAGGATGCAGATACAATGTGGAAGGCAATGGCAGATTGTATTCGAAGGTCGGCTAAAGAAGTCCTAGGTACTTCTAGAAGGGGTGGTAACAAAATGAAGGGTGTGTGGTAGTGGAACGAGGAGGTAAAGGAGAAAGTCAGGAAGAAAAAAGAGACTTATGCTGATTTCATGAACAGTGGAGCGAATGGAGAGGGAGATATTAGTAGAGCTAGATATAAGGTCGCAAAGAAGGTAGCCAAGAAAGCTGTTGCGGTAGTTAAGAGCATGACTTATGAAAAGTTATATCATAGACTGGAGATCAAGGAAGGGGAGAATGAAGTCTTTAAGCTGGCAAAGGTTAGGGAAAGAAGAACAAGGGATTTAGGTGTTGTGAGGTGCATCAAGGATGAAAATGGTAAAGTGTTATTTAAGGATGCAGAAATCAAGGAGAAATAGCAAAGATACTTTCCCAATCTCCTTAATAGTGAAGGGATGGAAGATTCTCGAAGCAGGGAACGGGAGTGTGGTGATAGGAGAATTGATCCGCGGGAGTGTGCTCATATCAGCAAGGACGAGATTAAAGAAGCCTTGAGGAAGATGCCCAATTGGAAGACAGAGGGTCCAGATCAAATATCAGTTGAAGTGTGGAAGTGTTTGGGAGAGGAAGGATTAGAGTGGTTAACGGAGCTTTTCAATGTTATTTTAGGACCGCTAAGATGTCGGAATAATGGAGGTCTAGTACAGTAATCCCTTTATACAAGAACAAAGGTGATATTCAAGATTGTAATAATTTTAGGGTATAAAGTTGCTCAGTCATACTATGAAGTTATGGGAAAGGGTGATTGAGAGAAGGTTGTGGAAAGATGTTTCGATTTCAGAGAACCAATTTGGTTTTATGTCAAGCAGGTCGACCATAGAACCGATTTAATTCCTTAAAAAACTCATGGGTTTGTATAGAGATAGAAAGGTGGATCTCCGCATAGTGTTCATTGAGTTGGAAAAAGCTTATGATAGAGTCCCGCGTGAAGTGTTATGGAGATGCTTGGAGGAGAAAGGAGTGCTACCGTTGTATATTCGACTTATTAAGGAGATGTACGAGGGTGGTAGGCCGAGTGTTAGGACACTAGGGGGGTCACTAATAACTTCTTCATTGGTATGAGCCTGGATCAGGGTTCCGCGTTGAGTCCTTTTGTTTTCACTCTAGTTATGGATGAACTTACAAGACGGATTCAAGATGAGTTACCTTGGAGTATATTTTTTGCAGATGACATTATTCTTATTGATGAGACCAGACAAGGAGTTAATGACAAGTTGGAGCGATTGAGGCATACTCTAGAATCTAAAGGTTTTAGAGTAAGTAGATCGAAAACGGAGTACCTTCATTGTTGTTTCAATGGAAGGGTATATGCGGGGGGAGAAGTCACCCTGGATGGGAGGTCGATAACCAAGGTCGATAAGTTTAGGCTAGGCTCGATCATTCAGCAGAATGGGGATATTGATGAAGATATTAACCAGCGAATAAAAGTAGGCTAACAAAAATGGAAGTATGCCTCAGGTGTGCTATGTGACAAGAGGGTGCCCATTGGATTGAAAGGCAAAGTCTATTGTATGGTAGTTAGACTAGCCGTTCTCTATGGATCGGAATGTTGGTCTCTAAAAAAGACGCAAGTTCAAATGCTAACGGTAACAGAGATGATGATGATAAGGTGGATGTGTGGTTATACGAGGATAGACAGAATTAGAAATGGAGTTATCAAGAACTTAGTTAAAGCAGCTCCCATCGGAGATAAGAGGAGAGAAACAAGACTACGATTGTTCGGTCATGTGAAAAGGAGTGTGGACGCTCTAGTGAGGAGATGTGAGAGGATCAACATCCCTTAAGGCAAAAGAGGGAGGGGACGACCAAAGAAGAGCTTGGACGAGGTGATTAGAGAGGACTTGAAAGTTGTCAGTTTGATGGAGAACTTGGCTCAGGATAGGAAGTTGTGGCGAGATAAGATCAAGATCTTAGATCGTTGCGATTTTTTTTTTTCTTTTTTCCGTATGCTATGTTTGTATGCAGGTTGTACTGTCTTTTGATAAGAGTTCATGTTTGCTTACTGCTGGTTGTTAAGGTACATAACCTTCCTCTAATATATTGTCCTTTTATTTCATAACTTCAGCAGCTGATCTTTTTAATATATCTCAGTCACCCCTAGCTATAGAATTTTTCTTCTATAAAATGTTTTAACAAAATCTTTTTTCTATAAAATATATTCACAAAATCCTTTTTGTGGGTATCTTGGAACCAACCTCTCTACAGGTAGGAATACCGGTAGGGGTAAGGTTGCTTACATCTGGATTTTTCCAGACCCCGCTGATGCGGGAACCATACTGGGAGTTGTTGTTGTTGTGATAGACAACTTTACAATGAAAGTTTTACAATCTTCAAAATATTGTGACCCTCACACGTGACTAATTAATATTGGGCCAAAAAGAATCAATTTTTTACTGATACATTTGTAAAGAACAATTACCCGTGCATGGCTATTACTGTGACACAAGGTTGGGCATGGCTATTACAGTGACACAAGCGGTAAATAGGGTGTTTGCAAAAATTAAAATTAAACACAAAAGCAAAAGCAGATATTAAATGAAGATAGTGTACAACGATATTTAACAAGGTTGGGCATCAATCAGACTTAAATCCAAACTAAGGCCCTGTTTGGTAAAGAGCTTTTTGAGTAAAAAGAGCTTTTTTGACCAAAATTAGCTTTTTGACTAAGTAAAAAAAACTAATTTGGGTGTTTGGTGAAAGAATTTTTTAAAAGAGTTTTTTGGGTCCAAAAAGCTAATTTGAAAAAGCTAATTTTATGAGCTTTTTGGAAGAGCTTTTTGAAGAATTAGCTTTTTGTCTCACAACTTTGTCAGAAACAGCTAATTTTATCAAACAGTTTTTCAACAAACAGCTAATACAAACAGCTAACTCAAACAGCTAACAGCTAACAGTTAATACAAACAGCTAACAGCCGTTTGCCAAACAGGGCCTTAGAGTTATCCAACTCTAAAATTCAACTCTCTAATTCTTTTATTATGATGAACTCCCTTACAAGACCTCATAGCTTCCCCACTATCAAGATCCCAACTCTTCTTAAATCAACATCTTGATCTAAGCTTGGGGGTTTTGACCTCACAACTCCTTAATAAAAAAAATATTTTCTCAAAACTCAATTTTTAACCTCAATATAATATATGAAATGGTAGTTCATGTCTTAATAGCAATTCATAAGCTTATCCCTTTTTCTCTTGAGTAATTGTGTCATTCAAATGGCCTTGCACATCCTTCATATTTATAGTCATCTTGACTCTTGATTCGCTTGCACCAAAATGGAAGGAATAAAAAGAGAATAATAAGAGAGATCAAATCTACGCCCTCCTATTGAAAAAGTAAATCAAAGACATATATTTTTTGATTAACCACCCATGCATGCATGCTATTTATTTCTCAACAATGAAATTCAACCAAAATTCTAATTAATCCATGATTTAAAGCCTTCATGAAAACAGTTGTATTATGCTCATTTTCCTCTCATCAATTTTGCCATTTTCCATTCAAAAGTTTCAAATTCTTTTTACATCAATTGTTTTTACAACAAAAATTCTAATTAATCCTGCATAAACATAAATGCTACAAAGTTCGACAATATAGAGCACAATCATAAGGTAGTTACATCAATTCTTTTTGTTTCAAATTCCTCAACTCTTTTATTTTCACTATTCCCGGCCTTCCCCAAAAAAATTTCATGTAGATCGGGCTGTCATGGTACAAGTATGTGTTGAATGCAGATGATCTTCAACCCATCTGCTTTTTTGAAAAGAAAGAAAAAAAAATGTGATCAAGGCTAATCGCTTATCTTGTTAGTGAATCTTGTATGAGACCGTCTCATAAAAAATATACCATGAAATAGATACTTCTATGATTACTTTTAGACCTTGGGTTACAAGGAGTCATCTCGAAGAAGCTCAAAGCAGTCTTGAATCCGATATGAGAACCCGTTTTATAGCAAATTTGGACTCGAGAGGATCCTCCATTTGCCAGAAGTCTTTTCCTGGCCCAATTTCTCTTGTTGTACGTGTGAAACAACTTGTTTCTGTTCAGTTTGATTATGAAGCACCATTTGCCTTCATCATTCAATGAGTTTTTCACTGCACGAGTTGAAGATGAGATATTAGACTTATTAGTTGCACCATAGTAATCTTATCTTAATATCCATCTTCCACATAAAAACCCAAGTTTAGTTTAATCTCGTTAGTTCAATCAGTAGGGTAAAATACAATGAAATTTCATCTTCCACAGGAAAACAGGTTGATTAACACAGAACGCGCCCTGCGAATTGTAAAAATGTAAGTTTAATGCGGTGAGCGTGGATCGAACACATGACCTTCAAATCTTCAGTCTGGTTTTTACATGTTAGCCTTGCCAAGGCACTTATTTATCCGTGTCAAAGAATTCTTTTCTCACAGGAGTTGCTGGCTTCTTAGCCTCTTTCTATCTGTTAGAGTTCAGCTGTCTATCAGTTTCTATGCCGATGAATGCTTTGTTTGGCTTTTGTTGTGCTGCTTAAATTATCTGATCGATGCTCCCAACTATGAATGAAGGGGAGAGGTAGGGATGGGAGTTCCACCCTGAGGCGGATATATATAGTTCAGGCATTTGTATTTTTCTCGATTCAGTTGCAGCTCCTACCGAATTATAAGCTACACCTTGAGACAACAAGAGGATAGCTCCTGGAAGTTCTACAAGGCTAGGCTGATATATATCGACACTTCTTAATCCTCATCTTGATAACCAAGTGCAGGCCGGGACTCACTAATCCTTTTGGTAACTAAGTTTGTCTTTTCACCTAACCAACTGTAGTTAACATTCAGCAGATAGTGAATGCAGCATCTTCCCCCCTCCCCCTTTCTTCTTTCAATTTACTTCCCTGGATGAAAGTCCTGACTGAATGTATTAGTCAGAGTCTGGTGCTTTGTGAACTACGGACAAGTAAAGAGTGAGATCTTAGTTGAGCTAAGAAAATTGAGCAAAGGTGATGTCACATAGGTTTGCTTGAAAATCTAGGCATATTTGATATCAAAGAATCACGTATGGGGCTGTAATCACAAATTACAAGATTGAATTTTTAGAGGTTCAATTGATTTGAATGGGTTACAATCTCTATGGATACAAAATCCTCTGATTCTTTCTCTCTCAAGGATGGATTTTCCAACCTTGAATAAATAGGGGTAGGGACCTATTTATAGGAAAGTCTCCCCTTTGAAAGTCAAGACATGCCTTGACTTGGGTTTTGGGCTTTGACCTAGGTTTTGAGCCTTTTAATCAGACTTTACCCTAGACTATTTTGACTTTTATAGGAAAGCCCAGGCAACGCCCCCGAAACTGACGGCGTACGTGATCCGTTATCATTTTTTAGATGTGGGCCAGGGCTTTTTTCCAGTTTTCCTATCTTCTTCCTTTTTTTGGGGGGGGGGGGGGGGTGGACTCGGTCTGCCTTTCTTCAGCCCATAGCCCAGCCTCATTTCATTGCACTTAAAACCCCATGGT
This sequence comes from Selenicereus undatus, assembly GCA_017589665.1. NCBI lineage: Eukaryota > Viridiplantae > Streptophyta > Magnoliopsida > Caryophyllales > Cactaceae > Selenicereus > Selenicereus undatus. The sequence continues at coordinate 123,298,771 of JACYFF010031957.1, read as the reverse complement.
GGGCTCCTGACCCAGGCTACCTTTTCCCTTCTCTTTTTCAAATGGATTGGACCTAGCTTTGCTTAGTCTTCTTTCACTTAAGCTAGCATGCCACTCACGTGCCCTATTCCTCTTTCTTTGTTTGCCTTAAACCAGCCAGAAACCGAAACCCAGGGCCAGAGCACCTCCACGCCGCTACTGCTAATGCCAGCTTCGTCTTCTTCCTTCGACACCCAGCCTTCGACCAACCACCACCTTCTTCCTCTTCGTTATTTGCTGCTGCAACGCCCTTAGCTCACGCTAGCCATCGACTATACACAACCCTTCTTCCTCCTCTTCTTTCCTTTACTGCTTGACCCCCAAAACCAAGATAATGGTGTTGTTGCTAGCCAAGCACCGAAAACCCTTCTTCGGAATTGATCTTGAACCGCCATTTCCAAACCTTTCTCGCTCCCCTCCCCTTTCTTTCTCATCTGCCCAACAACAGAGCTCCGAAGCCAAGATCCCTGTTTGCTGCTATTGCTACTGGCCATGGTGAAAGCCCCCTCAAAGGTTTCATTTTTTGCACGCTATTTTTGATCCTTGTGGCCAAGTGAGGTATGAAACCTCTCAACCTTGCTTCCTTTTTCTTTGCCTTGTGTTTTGCACGCCATTTTTTTTTTTTGCACGCCATTTTCGCTGGTTCAAACAAATTCATGCTCTAGCTGACCCCCCTTTCCATGAAAGATCAAGCCTCGTTTCTTTTATTTTGCTGCTAAGACCTCTCTTTTTTGCTGACCCAGAATCTGGGTTGAGGAGAGAGAAAAGTGGGGAGGAAGCTATCCCCTTTTTTTGGTCTGATTTTGATGGAATCGATGAGGTATGAAGAAAAACTGGAATGGTGTTTGGAGTGGGTGTGCTTTATGCTTGGCCCCCCTCTTTTTTTTGGTTGGTTTTTGTTGGTTTTGATGGGGTATGAAGGAAAAATAGCCATGGTGAGGAATAGAGAGAGAATCCAAGATTGAAGCTTGGCCCCAGTTTCTGTGCGTGCCCCTGTTTCTTCGTTTCATTTCTCTGCAGCAATGGAAAATTAATGTCAAATTTCCCCAAACTGTTGCGTTCTCCTTTGCCTGCACATTAGTGTTCTTATTGCTATTGATTGTGTTGGGGTCTTGGTGCCCACTTGCTTGAAAACTGCTTGGCGTCATTGACATGATGCAGATTAGAAATGTTTGCCTGTAGCTAGGCACGATTGGCGTCTTTTTCTTTTTTTTTTGTATGTTTTTTTTTTTAATGCCGAGTCCCCCTTTTCCTTTTCCCTTATTTTTTTGCTCTTGTATTGTTGCTTGTGCAGGTTGGCAAGCCGCTTGAAAAACCGCACTTGCGATACAGTTCGTTGCTTGGCTTTGGGCATTGAATGGAACTGATACGCACGGAAGTAGTATGAAGATTTGAATAACCACACTTGCGACACAGTTCGCTGCTTGGCTTATGGGCCTTGAACGGAACTAATACGCACGGAAGTGGTATGAAGACTTGAAGGACCACACTTGCGATACAGTCCGCTGATTGGCTTATGGGCCTTGAACGGAACTGATACGCACGAAAGTGATATGAAGATTTGAAGAACCATACTTGCGATACAGTTCACTGCTTGGCTTATGGGCCTTGAACGGAACTGATACCCACGGAAGTGAGTGAACAGTTTATGCTCTTGCTCGAGGCTAGCATTTTCTTGATGTGTGTACAGTTTGGACTCTTGTTCAGGAGTCTTTTTTTTTAAAATGTGCAAACAGTTTAGCTCTTGCTCGGGAGTCTTCTTTTTTGAATGTGCGAAAAGTTTAGCCTCCTGGTCGGGAGTATTCTTTTTGAATGTGCGAACAATTTAGCCTCCTGTTCAGGAGTCTTCTTTTTTTTAATGTGCGAATAGTTTAGCCTCTTGTTCAGGAGTCTTCTTTTTTGAATGTGTGAATAGTTTAGCCTCTTGTTCAGGAGTCTTCTTTTTTTAATGTGCGAATAGTTTAGCCTCCTGTTCGGAAGTCTTCTTTTTTTGAATGTGCGAACAGTTTAGCCTCTTGTTCGGAAGTCTTCTTTTTTTGAATGTGCGAACAGTTTAGGCTCTTGCCCAGGAGCTATCTTTTTTTGTGGTGATGAACAGTTTAGGCTCTTGCCCAGGAGCTTTCTTTTTTCCAAGGGAAGTCGCTGACATCCTGGCTTGCGTCGCAGCTGGAAGAAGCTTGCTCCTTAGTTCTTGTTTTTTTGAACTATCCTTAGCCCCATGGCCAGTGAGAATTATGACGTGCCTCTTTACTTTCAGCGAGTCATCCACTTTTACATCCAAAGTGGTAACATGCTTCATGCATGAAGGAATTGAACTTTGGACTTCATGTGTTTTGCCAAGGCGGTTGAATACTGAATCCTTCTTTTGGGAAGGCGGTGAGCTTGACGACATTTTGTCTATCTTGATTCTGACGAAGACCAAGGGTTTAGGTTGCTTATCCTTTTTCAACCTATGAAAGACAGAGGGCATCAGAATTTTAGCCTTTCCAATCCTTCTAAACACATAAGGGCGTTGGCGCAACGTTGATGGCTACAACCTGTCGAACACCGACGTGTTGGGGTTGGTCTTGGCATTTTCACCCTCATTATCATCAACCTCTTCAGCTGTGATATATTGCGTGAGGGCTTGCTTGTCCTTACGTCGCCCTGAAATCCTCACAGGTTGGGGTGGTGCGTAGCTAAGACCAACGTTAGGCGTTGCGGCGTTGCCCCCTTCACTTTGTATGACCCTTTGCGCAATGTCAAGTATGTAGGGCTTGGCTTCGATCAACCTCAAAGATGTTGGCTGGCTGAAATCAGGGCTGGACCTCTTCATTAACTTGTGCGCATTAGGATCACACCCATCACTTATGCGTATATTTGACATCTCACTTTCTTCTTGGAGCGAGCCTTTAGAAGAGGCAACAAAACCCGGGAGAGAAACCTTGGCCAATTTGTTTGGATTCGCCCTATGAACTGGAAGCACACCATTTTCTTTAAGAACGCAACAGCTTGCTTAATTGAACTTGCGTTCAACCTTAGTTGCACTTTTAGGATTTGTACATTTGAAAACTGGCGCCACTGAATTTGCCGCGACATTTGCTTGCTCGACGGACGAGACTGGAATTGTCATCTCATTCTTTTCTTTCCGTTGTTGTGGCCAGATGCTGCCATCACCACTTTCTTCATGAGGGATATTTTGCTCGTCATTTGTCTCGTCATCGTCAATTTCAAAACATGAGGTTGTGTAGACAGCCACACTATCAAAGAAGCTCTTTATGAAGCATTCTCCTCAGCCCTCTAGCACTTTAGCATGATCCATTTCAGAATCTGACTCACTAGTCTCTTGCACTGTGACGTGGCCAACTTCTGTTGTTTCATTCAAATCTAAAATGATTCTTCCTTCCTCAGCCAGTCGCATGATACGTTCCTTGAGTGTAACGCACTTTTCAAGAGGGTGACTAACGATTCTATGGTATTGACAGTATTTAGGGTCGGTGGTCCTCCCAACTTCTTCTGTGCGCTTTGGCTCAGACAATTCAATGACACCCTTTTCGAGTAAGTCATCTAGCATGCCTGACAAATCTGAGTCGGGAAATGGATACTTCTTTTCCTGAAGTTCTTTTAGTGTGGGACACTTATTTATCACAACTTTGAACGACGAGCTCTGCTTGCCCCCTAGTTTTGGCTTTTCCATAATGCGAATTGGCTGACTTGTAGAGGTGAATATCACTTCTTTGGTCGTACCCTTAGAAAAGTTAGCATTCTTTTCGAATTCAACTTTGTCCCTCTTTGATTCAGTAGAATAGAAGGAGTTGGTGCGACGACTAGCTATCGTCACCTCCACGTCATGCGCCTTGGTCACCAATTCTTGAAAAGTTCTAGGTTTGCTCATTTCTAGGATGTACAACAAGTCCCAGCACAAGCCTTGGGTGCACATTTCGACAGTGGACGCTTCAGAGAGCCGATCCTTGCACTCGAGGCTAAGTACGCGCCAACGGTTGATATAGTCAAGAACTGGCTCGTCCTTCCACTGTTTTGTGTTTGTTAGCTCAGTCATGGTGACAACGCGTTGAGTGCTGTAGAACCTGTTGAGGAACTCTTGCTCCATTTGTTCCCAGCTATCGATGGACTCAGGTTCTAAGTCGGTATACCAGTCAAAGGCAATACCTTTCAATGTCCTGACGAACTTTTTCATCATAAGGTCGTCGTCAGTCCCAGCATTGTTGCACATCTCAATGAAGTGCGCGACATGCTGTTTTGGATTGTCTTTCCCATCGAATTGTTGGAACTTGGGGGGTTGGTAGCCGTGGGGCATGCGAAGAGCATCCACCCTCTTAGCGTAAGGTTTGGTGTATAGATGAGTTCTGCGCGAACCTTCACCTAGCTGCTCCTTAACAGCATTTGCTATCAAGTCTCGGATTTGCCCAATGGTCATTGAACCAGATGACTTGACATGTTTAGGGGTGTCACCTTTCTTTGACCGCTTCTCGCTGTCAAAGGCTTCAATGTGGATGAACATTTTTTCTGAGTCCTCACTTTCTAAATCCTTTGTGGAAGATTGAGCTGTCCATTTTTCTAACTTCTTGATCAGCTTAGCAATCTTTTCTTCTTGAAGCTTAATGTGCGCTTCTTTTTCTTCGTTGTCCCTGGTGAGTTTTTCTAGGATGACTTTCATGTTAGCCATTTCTTCTTCCAGAGTAGTTGTACCTGTCATCATGGCTGGTATGACAACAATTTTAGTGGACTCAACTTCAGTCTCTGACATGTGTGCCCCCTTTGGTGAGGCGAAGAAGAGTTACTGTTGTAGTAGTCTTCAACCTCCTAAACTAGAGATTGAAGCTGGACGTTTTGAATTTCACCCATCCAAGAGGACGCCTTTTGCTGCGTCTTCAAGTCTTGGAGTTTGGGTGAGGGCGGCGCAGTTTGCCCAAGAGCGGCCGGCGTAGTAGCTTTCGCCATACTTCTGGTGTTCATTGTGCGTGCGCACTTGGTAGAAGTGACGCTCACTCCACATGATGTGCACGAAAGAGGTCTTGTGCTCTTTTTCTTTGAAGTTTGTGCGACAACGTTCTTTGTAGTCATGTCTTCGTTGAAGATGATGTTCTTGTGACTTGAAAGTCTTTATTTTTAAGAGAAAGAGATGAGAGGTAGAGATGTCCCACCAGGTGTGCCAAATTTGTAATCACAAATTACAAAGATTGAATTTTTATAGGTTCACTTGATTTGAATGAGTTGCAATCTCTATGGATACAAAATCCTCTGATTCTCTCTCTTTCAAGGATGGATTTTCCAACCTTAAATAAAGAGGGGTAGGGACCTATTTGTAGGAAAACCTCCCTTTTGAAAGTCAAGACAGGCCTTGACTTGGGTTTTGGGCTTTGACCTAGGTTTTGGGCCTTTTAATCAGGCTTTACCCTAGACTATTTTGACTTTCGTTTGTTCAACTTCGACTTTGACTTCGATTTGGGAGTCTCCCGGGCTTGAGCAGAGCATTGATTTGAAAGTCGCATTGAGCTTTAACCGGATGTTGACTTGAGAGTCGTTTTTTATGTTTGACTTGTGAGTCGATGTTGACTTTGACCTTTGACCTTTGACTTTGACTTTGACCGCGCTATCACTTGAACGTCGTTCGGGTTTTAGGTCGTGGCTTGACTTGGTAGTCGTCTTGAGCCTCAGTTTGGGCTTTGACTCGAATTTTAACTGAACCCGGACTTGGTAGTCATCTGGGCTTCATTTTGGGCTTGATTTGCAAGTCTTTGGGCTTGATTAAATTAATTAAAAGGGTTGGCCCAATTAATTAATTAAATTTAATTTTGGTATGACACGAACAAATTTTTAGTGCCTACAGGGGCATGGGAGTTGAATAACTGATACAAGTTATGCAAATGTATCTCGAGTGAGATTGTCTCATAAAGATTCTCGTGAGACATGCCTATCAACCCTAATTACGTACTGACCATGCCAACTGTGTCACAAATCACAATAAGTTAATGAGACTTCTATGAAAATTCTTGGGAGACACGTCTATTGAATCAAGAAATCTTATTGATGAGTTTGATAATTTGTATGTTCTATAGGATTCATATCTTTCTTATTCATGTTATGCACATGTATAATTTTCTTTGTAATACTATGGTACTAGCCTTAAAATATGTTCTATGCACGGATTGTTTTAAAATTTTAGATAAAATATTTATAGAAATATAATAATTAATCTTATAATTTAAATTTTTAGAAATAATTATATTAACATGTCTATAATTTATTTTCTTTTTTCTTCATTGGAGTAATCGAGAATACACTATTTATTACAATGACTTTAAATCATATAATTTAAATTTAAATTCTCGTGAGACATGCTTATCAACCCTAATTACTGACCATGCCAACTGTATCACAAATCACAGCAAGTTAATGAGGCTTCTATAAAAATTCTTGTGAGAGATGTCCAATGAAGCAAGAAATCTTATTGATGAGTTTGATAATTTGTATGTTTTATAGGATTCATATCTTTCTTATTCATGTTATGAGCCTGTTCTTTTCATTAGAAAATATGAGTTGAGAAATGGGTAAATCTGGTTAAGATTTGTTAAAGTGAGTTGAAGTTAGTATTCTTTTTGTTGAAGTGGTAGATAGTGAGTTGACGTGGGTTGAAGCAGGTCGAAGTTGGAAGAAGTTGATACATTTTTTCATATGATGGGTTGAAGTTAGTATTTATTTGTTGAAGTGTATTAAAGTTTGTTGAAGTAGGTCGAAGTTAGTTAAAGTTGGTAAATTGGGATTTACCAACGAAAATAACAGCCCCTATGTATATGAATAAGTTTTTTTATAATACTATGGCATAAGATGTGTCCACAATTAGTACAGCTAGTTAGTTGTTAATAATGATTGTGATAGTTTGTATAGTGCCTTATAAGCTTTAGGTCAAATTGACCAATAAACTTAACAGAATTTTGATGTTGAGAATCAAAGATAAGTAACCCATTCAATACGAATTAGCCAATGATCAAATAACTTCAATTCCTTTTGTAAAGGACTCATTGTGACATTATTATCATCTTTAACATCATATTCTGAAACCGTAATTAAGACTCAGCCTTTTGAAAGCAAGTCATCTTAAAATACTTGCCTCTTACTTAAAAATTCAACTTTCCCTCAAAACTTTGGCCAAATTGCCAATTGGATGGCACAACATTATCAAGCTGTATTGTCTTTCCGTCGCTAGCAGTCACTTGGAAGGACAGTGCTTGACCATACAAATTTCCAGTAGCTTGCCACTTCATACCCCAATTACGTACCATCGGCGCCCAACTGCCGCTAGAACCCTTGATCTTCATCCCGGTGACGTCTCCGGCACCGGCAACGTTGAACACAAGGACCAAGAGCCAGTTAGGGTTGCCATCAAGTAGAAACTTGAGACCACCTTGTCTCGCACAAGGGACCCTCCTAAATTGGACCGGGACTATGCCACCCTTGTATTGCGCAATTTTTAGGAACATGGGTTCGGCCAAATCAAAGTGTTTCAAAGGCGGGTTGCACCATGCATCTGGACCAGTTGAATGTGGGCACAAGTTTGTGGCTGTGACTTGAATTGAGCCAGCCCCTTGTATGCACCATTCAGAGTTGACACACTTGATCTCATAACATGAGCC
>JACYFF010031957.1:123214986-123233767 GCA_017589665.1 Selenicereus undatus | reverse complement strand
AGGTCGCGCTTAACAGCTTCCGGCCATTGGGGTACGAAGGGCGCGGCGTCCGGTCATGAGGCCGTGTGTGAGAGCCATAGAGCGACCGGCCATAAGCCGTGCTCAAATGGCCTTAGCCTCCACTGGGGTTAAGGTTGTGGCGACCGGCCTTCAGGCCGTGCTAAAATGGCCTTAGCCCTGGTGGGGCTAAGGGCGTAGCGACCGACCATATGCCGTGCTCAAATGGTCTTAGACCCTGGTGGGGCTAAGGGCGTAACGACCGGCCATGTGCCGTGCTCAAATGGCCTTTGCCCTTATTAGGGCTAAGGGCGTAGCGACCGGCCATAGGCCGTGCTCAGTTGGCCGTGGCCCTTGGTGGGGCCAAGGGCGTAGCGACCGGCCATAGGCCGCGCTCAACTGGCCTTAGCCCCTGGGTGGGACTAAGGGCATAGCAACCGGCCACAAGCCGTGCTCAACCGGCCTTAGCCCCTGGTGGGGCTAAGAGCGTAGCGACCGGCCATATGCCGTGCTCAAATGGCCTTAGCCCCTGGTGGGGCTAAGGGCGTAGCGACCGGCCATATGCCGCGCTCAAATGGCCTTAGCCCCTGGTGGGGCTAAGGGCGTAGCGACCGGCCGTGGGCCGTGCTCATATGGCCTTAGCCCCTGGTGGGGCTAGGGGCGTAGCGACCGGCCATATGCCGCGCTCAAATGGCCTTAGCCCCTGGTGGGGCTCAGGGCGTAGCGACCGGCCGTGGGCCGTGCTCATATGACCTTCGCCCCTATTAGGGCTAAGGGCGTAGCGACCGGCCATATGCCGTGCTCAAATGGCCTTAGCCCCTGGTGGGGCCAAGGGCGTAGCGACCGGCCATATGCCGCGCTCAAATGGCCTTAGCCCCTGGTGGGGCCAAGGGCGTAGCGACCGGCCGTGGGCCGTGCTCATATGGCCTTAGCCCCTGGTGGGGCTAAGGGCGTAGCGACCGGCCATATGCCGCGCTCAAATGGCCTTAGCCCCTGGTGGGGCTAAGGGCGTAGCGACCGGCCGTGGGCCGTGCTCATATGACCTTCGCCCCTATTAGAGCTAAGGGCGTAGCGACCGGCCCTACGCCGTGATCAGCTGGCCGTGGCCCCAGGTGGTTCCAGGGGCGTAGCGACCGGTCTTCCGGCCGTGCTCTACTGGCCTTTGCCCCCGAAAGGGCTCAGGGGGGCAATGACTGGAAGTCGGCCGTGCTCGAAGGCTTCTGGCCTCGAGGGTAGCAAAGGGGGCAATGGGTTTTACAGGGTCGTGCCTCAAGCCGCAACATCTTGGGCCTATGTCTGAGGCCTAGCCCAGTTTTCCCCCCTTTGGTGACGTGGACAGTTCGCAGGACACGTGGCGTATCTTTTGAGGAGGCGCGCTTGTCGAGGAGCGTTGGGGTATGTGAACCGTCTCTGGGCTCTATATAAGGAGGGGAGGACTTCACCACCTTAGTCACTTGTGCTATACTTATACAACCAGTGTAGAGAGAGAAAATTCTAGAGAGAGAGGCTCTGACATCTTTCGTCCTCCCTCTTCTCGGATTTGCATTGCTGCTTCCAATCAAATCCTTATTTCTTCGACATCCCCAGGTACACGCTCGCCCCCCTCGCCACACTTTGTATATTATGTCATCTCATTCATCTAACGGGGATGCCTCTGAGGAGTATGCCGGTCCTCTTATGGAGGGCCGGCATCCGGAAATCCCGAACACCCCGGCCTTTATTAATGGCCGTGCGGTGGCTGGATACTCCCGCAAAAATAAACCAAGGGAGCCAAAAAAGGTTCCTTATGCCGTTCCTATTTTTGAACCCGGCACTCCCTCTTGGTCCAGTTGCGAGCATTCGTCCACCCCTAGTATTTTAAGTCCAGAGGTGACTGTGACGTATCCCTGGGAGGTTACACTTGCTAACTTTGTGCCCGCCTTCCAGGTTCGCGGCATGGCCAAGACGAAGTCGACTCCCCGCATTCGGACCCCTGACGAGCTTCTGGCCGAGGGCTCGATAGGTAATGTTCGTTCAGTTCTTCCTGAGTCTAACGTGGCAGGCCGCGTTGCTTCCTCCAGTTCTAGCACGTCGTCCCGACCTGGCTCATCCAGTGGGGCCTCGGGGCGCTCCTCTTCATCCGAGGGGGCGTCAACGAGCTCCTCGTCTGAGTCATCCAGTTCGGGTCGTTCAGGGCGCGCGCGTCATCGCCGTGCGGTCCCTGTACCAGAGATTGTGGCCGAGGGATTGGAATTCCCCGGGGCCCCAACTCGCTCGGATCCTCAGGATGGACCGGGAACCCACTTTCCAGACCCGCGGGCTATCTCCCGGCTAAAGAGATCGGCACTTGATAAGCAGTACCTTCTGCCGGCCGATTACAGGTTTGTAATGCCCGAGCCTGATGACACGGTGAATGAGGCTCCCGCGAATTGTATCGCTGTGTACCGGGCTGCTTTGGATTACGGCCTCCGTTTCCCTTTGCATCCGGTGGTGAAGGATATCCTCAATAGGTATGAGTTGGCGCCCGCTCAAATCGTGCCGACCTCTTGGCACAACATCTGCTCATTTGTGGCAACGTGTGAGCTGCGGGGTCTAACGTGTACGGCGCGCGCTTTTAGCCTGGTGCATACGGTACAAAAGGCTCCTAGAGAGACCGGGGACCTGGGGTGGTACTGCTTCAATAACCGCCCGGGCTTTATGACCGCTATTGAGAAAAAATCCAAAGTCAGATACTGGAAGTACGACTTTCTGTTTCTGCGCCGGGCGTCGGGTTGGGGTGACGTTCCTTCTTGGAACGAAGGCAAGCCGGTCAGGAATCCTTTCGGGGAACCCACGGCCGAGGAGCGGCAAACTGCCCGGTACTTCGCGTTCTATGTCCGTGAAGACGACCGGCCTCGGCCTATTCCCCGATTTATGAGTCAGGCCATTGAGGCCGTGAAGGGTCCCCCGAAGAGAAGGACCAAGTCTAGTGACCGGGAGCCCTTGAATTGGTTACCGAAGCTGAAGTTCTTCGCTAACGACTTCTTCCTCGCCGCGGCGGGTCTACTGATCCTTAAGAATTTTACGAAGGGTATACAATTGTCTAGGCATGTTTTTGTTCTACGCTTTGTGCTGACCTGACCTGTCTTCCTTTGTGCAGATCAAGCGAGGGCGAAACTGACGGTCTTTGAGACCGGGGATGCGACGCCCGAGCAGGTGGCCGCTGTTGCCGAGCGAAGGAGGGAGGAAGAGAGGCAACAAGCCGTCGCTCAGCAGGCCAAAAAGGTACGGTACGACCCCCCTTTAGGTGACTGTCTTTACGTTTGCCGGACACTGACCTAGTTTTCTGCAGGCGCCTTCCCTTGTACCTCGCGCAAGGAAGCCCACTGTGAGTCTGCCTCCGCCCCGTAAGAAGCCGAGGACCGAAGAGGCGGCCAGGGGACCCGGCCTTAATGCGACCGCCCCGACTGGCAGCCGTTCATCTGAAGAGCGAACGGCCGCCGAGCAAGGGCGCCGTATGTCTCCTCGCGGTACTGCTGCGCCTACGGCGAATCCCACTGGTGCCGGTCCCTCTTCCCGTCCTTCGGGTAGCTTCTTCAAGGTCGACCCTCCGGTTCGTCTGGCCCTGGTTCAGGACATAGTCAAGTCCTGGGACTTGTCTGCAACCGGCGCATCAGATCCGCCGCCGATCTCCGCGGAAGAGATTGGCATGGCTGAAGCCTTCGCCAGGGGCGTCAAGGCCGTAGCCGAATGCCGGCGTCTCGAAGGGATTGTGAACAGGTATCAGCGTCGGTGCGAACGGCTTCAGTCGGAGCTCGCGACCTGTGAGGCGTCGCAGAAGGAGATGAAGCGGAAATTGGAGCAGGCCGCGGCGGATACGGCAAAGGCACAAGAGCGTGGTTACCAGCAGGGCCATTCTGATGCCCTGACATATCTCCGCAAAGTGCTGCTGACTCTTGCCGGGGAGTTCCACGATGACCGCTACTTCGAGGCATACCTGAAGTATGTCGATGACCGTGAGCGGGCCATTGCCGAGGGCCGTGATCCAGATGAAGTGGAGTTTGTCGCCCCTTCGGAGGGAGAGGCCACTGCTGACGAGCCTACTCACCCTCTCGAAGTGGTCGGCCTTTCTGACGAGGAGCCAGCTGACGACAACGAACCTGATGCATAGTTTTGCAACTTTCCCTTTAATGCCAGCTGACGTGGTCTTGTCTTTTGTAATTTTGCAACTTTCCCCTTAATGCTGGCATGTAAACGTTATCTGTTTTAATGAAAGAAGGGAATGTTTGGCCTTCTGTTTATGTTTCCCTGTTTTGCTCTTATTCGTATGCGGGTGGCCCCTAAGCAGAAGGGCAAATGTTCGTGACAGCCTATCTTTGCCGTGCCCAAATGGTCGTGGCCTCCATTGGTACGGAGAGCGTAGCGACCGGCCTTTAATGCCGTGCCCAAAGGGCCGTGGCCTCCATTGGTACGGAGAGCGTAGCGACCGGCCGTTAATGCCGTGCTCAGATAGCCTTAGCCCCTGGTGGGGCTAAGGTCGTAGCGACCGGCCGTAGGCCGTGCTCAAATGGCCTTGGCCCCAGGTGGGGCCAAGGGCGTAGCGACCGGCCGTAGGCCGTGCTCAAAGGGCCATGGCCCCTGGTGGGGCCAAGGGCGTAGCGACCGGCTATGTGTCGTGCTTAGATGGCCTTAGCCCCTGGTGGGGCTAAGGGCGTAGCGACCGGCTATGTGCCGTGCTCAGATGGCCTTAGCCCCTGGTGGGGCTAAGGGCGTAGCGACCGGCTATGTGCCGTGCTCAGATGGCCTTAGCCCCTGGTGGGGCTAATGGCGTAGCGACCGGCCGAAGGCCGTGCTCAAATGGCCTTGCCCCCGGGTGGGGCCAAGGGCGTAGCGACCGGCCGTAGGCCGTGCTCAAAGGGCCTTGGCCCCGGGTGGGGCCAAGGGCGTAGCGACCGGCTATGTGCCGTGCTTAGATGGCCTTAGCCCCTGGTGGGGCTAAGGGCGTAGCGACCGGCCGTAGGCCGTGCTCAAATGGCCTTGGCCCCGGGTGGGGCCAAGGGCGTAGCGACCGGCCGAATGCCGTGCTCATATGGCCTTGACCCCTGGTGGGGCCAAGGTCGTAGCGACCGGCCTTCAGGCCGTGCTTAAGGTATTAAATGCAAGGGGAATGGTGCGAGTATTCATTCAAAGGTTCTAAGGAACACAAGATAGCTTAAGTATGATATTTCCTTAGATTGCTGCTGTGCCATGCCCGGGGAACAGGAGTGCCATCAAGAGTCTCCAACCGAAATGTGCCGGGACGAATCTGCGAGGCCACCTTGTAAGGCCCTTCCCAATTGGCTGTCAATTTGCCGTGTTCTGTTGCCCGTGCAACGCTCTCCATGCGTCTGAGTACCAGGTCAGCAACCCGGATGGGTGTTATCCGGACCCTCCTGTTGTGCCTTCGTGCAATGCGGAGTTTATAGAGGGCCTCTCGGAGCATAGAGTCGCCGCGGATAGAGGGGAGGAGATCCAGGGCCTCACGCAGAGCTGCATTGTTTGCTGTTTCTTGAAATGCGGTTAGACGATGCGTATGAAGTGCCACCTCTACGGGAAGAACGGCTTCAGAGCCGTACGTGAGCATGAATGGTGTCTCGCCGGTGGCTGTCTTTTCCGTAGTCCGCAGGTTCCACAGGACGCCGTGCAGTTCGTCAGCCCAGTTCCCCTTGGCGTCATCTAGTTTCTTCTGAATACCATGGAGGATGGACTTGTTGGCTGCCTCGGCTTGTCCGTTAGTCTGGGGATGTGCCACAGCCGTGAAGCGAGCCCGGCATCCCAAGCTACTCAGGTAGTCGGTGAGCTTGCTGGTATCAAACTGCCGGCCATTGTCGAAGATCATGGTGCGGGGGACGCCAAACCTGGTGACAATGTTTCTCCAGATAAATTTGCGCACCTCTGCGGCAGTAATGGAGGCGACGGCCTCCGCTTCAATCCACTTTGTAAAGTAGTCCACTGCCACAAACAGATATTTGCGCTGGCCAGTGGCGCGAGGAAAGGGTCCCAAAATATCCATACCCCAGATAGCGAACGGCAGTGGGCTGACAATTGGCGTCATCAGAGTTGTCGGAACACGCTGTACGGGGCCGAACCGCTGGCATTTGTCACAAGTGCGAACCAGTGTCATGGCGTCTTCCCGCAGGCTAGGCCAATAATAACCTGTGCGGAGGGCTGTTACGGCGAGCGCTCGCCCACCGAGGTGTGAGCTGCAGATGCCTTGGTGCAATTCTTCGAGAACCTGTCTCCCTTCCGCCGGGGATATGCACCTCAACAAGGGGCGGGCAAAAGAACGTTTGTAGAGAATTCCCTCGTACAGCACGAACCAGTTGGACCGCTTTTTAATCTTCTCCGCTTCTTTAGCATCAGTGGGCAACATACCCTCAGCGAGATACGTGCGGATAGGCTCCATCCATGTGGGGCTCCGGTCTAGCCATGCGACCTCCGGCAAGTGAATACTTCTATTCATCAACGTTTCCCACTGAATGTTCTTCGGCCGGCCATCGTTAGAAGAACTGGCGAGTTTGGACAAAGCATCGGCCTGTCGGTTTTCCGAGCGAGGGATGTGCGTGATGGCGAAGTGCTGAAGCAGCTTGGTGGCTTCGTGAACCCTTCTGACGTAGGCGGCCATAACTTCATCTTTTGCCTCATACTCTCCGTTGAGCTGACTCACAACAAGCTGTGAATCGGAAAACGCCTGGACGTGTGCGGCCCCTGCGGTGTGGCAGAGCTCTATTCCTGCAATGAGGGCTTCGTATTCCGCCTCATTGTTTGATGCCTTGAACATGAACTTGAGGGCGTGCTCGTGTCGCGCTCCGGTTGGGCTTTCCACAATGAGGCCGGCCCCGCTACCGTCCTTGGTAGATGAACCATCAACATACAAGTTCCAAGGGCGCGGCTGGGAACGTTGCTCCACAGGCGCCCTACATTCAGCGAAGAAGTCAGCCAATGCCTGTGCTTTGATGGCTCGCCGGGGCTCGAAGGCGATGTCATAGCGCGAGAGCTCCACAGCCCACTTCAAGAGGCGACCGGACGCATCCAACTTCTGAAGGACGTTTCTGAGGGGTTGGTCCGTTAAGACCAAGATCCTGTGGGCCTCAAAGTAGGGTCGTAGCTTCCGACTGGCCATCACCAATGCATACGCGAATTTTTCGATGAGGGGGTAGTTCATTTCTGCACCCGTCAAGGCATGACTTACATAGTACACCGGTACCTGCTCCCGCGCTCGGTCGGCCACGAGGACCGCACTGACTGCATGTTCCGAGACGGCCAGGTACAAAGTCAATACTTCCCCTTCGGTGGGACTGGCGATCTGTGGCAGCCTAGCTAAGTACGTCTTCAGCGCTTGAAAGGCCTCGTCCGCCTGTTCATCCCATTGGAAATTACCCCTCCGGCGTAGAATGCGGAAAAAAGGTTGGCACCGGTCGGCTGATTGAGACATGAAACGGCCGAGAGCAGCTACACAACCTGTCAAGCGCTGAACTTCTCGTATACTCTTGGGGGGCTGCATGTCGAGGACGGCCTGCACTTTGTCTGAATTCGCCTCTATGCCGCGATGGCTGATCATGAAGCCCAGGAACTTCCCTGATCGTACTCCGAACACGCACTTTTTAGGGTTGAGCTTCATGTTGAACGCCCGGAGGATCTCAAATGTTTTCCGCAAATCAGCGGGGTGGTCAGTCTGGAGCTTGCTCTTGACGATCATATCGTCCACATACACCTCCATGGTCCGCCCGATTAATGGCTCGAACAGCTTGTTGACAAGGCGTTGGTAAGTGGCCCCGGCATTCTTTAACCCGAACGGCATGACCCTGTAGCAATGGAGTCCACGGTCGGTTATGAACGCCGTCCTCTCCTGGTCCTCGGGGCAGAGGGGTATCTGGTGGTACCCTGAGAAAGCATCCATAAAGCTAAGTAGGGCATGGCCGGCGGTGGCGTCCACTAGCTTGTCGATTTTTGGAAGGGGGTAACTGTCCTTTGGGCAGGCTTTGTTTAGGTCCGTAAAGTCCACGCACATCCTCCAAGTGCCGTTGGGCTTTTTAACCAACACCACATTTGAAACCCATTCCGGGTACTGGCACTCTCTGATAAAGCCGGCTTCGAGCAGCTTCTGAACTTCCTGACTTGCCACGGCCGCGCGCTCGGGACCCATGTGGCGCTTCTTCTGGACGACCGGCCTGTGCCTTGGATCGGCATTGAGGCGATGCTCCATTACTGCGGCGGCTATGCCGGGCATCTCGCTGGGGTCGAACGCGAAGACGTCCTTGTACTCTCGCAGAAGACAGATGAGGGGCTGACGTTCTGCGTCCGCTACACCGCACCCGAGCTGTACCGTGCGCGTTGGTCGCCCTTCCTCCAACGGTATATGCTCAACTTCAGAATCATTTTCCGCTCGGCGTCGCGGAGGTTCAATGTCGACAGAGTGAATTGTCAAGGTCTCGGGACACGGCGCGGCAGGAGTTCCCTTTGCCCTCTTTCCGGTTGCAGGTGGTGCCTGCACCTCTTGCTCCCGGGGTCTTTCAATGAGGGGTTTTATGCTCACTAGATAGCACTCGCGTGCCGCGCGCTGATCCCCCCTGAGCTCGCCCACGGCTCCGTCATCGGTCTCGAACTGAAGCTGGAGAAGATAGGGTGCGACGACGGCCTTAGCCTTATGGAGCGTAGGCCGCCCGAGAATCACATTGTACGCCGTGGGTACGTCGACCACAAGGAAGTCAACTTCCAAACTACGGAAATGAGTCCTGTTTCCAAAGCGCACTGGCAGGCGAATGGTCCCAGTCGGGATCACCTCTTGTCCCCCAAACCCCAGAACGGGGGTTGTAATGGGATTAACCGCGCGCCCCGGGTGGGAGAGTTTCTGGAGGCAGTCTTTTGTGATGATGTCCACGGAGCTGCCGGTGTCTATGAGGATACGTCGTACCACCGCGTTTGCAACTTTCATCTCGACCACCAGTGGGTCGTTATGGGGGGTAACTAAGCGGGGTGCATCTTTTCCTCCAAAGACCATGGTGGGCGCCGTTAGGCTGGGCTTCTGCCCCATGGTGAGTACCTGTTGGGTGCTTCTCAGCTGTGCCTTCCAGGCCGAACGCGTCATGCCCGGCAGGTTGCCGCCTGCAATGGTGGCCACGATTTCCGTCGAGCACTCTTCATCCCGCTGTGGGGGTGACTCTGGTTTTGGCTCTTTCCGGAGCAGGTGCGGCCCCCTTCTCAGGAAGCGATCAATTTGCCCTTTGTCCGCGAGCTCATGGAGAGCCTTCTTCAGCTCTCTACACTCGGTCGTGGTGTGACCGCTTTGCTCGTGGAACTCGCAATACTTCCGCGCGTTCTGTGGCCGGGGGGCCGTCGTCATTGGGGGCGGCCGGCGTAGCATCGGGTGCCCTCGCACCTCCATCAGGATATTCCTTGCATCCGTGGTGAACCGGGCATCCATAGCCTCCACCGGTGGTCTTCTGTCGCGCGGGGCGGGGTTCCTCTCACCGCGCGCGAAACCCCTATCTCCTGGGGCCTTTCCCTTTTTTGGGGCGTCTGGTCCCTCGGCGCAAATCTCAGTGGCCCGAATGAAGTCCGCGGCCTTTCTCAGTGCTTCAGCTAAGGTGGTCTGTTTCTGTTCCGCCAAGGAGAACTTAAAACGTCCATTTTTGAGGCCATTCAGAAAAGACGTGTACGCCACACCTTCTTCCAATTCTGGGATTAGGACTGCCTCCTGATGGAACCGTCTGACGAACTCGGCTAAGGACTCCTGTGGCCCCTGCTTAATCTTTGACAGGTGAATGCTAGTACGCCGCTCCTTACGACTCGCAATAAACTGTCGAACAAACCTGTCAGCCAAGTCCTGAAAGCAAGTCACGCTGCCCTGGGGGAGACCATTGAACCAAGATTGCGCTACCCCTTTGAGGGTGGCGGGGAAGTAGCGGCAATACGAGGCGTCGTCCACGTCTTGGACATACATCTGAGCTTTGTATACCCCCAGGTGCTCCTCCGGGTCCCCGGTTCCATCGTACAGATCAATCATTGGCATCTTCACCTTTCCGCATCTCGGGGCGTTTACGATCTCTGGGCAGAAAGGGGTTGAAAAAGAGGGGGCGACCAAACGGGTAGCGGTTCCTGAGACTTTGATGGGGGTACCGCGGCGCCGGTCGACTTCCACCACAGAAGGACTTCTTCTGTCCTCATTTGGATGTGACGTGCGTTGCGGCGAGCGATTCCTAATGCGGAGCTCGTAGCCACCCGCTTCCCTCACCGGGGGGCTCCGCGCCCGGTCCCGGTCATTACGGTGTTCGGGGCTGTGGCGCTGACCGTACGACCGTTCTCGCATGAGCCGGGAAGTGTGTTCCTGTTCCCGAAGCCATCTGGACGGCCGCGAATGAGTGGCGTAGGGAGTCGAGGCGGTAGCCGAGGCTACTGAGCGTCCGCGCCCCGACCGACCGGCCATATCTGCTGAGGCACGGTCCTTCTGCCGCTCATCCCTGAGGTGGGGTACTTGGTGTGACCTCTCCTCCCCAGCGAGGCCTCGGGAGCGCAGGGACCTCGATTCTTCCCTGGGGGATTCGGCCCGTGACCTGAGGTGTGGAGGAGGGTCCAGAAGGTTTCTTGCGCCGTTTACCCCTAGAGACCTCTGGACCTGCTCGGTGACTTGTCTGGTGATGGCGTCTGCCATGGTGGACATAAGGCCTCTGAGCGCGTCAACCGTGACATAAGCCGGGGGTTCTTGCTGCAAAGCACCCCTTACCCGAGGACCTGCCCTGGAACTTTCGCTGGCATCCTCAGCCGTGGGCGGCGCAGAGGGACCCGCGGCTGGCGCATTTTCTCTGCGCGCCCTGGCCCGCGTTGCATCGCTAACTACCATCGTTACCGCTCCTTCCCCACAGACGGCGCCAAACTGATTCCGCCGGGAATCTGTCTCGTGATTGAGTTGATGACGTGGGGCGAAAGAACGGGTTTATCCGACAGCTGGCGATCAACACGGTCAATGTGGTCGAGAGTGTGGTCCCGGTTTACTCCTTCTCCGACCTGCAAAAAAAGGCCTGCCCCGGAGTGTGGTCCGGGGGACGCCTCTCCGACGGTCAAGTCAGTCCGATGTTCTAGAGAGTGTGAACAGTATACAGAGTAAATTCTTCCTTCCTTTCTCAGCCCCTTTTCCAAGGGGAATATGTCACTATTTATAGCCTGTTTGTGAGAGGGGTAAAAGAGTGATCTTACTGTAGCTGACAGCATGAGCCTCCGGTCCTGTAGCGAGTGGGCCTGGGGAAAGGCCCCAAAGGTTGCGTTTCGGGCCTTTTGGGGATGCGACCTCGTGAGTAGGCATATGCGAACACCTTCTGGGCCAGGCCCAAAAGATGATAGGTGTTTTTTTCCCAAATCAGAACCATTTTTCTTTTTTTATTCCCCTTAGGAATTATTCTAATAGGCTTATAATGACTAGTTTGTAAGGCCTATAATGATTTTAAAAATAATTTTAATCTAATAAGTATATAATGACTAGTTTGTATGGGATTATTCACCTTAGGAATTAATGCTATAAATGTATGATCAATCCGTTTCAATAATGTTAATAAAGTTCAACTCGCGTATAACACTGCTTATTCGGTTATTCCCAACCAACCTTTTTCCTTTTTTTATTTCCCCAAATTCCTGATCCCAAGCACCACAACCCTTTATATAGCTAACCCTTCCCGCCGATTCTGAATGAGCCTAACCAGAGCCTTATTTCTCCATCAGTTCTCTGGCAAGCCCAAATCTGACGGTAGTCTGTCTTACTCCGCCGCTGTCATCACTTCCGCCGCGCCACCACCTCCGCCGTTGCCTGTTCATCTCCGCCGTCGTCTGGCCACCTCCGTCATGCATCTCCCTCAGGTACGTCGATCCCCGTCTCCTAACAAAACCCCCTATTAGGTACGCGATTTAGGAGTTAACCTAGTTCGCCTTCATGGATTTTGTGATTTTGGTTATTATACTGCCTGTTTTTTCTGTTTCTACGCAATAGATGTCATATCTTATGCTCCTTTGTTCTTAATTTTGCGGGCACTTTCTCCCCGGACCCTAGATGTAGATCTTGAATTTTGTTCAGGTGATCTTGATTCTTGAGTAATCGAGTAAACTAATAAATTTTTGCAATATGAATGTTTGGACTCCAATGCCCTTCTATATGGTGGGTATTCTCCTTGAGATTCAACATTCCCTGGTTGTGTTAATTTGACGTAACTTGTTGGAAATTCTTGATGTTTTAGGGTTGCTTTCTGGGAGGAGTGAATGTCAATAAGGATGAGGGTGGAGAGTTAGTGGGTGATAGGATTATAGAGTAAGGGAGATAGTTGACTATGCTTCATGCATTGAAGTACTTCAATGAAACTATTGGTAAATCAATTGTTTTCTATTAAGCTGGGTTCTGGAAGTTGCTCGCGTGAATGTTGTGATTTTGGTTATTATTCTGCTTCTTGTTGCTGTTTCTGTCAAAACATTCAGTTTAAATGATATGAGCCGGTAACGTCTCCTCAAATTGTGCAGATTCTTCAGGATGCTGGACGTGAGCATCGCAACAGGAATGCTTCTGTATGTCGTCTGGACATGAGAGTTCCCAAAATTGACGATTCCTTATGTTGGGGGAAAAGGAAGAGTCAAGATATCCACAAGGAGGGTGCTGACGCAGAAATTTTAGGGTCACATTCTGAGGCTGCAGTTCAGAAATCTGCTGAAGAGAAGCCTCTCGGGGCTAACTGGATTGCTGCAAAGGCAATCCAACTGCGTCTTAAGGGCAAGCATGACGAGGCTCAAAAACTTTTGGTGAGATATCATATCTGATGATGCTTTGTTCTTACATTGGTAACTTTCTGTTTGGGTCCTAGATACAAATGTTGAACCTTTAGTTTAAATTGAGTGATTGAGTGAACTAGTAAATTAATGTGTGGTTGGACTTCTGTTTGAGATTAACTGGGACTGTGGTAGCATGCCTAAAGTGAGAAAGTCTTAATGTTTCAAAGCGGACTAAATGTTAATAAGGATGAGGTTGATTCAGTGGGTGATAGGAATCTAGAGTAAGGACACTCCCTACACTTGAACATGTTAGAGACATACTCCAAGGTTCAGAACAACAGCTAGTGAGATCCATGAATTCCTTGTTAATGATTAATGTACAAATATGATCACCTTGTATACGTACTCCCAAAACTCCAGAAGTATGAATCACTACCAAAAAAATAAGCCCAACCAATCCTAATCCGTGACTGTGAGCCCCATACAGGCAATGTGGTGTTGGGTGGGCCCCCGGGGGGGGGCGCTTTGTTTGACAACCTTAGTCTAAGTTGTGGAGACATTATCTCCATTGGATCCTAGTTGCTGATCAAGAGCCGGCCTTAATTGTGTCATAGTTGTGTGCTTCTTTTGTACGGACCATAACCCTCAAAAGAAACAAGGAACGGGTAATAAGGGCTTCTTAATGCCTGCTTTACTCGAATATGTTGACAAGGGTGGGTGATGGGAGTGTTGCGCTAGGGAGATTGTCTCCCTCCCTTTGTTTGAATATGTTTTTGATCAATTAATGTATTGAAGAATCAATTGTTCTTAATAAGCACTTGGGAGTGTAAGTAAAATGTGGGTGAGGAACTTTACTGTTAATGGGAGAACCTCCCAAATAAGTTTGACTAACCTCTACACTCCTCCCCAGTAAGCCCTTTTTGTCTGCTTATAGAGAATAGGCTGTGTGCTTTAGCATGCCAACAATGAGTCGTTTTGTTTGTAATTATGTCACAGTGGCATACGTTTTCATGTACAGACTATGAACCCTCAAAGGAAACAACAAAGGTGGAATAAAGGGTAGTTGGGCTCTTTATTGTTAGCTGTCCACTTTTAGTCAATGCTAAGTTTGCATTTGCTAACGGCAATTGTTCTTTGTCGTTTTCTGTTCCTTATCAGAAAGAAGTACAAAGTGCCAGAGGAGAGCAGGAGAAGATGGGAAAAGCAGAGCAAGAGAAGGGGGAAAGATCAGTGAATCTGAGAAACTATGTCAGTGCTAGAAGGTATGTACGGTAATCTTCCTTTTTTAACTGATGCTTTCTTGGTCTCTTTACACGATACCTTTGGTCTAATTGTTGCTTCATGTTTTCATAAAATGAGGCATCGTGCCATCTAAAGTTTGTTTATCTGCTCTTCTGGTTTGGCGTACACATATTCTTTGTAGATATGCCTTACAAGACATCACGAAGCATCAAAAGGGCATGGAAAATGATAGTGACGTCCATCTCGCTCAAAGTATTATGAAGAACAGGAAATTCCGTAGATCCACTCAAGTTGATGATGAGTACACCTGCCTTGGGGCTCCAACAAGAAAGAGCAAGAGAAAAGGAGCAGAGCTTAATAATGAATCAAAGATCTGCAAAAAATGTCCAAAACGCATCATAACTCAGCAGGAGAGATGTGTTTACTGTTTTGAGAACCCAAACAGGCCTAAACATCTGGTGATGGCTATAGCCAATTTTACGTACCTAATGCTGCCACAGTTTCAGCCAGTTGCTCCTGGGCATTGCTGCATTATGACATTGCAGGTAAAGTCTGCTTGACTCCTGTGTAGAGCTTGTTACTGTGATTTAAAAGGTGTTCCAATGTATGGAATCACTATAATACCACTTTTCATATCGTGTTTTTGATTCCTGATTTTACCTCTGTGTGTGTAAAGATGGATATGTGACTCGGATCGGTTATGTGCTTTTTTGTAGATTGTACAGCCTTCATGAGTTCATTGTAGTGATGTATATTTCTTGCTGTCACAAGTATCTTTTATATTCTAATTCCTGTTCTGTATCCATTTAAACAGCATGAACTAGGCTCACGTATGGTTGATGATAATGTTTGGGAGGAGATACGGAACTTCAAGAAATGCCTCATCTTGATGTTTGCGAAGCAAGATAAAGAGGTGATATTTTTGGAAACGGTGATGGGTTTGGCCCAGCAACGCTGTCATTGCTTGATCGAGTGCATTCCCTTGCCCCGAGATATTGCTGAAGCTGCACCCCTCTATTTTAAAAAGGTTGGTTTGCTCGCATTCTTTTCTCAACATTGATAACTGTAGATGTAATGATTCAGCCTTTGTGTCCGTACAGTTGACACCTGCTATCTGTTTGCTTATCTTACTCTCGTAATATCAATGTCCTTTAATTATGTTGGAAGTTGTGCTAAATGTTGAACATATGTTCTTTTTCTTTACTCTCATTTCCTTTTTCCTTTAGGTTTCTTATTTTCTGGTGCCTAATATCCCCATGAATCTATGATTGTTGACTTTCTATTATTGGTATAGAAGATTTCTGCTGTTGAGTACAGATAGGGGACGTAAAAGATATTACTTATATTGAATATGACTAGGGCACACTTCTTTCTGTATGAACTTTGTGTAGTATGTCCTAGACGTTTGCTTTGTTCCTTATTAGTAATGCATTTGTCTGGCAGAATCTTATATGGAACTGCTGGCCAAATAATTAACTTTCATAGCGAACCAAAGTTAATGACCCCCCCCCCCCCAACCAAACCCAAAAAATAAAAAGGAAAAGGAAAGATGTTGACAAGACTGCAAGTCTGCAACTCCCTGTGTATGTGCTTTTGGGCTGCCTAGGTGGCAGCAGCTCTAGGGGAGACTACAAATAACTACAGTGCTTTTGTGGGCCTAGGCAAGAGTATAAGGTTAGCAGTCCTGCTACGGTTCCTTTGGATAAAGATATTATAGTAGTGAGCCGGTTAAATGTTCCATTAGTATGTTTATTAAAGTGATATTCAAATTCTTGCTGCTCTTCTTGTCGCATATTGAGGTCTTGGATTTTAGAGTTTGCATGTTAGATGTATGTGCAACGCCAAAAGATTATTAAAATAATCAAAATCCTGATTAACTTTGACTAGTGACCTGATTCCGAGCAAGTAAACTGTATGTGCTGCTATTCATTCTGCAAATACTTGTCTGTTGCTTACTACGCAATTTTATGGTGGATCTTTATCTTTTTCTTCGTTCTCTTTGCCCAGGCAATTGACGAGGCTGAAGATGAGTGGAGTCAGCACAATGCCAAGAAGTTGATTGACACAAGTGATAAGGGGCTGCGGTCTTCAATCCCCGAGCATTTCCCCTACTTCCATGTGGAGTTTGGGCTGAAGAGGGGATTTGTCCATGTCATTGATGATGAGATGCAGTTCAAAAGCAGCTTCGGTCTCAATGTCGTTAGGGGTATGCTGCAGACTCAAGATGAAGATATGTACCGTCACAGAAGGTACGAATCAATTGAGGTCCAGAGGCAATCAGTGGCGGCATTCGCCAGGGATTGGGAACCCTTTGATTGGACAAGACAGCTGGATTAGGTAAATCATTCTGTGGTTTACCTAATGTATATACTGGTTCAGGATATAAACTCTGCCAGATAATTGTATATAGTCATGTTGAGGCAGTAAAGCAAAATGTGTCGCTAACAGTAGTGAATTCAGAACATTTGGATATTCCCTCGTTAACTTCCTGGCATTTGATAGTATCAGTGTTGTTTTTGAGCTGCAAAAATAGCACAAAATGATCTATTGTGTCAACATTTTTGTGTTATCCTTGTAGTTCGTTAATACTCCTGCATTTGCCGAATTCGTTAATACTCCTGCATTTGCCTAATTCTTTAATCAATGGTGTTTCAAGCTTGGATCGTTATGGCTGCAGAAGCATGTTTGTAAGGAATCTACAAGTGTTCTAGCATACCGAGAAAGGCATATAATTATGCTTTACTAAAATTCTCCTGAAAATTCAAATGGGGGACGGAGGTCCATTTGTGTCAGCATAAGTTTGAGCATGGTAATGTGGATGTTTGCTTTTCTACTGAACCATGTAGATATGACCAATCTAGATTAACGGAAAGGGTATCCTCGTGATTTAGAAAACATATGCTTCAGTACATAATGTGCATTCTGCTTGTATTGGATTAAATGATAACCAAAAGCCACAAAATGACAACCAAATGTGGTTTTGTCCGTGTCATTGATGATGAGAGGAGGATCAAAAGCAGCTTCTCAATGTCGTCAGGGGTATGCTGCGTGCTCAAGATGATGTATACCATCGCAGGAGGTGTGAATCAATTGAAGTCGAGATGCAAGCAGTGGCAGCGTTTGCCAAGGGTTGGGGGACCCTTTGATTGGACAAAACAGCTGGACTAGGTAATGAATATGGAGTCTCACTGACGTGTATACCAAGTTTAGAGCTGAAACTCAGCCAACTAATTGTATATAGTTGTACTGATGGAGTAAAGCAAAATGTGTCACTAACCGTGGTGGATTCAAATATTGTTTGATGGTAGCCTCCTTTTTTGGCGTCTGAAGGGTAATATAAGTATATTAAAAGTGCAAAAACAATCAGAGTAACCAGTTGTTAAATACAAAGTAGGTCATATCTACAAGTATGAGTCCTGTAAACATCTTCACATTACAAGTTCCAGACTTACAATACAACACCATCGCCTGTTTCTTGGCCAAGCATCAACTTCTTGTTTATTGACTTGTCATCCAAACGAAGCATTTCAAACTACCTCTTACCGCATGTAGTCTTGGTAGTAGTGTTTTGATTGTTTTGATAACAACTGTCATTTGTCCAGCACTTGAATCGCTTCCCATGGCTGCAATACGCCCTATAGCAAACAATTAGCAACAACTACTTCCAGTGTGGGTTCCACTTTCGTGGTTACAGGGAGATCCATATGTTAATAATCTTACTTCTATAGATAACTCTACCCGCAGAGAAGTTGATTTCAAGAGATCCACATAAAAAAAATTTGGAAAACACATTTAAAAATTGAATACGAACGATAGGCGGAAGGGGAGGGAACAATGAGAAACTGCAAACATATGCCGATAATAGTATAAAAACAATAAGAGCACAAAGTGGATGGAAGTTCCATACCTTAACAAATCCATTGTGCAATAGTATTGACTCCAACAAGGTGATGGTACTACTAACACACATAAAAGGGCACACCTGGAATAGAAAAATATGCAATAACACACAACATCCCGTCATACAACAACATATGAACAGCCAAGAAGCTTAGCACCAAACAATTCGGTTAGAAATAAATGGTTTAAGCTCATTCTTTCCACCAACACTAGTCGACACATTAGCTTGTTTCTGAGTGTTCCTCTGTGATCGCGGTCAAGATTTCTTCGTTCTGCTTGTCCTTCGTTTTCTTGAGAGCTCTGGTGATGTTGAGCTGAGAACTGGATTGTATCAATTGTAGAGCAGCCTTGGTCATCTTCACACATAACATGTTGCTATGTATTTGATGAATCGTTATGACGAACACCGACAACTATGTAGGTCATTGTTGATCAAGCAACTGGATCCGCCGCCCTCTCTCAATCATGTTATACGTTGCTAGTAGCAAACAAAGATATCTCGAAGGGCACCTTTCTGTTAATCTAGAATGTTGGAAAGCAAGAGTTGTGCGCTTAGACATGTCAAATGAAGAGCTTATCGGAGAGTTTCTACATTCCTCAGAGTTCATGCTAGGCTCACGACTTGGACTATCTCTTGTGCCCATTTCTTCCATTTGTGCATCTTGATCTACACTAGGTGTCACACTTAAGTGTAGGGGAAGAATCAATGCTACCCTCCATGCTTGGCATTAGGTTTAAACCAGACTCCTCCACACAAAGCATGGAGTTCAAAATCGCATGATGATAGTCAGACATCCCATCCGTTAGCCCATCTTCTTGCAGTTCCATAGACACCTCAATACTATTTGAGTCTTTGCACGCCTGCTTGCGTAGGTTGTCCTGTTCTTCTAACTAAAATTCC
>JACYFF010031957.1:123200277-123214886 GCA_017589665.1 Selenicereus undatus | reverse complement strand
AGGGGAGAGGAAAAGGAAAGAAATGGCCACGGCACTAGGTGGCACGGTCGTGCCCTATGGCACGGGGTGACCGTGCTTACTTGCTGGTCACAAAACCGTGAGGTGAAGGAAAGAGCACGGTTAAAGGCTGTTTGTGTTTTGGTTCGGTTTTGAGGTAATTTTGTGAATGGGAAATGATGAAAATGGTTGTATGAGTTGGTATTTGAGGTAAGAAAGTGAATGGAAGTGGAAGATTAGCAAAGTAGAAGTAATTAAGCACTAATCCATGCTAATCACTTCACTAAGCAAATCATAGAGATGAATCTAGAATAGGATAAAACTAAACCTGAGATTGGATACAGAATCACCACCAACCTTCAAGTTTAGGGCCCTTAAGCTTGATTAAGATACAGAAACACCACTTAATCAAGGTTAAGACTCACTTGGACACCACTTAGTTTGGCCTAAACTAAGATAAGCAAGTAAGGATTTGGTTTTGAGAGAAAACAACTCTCTTGGTTTTTACCAAAGGTAAGAAATCTGAATTGCCTTTTACTATGGCCGAAAATGGCTTTTTATACAAAACTTTAGCTAGCAAATAACTAAGTAGCTGCATCACTTTCCTTCCTAAGGAGGAAAGGTATTAAAGCTAATCTAATTACATGATTACTACTAATAAAACCGGTTAGGATTACAACATGCTTAACTAAAGCTAGTACATTAAACCTTGCATCGAATACTTGTCTAAACTATTAATACAACACTTAGGATCATGTTTAACACTAATACACTCAGCAAGTTGAAGGAAAGAGCACATGACCAGCCGAAATTTGCATGGAAAAAAACGGCAAGCCAATGGGAAGCTAGCACTTGGTGACACCAATTTCTCATTCATTGGTTGCTTCTTCTCTAGGTTTTCTTCATTCCAAGGCAACTTGAAGAGTGTGCCAAGCTGGGAAAGAGTGTTTTGCAGCTTGTGAGGATAGGGTGGCCGGCCATAGGGTCTTGGAGAACCGGTTTTGTAAAACCGGGTTCTAGAAGAACCGGTTTGGTCCGGTTTTTTGGTGCATTTTGTTCTTGGTGCAAAAATGGCTATAACTTGAACTTTAAAGGTGGGGGGTAACTTTAGAATGTGTAGAATCCCCCCCCCTCAATAAAATCAAGGTCTCGACATGGTTTTGTGGGTTAAATAAATAGTTACTGCAAACCGCGCAAAACCGGGCAAAAATTGGGGTTACTTCGAAAATGACTTGATCTTCAATCCCTTTGAATGTATGACTTGAAACTCCTTTTTGTACCTGCAAAACAACATCAAAAGGATTCCAAAAATTTAAAAATGTTAGGACTAAGCTACAACGTAGCTTAGGAAATCAAGTACACAAAACCGGGCACTTTGAAACTAGTGAACCCGTTTGTGCCAACTCCTTCTTCTTCCAACACAAGAGCCATTCTTTTGGTTTGTGATCTTGTTCTTGGACGTGATGGAACAATCTCTTCATGAACATGATCTGGACTGGATAGGTTTCCATCATCCTCCCCTTGTGGAAAAGATTTGCTCCTCAAATCTTGTGGGGAAAAGTCAGGAATGAATGGACTCAAATCAGCCACATTAAAAGTGGCAGAAACTTCATAGTCACCTGGGAGATCCACCTTATATGCATTGTCATTGATTCTTTCAATCACTTCAAATGGACCTTCTGCTCTTGGCATAAGCTTATGTTTCCTCTTAGAAGGAAACCGTTCCTTCCTAAGATGAATCCATACCAAATCACCAGGCTGAAACACAATCTTTCTCCTATGCTTGTTGGCGTTTGCCTCATAAGCTGCATTGGTCTTTTCAATTCTTGCTTTCACCAACTCATGGAGCTTTTGGATCTCCTTTACTCTTGTTGCTGCATCAACATGGGGCTTTTGGTCCTGGGGCCGTGGAGTGAGATCATTTGGACTCAATGGATCAACCCCGTACACCACCTTGAATGGGGAAAGACCTGTAGCCCTGCTAGGTGCCCTGTTATATGCAAACTCAGCATGTGGTAAGAGTAAATTCCAGGCTTTAACATGAGGTTTAATCAATGCCCTTAGAAGAGTACCTAAGGTTCGATTAGTGACCTCAGTTTGACCATCAGTTTGGGGGTGACAAGTAGTACTAAACAACAACTTAGTACCAAGTTTCTTCCATAATGTAATCCAAAAATGGCTCAGAAACTTTGTATCCCTATCAGAAACAATGGACTTAGGAATACCATGTAACCTTGTTACCTCCCTGAAATAGAGTTCAGCAATATGGGTAGCATCATTGGTCTTATTGCATGGAATGAAGTGTGCCATCTTCGAAAACCTGTCTACCACCACAAATATTGAGTCTTTACCTCTTTGGGTCTTAGTTAATCCCAAAATGAAGTCCATACTCACGTCGACCCATGGTTGTGTTGGTGTAGGCAATGGGGTATACAAGCCTTGTGGTAGGGTATGACTTTTAGTTGCTTGGCACGTACCACACCTTCTAAGGATGTCCTGCACATCCTTCTCCATTCCTGGCCAATAATAGTGTTCCCTTAGCATGGTAAGGGTCTTGGACTCACCAAAATGACCTGCTAAAGAACCTCCATGAACCTCCCTGATTAGAAGTTCACGAGTGCTACACTTAGGAATACAAAGCCGTACTCCTTTGAATAGATAGCCATCCTGGACATGAAAATCTTCCTTGGGGTGGTTAGAACATGCAGCATATAAATCCCCAAGGTCTTCATCTTCAGCATAAAGACTCTTAAGATGTTCAAAACCAAGAATAATAGCATCCAACTGAAACAATAGGAGATGTCTCCTAGATAATGCATCTGCACCCTGATTTAACTTGCCTGACTTATGCTTAATGGTGAAATGGAATGACTGGAGGAACTCAACCCACTTGGCATGGCGTGAATTGAGTTTGTGCTGGCCCTGAATATACTTTAAAGCTTCATGATCAGAATGACGTATAAATTCACTAGCCACCAAATAATGACTCCAATGTTCAAGACACCGAATAATAGCATAGAATTCCTTGTCATATGTGGAGTACTTTCTTCTTGACTCACAAAGTTTTTCACTAAAGAAGGCTAATGGTTTACCTTCTTGAGTTAAAACTCCTCCAATGCCAACTCCTGATGCATCACATTCTACCTCGAACACCTTGTCAAAACATGGTAATGCAAGTACAGGTGCTTGAGTGAGCTTCTTCTTTACCTCCTCAAATGCAGATTGTGCCTTAGGATTCCATTGGAATGAGGAACCTTTAAGCACTTCGGTCATGGGGGACATAATGGTGCTGAAACTCCGAATGAATCTCCTGTAAAAAGATGCCAATCCATGGAAGCTTCGAACATCATGAATACTTTGTGGTTGAGGCCAACTCCGAATAGCCTCGATCTTCCCTTCATCGACCTTGATTCCTTCACTAGAAACAATGTAACCTAAGAAGGTAACTTCATTAGTAAAAAAAGTACACTTCTTAAGATTACCATACAATTCCTCACGTTCCAGGACTTGCATAATCTGGGTAAGGTGCTGCTGGTGTGCTTGCTCGTCCCTGGAATAGATAAGAATATCATCAAAATAAACCACCACGAACTTGCCAATGAATGGTTTGAAGACCTGATTCATCAATCGCATAAATGTGCTAGGAGCATTAGAAAGACCGAATGGCATGACAAGCCACTCATATAAACCACCCTTAGTTTTAAATGCAGTCTTCCACTCATCTCCTTCTCTGATGCGGATCTGATAATATCCACATCTCAAGTCAATCTTGGAGAATACCTTAGAACCATATAGCTCATCCAACATATCCTCAAGTCTAGGTATGGGATACCTATACTTGATTGTAATCTTGTTAATAGCTCGACTGTCCACACACATCCGCTGACTACCATCCTTCTTGGGAACCAATAAAGCAGGAACGGCACAGGGGCTAAGTGACTCTCGCACAAGACCCTTAGACATCAATTCTTCCACCTGCCTTTGTATTTCCATGGTCTCCTTTGGGTTCATTCTATAAGCGGGCTTATTTGGGAGAATGGAACCGGGGATGAGGTCAATGTGGTATTGGATATCTCTTTTTGGGGGTAAGCCATTTGGTATCTCTTCAGGGAATAAATGACAGAAATTTTGGATGAGTGTTTTGGCAAAGGGATGGGTTGGTAATAGGGATTCTGGTTCATCTTGTGTGGTTAAGATCCACTCTTTAAAAGCCTTGAATTCATGATTTGAAGCTTTTAAGAGAGTTTCACTAAAGGTAAGTAAGCAACCAGATTGGTCATGGCCTTTTGTGGGTTTATTTTTGTGGAGCTCGGATGGGGATAAAGGCTTTAAGGTGATCTTTTTGCCGTCCTTGAACAAGGAGTAGGTATTTAGGAAACCATCATGCATCACCTTTCTGTCATATAACCATGGCCT
Organism: Selenicereus undatus; assembly: GCA_017589665.1. NCBI lineage: Eukaryota > Viridiplantae > Streptophyta > Magnoliopsida > Caryophyllales > Cactaceae > Selenicereus > Selenicereus undatus. The sequence continues at coordinate 123,210,473 of JACYFF010031957.1, read as the reverse complement.
GCCTAACAAAATATGACAAGCATCCATGGGTATCACATCACACCATAGCTGATCCTGGTAACTCTTGCCAATAGATAATGAAATAAGGCACCGGGAATTGACTTGAAGTCCCTTGCTTTGATTCAGCCATTGTATGTTGTATGGATGAGGATGGGCTGAAGCTTGCAAACCTAGCTTTTCAGTCATGGTAAGAGAAACCACATTAGCACAACTACCACCATCAACAATTAAAGAACAAACCTTTCCTTGGACCGTACACCAAGTGTGAAAGATATTGTCTCGTTGCTCATCTTTGGTGTTCTTTTGGCCATTCAAGACTCTTCTTAATACCAACATCTCGCCTTCATCAGCTTCTTCCTCAACTTCTTCCTGAGCCTCTTCAGATTCTGGCTCTTCTTCCTCTTCATGTTCCTCTTCAAAAACTTCCTTCACATTAGTCCATTCAGCTAAAGTAATAACTTTTCTGTTTGGACAATCAGAAGCAATTTGACCAAGCCCTTGACATTTAAAACACCTTCGGTTAGCCATTGGGTTAGGATTTGGACGGAATGGGATTGCTGGGGCTTTTTGAGGTGCTATGGTTCTTTGTGGAGGGAAGGGCGTTTGTGGTCTTGGTGGAGGGTTAGAACTCCCCTTGTTAAAGGGTTGGTTCTTCACAAAGGGTCGTGGAGGTGGAGGTCGAATGGTGGGTCTAGCTTTCTTTTGTTGTTCAATTTTGTGAGCTAGTACACACACTTCATCAAAAGTAGTATAGGCTTGTAATTCCACAACATTAGCATACCTAGGTTCAAGTCCACCTAAGTATCTAACAATAGTTTGTTCCTCCGGTTCTTGCAAATCACATTTAATCATCAATTTCTCAAACTCACGGGTATATTCTTCAACAGTCATACTACCTTGGGTGAGATTATGAAACTGAGCATAACAATCTTGCACATATGTAGGTGGTAAAAATCTAGCCTTCAACTTGGTTTTCATTTTATCCCAAGTTTGAATTTTAGCCTTTCTTTCTCTAACTCGTTTTGCACACAAGTTAGTCCACCATAAGGAAGCATACTTACGTAACCGGAGTGCCACAAGCTTGACTCTCTTGTCATCTGGAACATCTTTGTATTCAAAAACTCTTTCCACAGTGTGAAGCCAATCCAAGAACTCCTCTGGGTCCAATTTGCCTTCAAATTCAGGGATCTCCACTCTGAAATCATTGGTAGAATGCTGATTTCGGGGCTCCCTTCGAGGTCTCCTTGGTGTCTCTTCTTCACTTGATGATCCCACATAATGGCTTTGGACTTGTTCATACACCCTAGGTTCAGATTGTAGGGTCTCTTCATTCATCCTCTGCTTCTGCTTCATGAAAGAACCCAACTGCTTTCGAAGATACTCATTTTGTGCTCTAGTCTCTTGCTCTCTTTGAGAATCCTCACGAACTTTGCTGACTAGAAACTCATTTTGTTTCATCAATGCTTCAAACCTCTCTTCCAATGACATACTAGATGAAGTCATGGTAGAATAGGTTGTAAAATCAAAAGGGAAACTGAATTTGTGAGAAAGGGGAAGTGATTTGATTTGTGGAAGTGGAAAGGCAACCAAGGCCAAGGAGAAACCTAGGCTCTGATACCAAATATGATGTAAGTGTCAAGGGAAAAGAGAACCCAAGCCACTACACATCAAAGGGGAGAGGAAAAGGAAAGAAATGGCCACGGCACTAGGTGGCACGGTCGTGCCCTATGGCACGGGGTGACCGTGCTTACTTGCTGGTCACAAAACCGTGAGGTGAAGGAAAGAGCACGGTTAGAGGCTGTTTGTGTTTTGGTTCGGTTTTGAGGTAATTTTGTGAATGGGAAATGATGAAAATGGTTGTATGAGTTGGTATTTGAGGTAAGAAAGTGAATGGAAGTGGAAGATTAGCAAAGTAGAAGTAATTAAGCACTAATCCATGCTAATCACTTCACTAAGCAAATCATAGAGATGAATCTAGAATAGGATAAAACTAAACCTGAGATTGGATACAGAATCACCACCAACCTTCAAGTTTAGGGCCCTTAAGCTTGATTAAGATACAAAAACACCACTTAATCAAGGTTAAGACTCACTTGGACACCACTTAGTTTGGCCTAAACTAAGATAAGCAAGTAAGGATTTGGTTTTGAGAGAAAACAGCTCTCTTGGTTTTCACCAAAGGTAAGAAATCTGAATTGCCTTTTACTATGGCCGAAAATGGCTTCTTATACAAAACTTTAGCTAGCAAATAACTAAGTAGCTGCATCACTTTCCTTCCTAAGGAGGAAAGGTATTAAAGCTAATCTAATTACATGATTACTACTAATAAAATCGGTTAGGATTACAACATGCTTAACTAAAGCTAGTACATTAAACCTTGCATCTAATACTTGTCTAAACTATTAATACAACACTTAGGCTCATGTTTAACACTAATACACTCAGCAAGTTGAAGGAAAGAGCACATGACCAGCCGAAATTTGCATGGAAAAAAACGGCAAGCCAATGGGAAGCTAGCACTTGGTGACACCAATTTCTCATTCATTGGTTGCTTCTTCTCTAGGTTTTCTTCATTCCAAGGCAGCTTGAAGAGTGTGCCAAGCTGGGAAAGAGTGTTTTGCAGCTTGTGAGGATAGGGTGGCCGGCCATAGGGTCTTGGAGAACCGGTTTTGTAAAACCGGGTTCTAGAAGAACCGGTTTGGTCTGGTTTTTTGGTGCATTTTGTTCTTGGTGCAAAAATGGCTATAACTTGAATTTTAAAGGTGGGGGGGTAACTTTAGGATGTGTAGAATCCCCCCCCCCAATAAAATCAAGGTCTCGACATGGTTTTGTGGGTTAAATAAATAGTTACTGCAAACCGCGCAAAACCGGGCAAAAATTGGGGTTACTTCGAAAATGACTTGATCTTCAATCCCTTTGAATGTATGACTTGAAACTCCTTTTTGTACCTGCAAAACAACATCAAAAGGATTCCAAAAATGTAAAAATGTTAGGACTAAGCTACAACGTAGCTTAGGAAATCAAGTACACAAAACCGGGCACTTTGAAACTAGTGAACCCGTTTGTGCCAACTCCTTCTTCTTCCAACACAAGAGCCATTCTTTTGATTTGTGATCTTGTTCTTGGACGTGATGGAACAATCTCTTCATGAACATGATCTGGACTTGATAGGTTTCCATCACCAAGCCTCACAAAAGGCGCGGATAACATAAGGATCACGATCATAAGTGTATAACGAAGCATGCACTGCATCAAACAGGCGACAAGTCCTCAATTGGGATTCGAAGCATGAAAGAATGTGGTCTACCCATTCCCAATATTTCAAAATGAAAGACAATTCCCCAAATATCTTCAATGCTGGCCCCCAACGAACTTCCCCGGAAATAATTTTGCTCCCAAGTAGCGGGAAAGTGGTGACGGTGCAGCTATTGTCATGGCTAGCACTATAAAGAAGGTAGATACCATTATACATTCTACCTGCAGCCCTGGTAGTCAACGATGATGCAAAGTCAGAATGAGGGACAGTAGGTATCTCCTGAAACTCTAGACGAAGCAAGGATGGGTAAACAATAATGTGTTGCCCAGCTCTGCTTTCGTCTCTTCATATTCTACAACAGAAATATAAATTTTTCCTCGTTGCTTATATTCCTTAAATCGCACCATGATTGAGCACTTGTTTTTTTTTTTAAAAAGGGGTTAGTTTTGAAAAAAGGAAAAAAATGGAGAAAGGAAGTTGGAAAAAAAAATCTTCGCATGTTCGTTTTCAAGGATATGAAATTCTCGTATAGCTCATTGGCGTGCTCAATCCTCAGGCAGCACTTCCTATTGGCATGTGCGAGGGCTCTCTCCTCAAAGTTTAAATCTTCAAGTCCGACCACCCTCACGCACAACGAATCTTCGAGTGTTGCATCCTGCTGGCGTAAGTGAGGGCTCTCTCTTCAAGGTTTGAAGGTCGAGTCCGATCACCCTCACGCACAGCGAGGCTTCAAATGATACATCACGCTGGCACGTATAAGAGCTCTCTCCTCAAAGTCTAAAGACCAAGTCCGATCACCCTCACGCACAATGAGTCTTCAAGCACCGCATTCCGCTGGCATATGCGAGGGATCTCTCCTCAAGGTCTAAAGATCGAGTCTGATTACCCTCACGCACAGCAAGTCTTTGGGTACCGCATCCCGCTAGCATATGTGAGGCCTCTCTCATCAAAGCCCCAAAAACTGAGGCTGGCCACTGTCGCGCACAGTGAGGCTTGAACTACTGAATCCCAATGTCATATCTTGTGTGCAGTGAATCTTAAAAAAAAAAAGGCTCACATACAAATAGCGATGATATAAAATAAACAAATAAATAAAATTTCACATCTCTATAGAGATTCTTTCATGCTAAAAAAAAAAAGACATCTTGTATAATCGGCAACAAAGCATCTTACTAAAAAAAAAAGAAGTAATAAAAGTTCTTGGTCTTATTCCCAGAGAAAGATATCTTTATATAATAAATAGCCGAATGAAATTAGCTGAGAAATCTTCCCTCCTTCATCTTTACAATCTCATGCAATCCCGCCAAAACACAATTTCGGATTCCAAATCTTCAAGTAGTCATTCAAATTTTTTTCAGATAAGTTTAAGGACAATTATGTGATTAGAATTTAAAAAACTGAAAATTCGTTAGTTTTAATTCTATCCACCCCACTAACACTTCCCATGCTGCATAGTGAGATAACTCCAATCGGTAACAACCTCCCGTATTTCCATATTTTCATACTTTAAAAAAAAGGCCCCACTATTCAGCAAACCAGGGGTGAAGTCAGGAAATTTGGAGAGGGGGTGGGAATTAATAGCACATGATATAAAATTGAACAATAGTCATAAACTGAAATTAAATAACGATTACATTACATCTGATCTAATTGTCCCCGACGAGACCGCATATTTTGAAAGCGATGCAAAATATCATCAGTAGATACATTTTCAAACAAATCATCCTCAAAGTAAGTAATAACAATATCATTCAAAAACTCATATGAGATTCGGTTGCGCAAGTTGGCCTTGATATACTTCATCGAAGAGAACACTCTTTGAAATATCTATCCATTTTGACCTAGAATTGAAATTAAACATATAAATTAAACAAATTTTATATTGAAATTGGAAAATAAACTCACAAATTCAACTATAAAAACAAAGCAATCTACAAATTAGGAGCTAACCTATAATTGAATTGAAACCTATAAATTAAACAAAGTTGGAATTGAAATTGGTAAATAAATTCAAAAATTAAAGAATACAATAAGCTAATTTACAAATTGAGATTTAACCTAAAATTGAAATTAAACATATAAGTTAAACAAATTTGGAATTACAATTGACAAATAAACTCACAAATCAAACAATATAAACTTGTTAATCTACAAATTGAAGAATCAAGTAAAAGAAGAACTCACGAATTTGGAGAAACAGTTGAGAACTTGAGGAGGTGGTCGTTGGTAATGGTGGGTCACTGGGTCGTGCCGCCGTGGTCGTGGGCAGTGCCGTGATGGGCTGCAGGTGGTGGCGTGGTGGTCTGGTGGTTGAGAGTGTGGGGTCGTGGGTACTGGGTAGAGGCGTACTGCGTAAAGCCGTAGAGCCGTGTTGAGGAGTGAGAACTGTCGAACTCGAACAAAATAGAGGAAGACTGGAAGAGTGAGTAGGCTTTACAAAAAAAGTGAAAAAATATAAAACGAAAAAAGGCCAGCGTAGAGGTTCGAATCCACGACATCAAGATAAAACAACTTACAAAGCAAGCGCCTAGACCGCTGAAGCAAGGGAAATTTCGTGTATCATTTCAACACATTTAATATACATAGTTAACTTTTTTCTTTTTCCCTTCTCCTTCCTCTTTTTGGGAACACCAAACTTCCAAACAGTTTCCAGAGTATTCAGGACCTTCAGTTATTTACTTCGGCTCTATGACTACTTATATGACTGAATGGGAAAAGCTAATAAAAAAATTAAATTTTTACAAGATGATTTAAGGTATTTCTATAAATTTAATAAAGCATCAGCTAAATAGGAAAACTAAAAAAGATGATTTTAGGGATTGTAGATTCATAGCAAATCTTAATTAGACTGTTGAAGAACACAAACCCTCTTATCTTCTGCTCCCAACAAGCGCCTCAAACGAGCCCTGAATTTAGAGCAGGCCATGACCCCAAGAGCCCCCCCCCCAAAAAAAAAAACCAAGTCCACATATATTCACAAATCATAAAAATCAAACAACATCATCTTCAAAACCAAAACCAAAAAAAAAAAAAACCACAACCCATACCTCAACCTTCTCTGTATGCTCCAAAAAATTCCGACCACACTGATGAACGATAAATTCACCCATTTTACGTGTCTCTTACACCCACTTTTAGCTCGTATAATAACTTAATTCTTAGGAGTTTTACTTGTTTTATTTATGTTTTGCAGGAAATAACTCCAAATCAAGCAAACGTTGCGAAAAGGGACGAAGATGGGACGAAACGAAGAAAAACAGCGGAAACCGACGAAAACCGGCAAAACTGGACAAATCAGGGAGCGCACGGTCAGTTGCAAGATACGCACGGCTGTGCCTTGAAGCCAGAAGCTGTGCACGGTTGAACGCACGACCGTCCTCCTGAACCGTGCCTACCCCCAGACACGCACGGGTGCCCGTGCGTAGGTGGCACGACCGTGTCTCCCCCCAGTTCGTCGAACACCTCAGTTTCTATTTAAGCTTCGTTCGGGCGTCTGTTTGAGGGGGTCGCTCGGGGTCGCTTGGTGCCTCTATTTGGCGATTCTTAGGTTAGATTGTAGGTTAGTTTATCAAATAAAAACCTCAATAGGAGGATTAGTTTAGGATGGAAGATTTGGATTCAACCTGTGAATTTCAAGTTCCTTCTATCAATTCAAGCCTAAGTTTTCTCTCTCTTTCTCTCTCTCTCTTTATTTTACGCTTTTGTTCTTGTTTGATTCTTGTTAGTTTAATTCTTGAATTCGATTTGTTTAGTTTATATGTTTAGTTTTCATTGTTGATTCTTGTTATTCGGTTGTTTAGAATTGTTTTATTTCATTCTCTTTGTTCCGTTCTTCAAGTTTATGTTCTCAGTTGTTTGTTTAGGTTTTGATGTGTTTGTGATTTCTAGCTGGTAGATTGTGTGGACTTGGGTTGTAATTAGCCTCTTGATGGCTAATTGATCTTGTACTAGGCCGAACCATACCTAATCTATGCTTAGAACCTAAAGTTTTTCCTCACGTCCGCCAAGTGTTCGATGAAATGCTTGAGAGAGCTTTCATCCATATTTTTGGGCGATTGACTTATGCTGAGAGGTGAGGTCAACTAGCTAGTGTGGGAGAGGGAATAGCCGAGTTCGGGACACGAAAGTAGTATCCGAATCGAGCTAGGTCCGGGGTTGCTAGTTTTGTGCTCTAATTCGACTAACCCCACGAAAGTAGGTGGTTATGCGAATTAGACTAGCTCATGACCCTTGAAAGAGGGCTTGGGTGGTCTTTGATGGTGCAACCGATCATCTCTTGTTCATAGTGTGGTTTGGGTAGGTTAGGGCTCGTCTTGGTTAGTTGGTGCATTCATTAGGAAAATCATAAACCCAAGTCCCTTTTTGATTATTTGTTTTAGTAGTTTAGTCCTTCTCCCTTCACTCTCTCTCTGGCCTAGATTGATACGCTCTAGTGAACTCTGGTAGTTGAAAACACGATTCCCTGCGGACGACACCCCAAGTACTCAACGATACACCTTGCACTTGGGGTTTATAAATATTAAAACTGTGTGGTTTTTCTCTAACACACACCTTCCCCCACATAACAGCATCCTCAAAATTATCAGATTACGAACGCAATTACAAGCCTTTGGGTGCCATCCAGATACTTTTTGAGGGTAGATTTGATGCTTTTAGTGACATGCAAGCTAGAATCGTCGTCGTTGGTAGCTTCATCCGCGATTAGTTGTTTTTATCTACATGATAGATTGGTTGGTAATCGTGTTAGGGGTTTGAGGGTTGGATTTTTAGTTGCAAATTTGAAAGCTTAAGCAAAGATAGGGGCGAAATGAGAGATGGGTAAGAAAGAGAGAGACGGAGTACAGGGCAAGACGAATAAGAAAATTTGGGGTCGTTCTCTGGACCAAATCATGACCCCTGTGTGACTTTATATGGGTGGATAACTATGGAAGGCTTTGGACTCCATTCTTTTTATTTTCTTTATCTTCAGTGTATTAATGAGACTTAAAGATTCCCAGATGTTCATAAGCATATATATGTATATGGAGTATGGGCATAGACGGGACAAATCTCTAATCCTACATAGGGAGTATACAAGTGGTCATCATTGTATGTAACACGCACACCCACCACATGTATCCTTGCTCACGTTTCAAAGTAATATGAGTGTTGGCTTTCCATTTATCCATTAATATTATATGTTATCTTTATTTTGATGAAAGACAAAAAAGAAAGCTTAGATATTTGTTCTTTAATCATTCTATAATGATATTATGGAATTACTAATCATATTTGGATATACTATGGGACTTCCTTGATTTTGTGATTTAACATTTGATTTGGTTATGGAAAGAGTAATAAAATTAGCTTAAGGAGAATCCAAATCAGCATATGACTTGATTATGGAAGGAATTGCTGAAAGAGAATCCAAATCTGCCAAAAAATCAGGACAACCGTTGTAAGCAAATCAACTAGCCATTGCATGCTGAATTTGTGCCAAATTCAGTGACACTGAACTGGATCTTTAAGTCCTTGAACTGAAGCAAGAAATCAGAATGTGTCTAACGGCTACTTTCCATCTATTCTCCAAGCTTTTGTTATAAATGTGCAAGATGGTTGAGAGCTGAGGCGAGGAAGCAAGACAAGCATTCATTGGCATACTCAAACACACTCTCTTATTGTATTGATTGAGCTTTAATTTGCTATTGTTCTTTGAGTTATTCAAGTAGTGTTTAGGTGGGATTATAGAGTTGAAGGGTCAACTCTGCCAAGCCTTGTTGAGGATGTCAACTTGGGTCTTGGAACTTAAAGTAGGTGTACTCTAGAGTTGCAATCATCCCTCCTAATAAAGATTTAGGTTAATCCTAGAGTTAAGGAACTCTAGGCGGGGATTAAGCCTGTTGAGGCCCAACCTCGTTAAAAATTCGCTTGTGTTTTGTACTTTGTCCACGCTTATTTTTCTGCATTTCATTATTCGATTTGCAATTTTGATCATCACCCTATTCACCCCCTCTAGGGTGATTTAGTAGCTTTTGCACTTTCAATAAGCTTCAGCTTTTCTGCACCCATCTCCAATGCAAGTTTGACCCACTTATCGATCTTCCCTCTAAAATCACACCCAAGGTAGAAACAGACCTGAGTGAATATGTTACTGTAAAACATATTGAGATGTGATTTTTTAAAGATTATATGGTGATTAAGTAACCCCTTAAAATATTTTACTAATAATCCTGCTCATTTAAAATTAATCATCATAAATAATTATTTCAATAATTAATAATTCATTAAATTGTCAATCGCAACCCCATATATCCGACTAACGCACCCCAAAATTAAAAGTCATACTAAAAATTGGGGTACTCTAATTTTAACCTAAAATACGAATTAATTCAAACTAAACTCCACTTAGTTATAAAAATCACAGAACGACCAACATACCCTAATGAGCCACTGTAAATAGCTAATAAAGTTCTATATTAGCATAAATTTAATGTTCAAATTATTTGCATTGAATGACAAATTTTAATTTTGTTTCATGTAACACATAAACTAAAATGACTACAAATTAGTTTGTACCAAACATTAAAAGATAATTAACGACTACGTCTATTTTTGCTCCCCAAAAAGAAGAATCGAAGATCGCATAAGTAGTTGACATTAAATTTAACTAACCCAATTTAAAATATAAAACCCAAATAAAGTACCCTAAAGTCAAATTCACACTAAACCTTAATTAAAAAATGGATCACTCTGAATTTAACCTAAAATACGAATTAATCCAAACATAACTCCGCTCAGTTATAAAATCAACAACGCTATATATTAGCATATATAAGATGTTTAAATTATTTTCATTGAAAAATTTAACTTCTCTAAATAGTCAATGCATAGAAAACCATATATTAAAATATACCCATTTCATATATATATATATATATATATATATATATATATATATATG
>JACYFF010031957.1:123171071-123186911 GCA_017589665.1 Selenicereus undatus | reverse complement strand
TTGAACATTAAACTTTGCACATTGAACAATAAACAATGAACATTGAATATTAGACTTTAACTCTATTGCCTGTTGGCAAAACTATATAGGACATAAGAACGTTGAATTTTCTTTCTATTGACTGGACTATGAGACATTAAACTTTGAAACTTATGTCTACTGGCTAAACTATGAAACTTTGAACTTTGGATCACTAAATCACTGAACTTTGAATTTCTGCCTTTTGGCAGACAATGAATCATTGAACGCAGACAATGAATCATTGAACTTGAATTTGTGCCTTTTGGCAGAACAATAAATATTGAACTTGAATTCCTGCCTTCTGGTAGATAATGAATCATTGAACTTGAATTTCTGCCTTTTGGCAGAATAATAAATATTGAACTTAAATTTCTGCCTTTTGGCAGACAATGAATCATTGAACTTGAATTTCTCATGTAAACTTAGATAAAAGGGTATTGGGTTGCCTAGACCATAGCAACGGATATGACATAATTGGACGCTCAATGCTTAAGTTCTTACTGAAAAGGATTCCTAGACCTATTCACTGGTCTCCTGTCTCATTCAATTGAGCAGTCCGATGATTTAGGACTATTTCGTCACCGAGGACTCGTCAATTAAACAGGCAACCGATGAACATTTCTATGTAATCATACAAATAATATCGTTAAGCATATAACCACTATAAACAGAGGAGGTATCTTTAATTCAAGCTTTATACATATAAACAATACCCATCACTATAAACATATAATCGATAAACTTTATATAATCAATAACCTCCATATCATCGGGATATATATATATGTTCGATATACTACAAACTTCGATAAACTATATAATCGATACACTATATATAAGCAATAAATCTCATATAATTTATAAACTATATATAATCGGTAAACTCTATATAAGCAAGGAATTTCATATAATCAATAAACTATATAATCGATAAACTTTATTCCTCAAATCACTGATAATCAGGTCGACTTCAATTTGAACGAACTATAATAAAAAATCAATAAATTTCACCGAAATTATCAATAAATAGGAGGAAGAGGAAACCCACCTCAAATCTAAGCTAAAGGACCTGTTTTAGGGTTCGATTTGGGTGACTCGATGCAGGCTCGATTCGCCCCTTTGGCCCCCCCATCTGCTGGTCCCCCGCCTTTCTACCGAATCATCGCCACCGCCGACCCCCCACTTCCCCCCTCTCTCTCTGCTGGTGTGTGTGTGTCGCGGGGGCTGGGGGGATCGAGGAGCCCCCCTCTTCATGATTTCTCCTCGACGAAAAGAAACGGGGGCTTCAGCCCCTTTTATATATATATATATATATATATATATATATATATATATATATATATATATATATATATATATAGATAGATAGATAGATAGATAGATAGATAGATAGATAGATAGATTTATTTATTTTTTTTGAATTTTGGATAATTACCTCGTCACATCATAATTAATACGAATTTATCCACTTGTCACATCGTAATTAATACCAGCTTATCCCCTTGTCACCTCGTAATTAATACGAGTTTATCCACTTGTCAACTCGTGATTAATGCGAGCTTATCCACTTGTCAACTCGTAATTAATACGAGTTTATCCACTTGTCATCTCGTAATTAATACCTAATATTTGATTCAATAAATTACAGAACTAGTCCCAATGATCACCAGTCCAGTTATACTCGGGAATGTACGCAATATATAGTGCCCGATATAATCCTCTGTAACAATAAAATAAGAATAATATTCTTTTCAATAAAAATAGCACTTAAGCAGACACGTCGATATTACTTCAATTTATAACGATATAAAATAACAGAATCGACTTAACGATAGGGGATAAAAATCCTGGGTGTTACAGAAGGTATTGACTATAATGAGATATTTTCACCTGTTGTTAGACATACATCCATTAGAGTGCTTCTTGCATTTGTTGCATTGTTTGATCTGGAGTTGGAGCAGCTTGATGTAAAGACTGCATTCCTTCATGGGGAGTTGGACGAGGAGATCTACATGAGGCAACCCAAAGGTTTTGTAGTTCCTAAGAAGGAACGACTGGTATGTAGATTGAAAAAGTCCTTGTACGAACTTAAGCAGACTCCTAGGCAGTTGTACAAAAGGTTTGACACCTTCATGATTGCACAAGGATACACACGCAGTCGATATGATAATTGTGTGTATTTTAGACAATATTCTGATGGTTCTTTTATTTACTTGCTATTGTATGTTGACGATATGCTGATTGCCTCTAAGGATAAATCCTTGATTAGCAAGTTGAAATCTCAACTCAGTGAGGAGTTTGGACCCAAGTCCATGTTTCCTTGCAATCTTTCTACTCAAAATACGCCATCGAGAAGTTCTACTGGTATTGGGCTTATATCTTTAACTTGACTCAAAAAGTCCAAGTTGGCCATCATATGTCTTGAAGCCTCGGTGTCAAAAATCCACTCGCTTTTACCTGATAACTTTCATAACCTGGTCGAGTGGACTCGATTAAACTCATCAATCTCTGCATCTACTCAAATGTCAAACTGGGTAGCACATGCTGAACTGTCTCCTTAGCACTGTCGCTGATCGCCGCTGACTGCTCTGTCCCCTGTTTCGTGGCTGCAGCACGAGCAGTTTCTCTGCCAGCCCCTCGTCCGCGGCCACTGGTGGTTCTTCCACCTCATGCGCCCATGCTGGACCCTTTCTCGACCTCGGTTTCCCAGCCAGGTGGGTAATCAACCAACTTGTAGCATGTAGTCTCATCGTGGCCGAATTTTCCACAATGTTTGCACCCGGCTTTCTCACTTACAGTGCCCAGGTTTCGGTCTCCAGATATGGCAGCAAAGACAGCGGCTGACTCAGTTCGATCCTCTCCTCCAAGCATCAAATATTTGTGATTTTCTTCCTGGACCACCATGTTGAAAATTCGGTCCAAAGAAGGCAGTGGCTCAAGGGTCAGTATTTGACTTCTTATTGAAGAATACATGTTGTCATTAAGGCCCATGAGGCTCTTGCTCAAATTTCTTAAAGATCTTGTTAGCCGCTCCAAAATGGCATCCGGTACAAGTACAAACCGGAATCTTGTCATGGTTTTCAAGTTCTACCCATAAATATGAGATTTTGGAATAGAGCTCAACCACACTTAGTCCTCTTTGCTTGCAATTTGCTATACTCGTCTTCAATTAGAGTATTTTTGGGGCATTAGCAATTGCATAACGCTTCTTCAACATGTCCGACATGACCTTTGCGGTGTTGCTGTAAGCCACGCATGTTTGAAGTCTAGGATCAATGATGTTGAGGATCCACGAGGAAATCATTGAATTAGCCATCTCCTAGGCTTGTAGTTCGGACGCATCATCCTCTGTCGTTGTGGGTTTGGTTAGTGAACCATTTATAAACCCAAGTTTGTTCTTAGCTCTCAATGTTGTTGTTATGGCTTTTTCCAAAGATCATAACTCTTACCATTGAAGATTATTGTTGTGATTAGGACCCCTGGTCCTTCTGATAGGTGTAAATAATAAGGTGACTGGGATTCAATAACAAATTTCTTTGTTGGTGTTTTGTTTGTCGTGGTTGCAGTTCTAGTTGTTCATCAATGATTGCTTTGACAAATAGTTTGCAATTTCCCAGCATAACTCTTTTTTTCCCCCTAACACCCTAACAAATAATTTTAGAGGGGATCTTATTAGCCAACATGCAACAATCATAATGATTCAATTTGCCTGGCCTAAGGGAAACACCGCAATATGTAATAGGCAATTCAATGTCAAATATGCAAAAGTTCTTTTTACGATTAAATTGTCTTCAAAAATTATTTCAAACGCATCTACATGGAATAAAGAATAAAGATTGTTGTCGAGGGCAAAAAGGTCACAAAACCTCAACCTCAGCCAGCTAATTCCTAACGGACAATTTTCTTTTTTTTTCTTCTTTTCAAATTCACAATCCCAAGTATCACTGATCAGCAACCTTTTATATAGCTCAACCTTCGCCTAGTTCCTTATTACCCTAAGAGTAATTCCAACGCTCTCCTCGCGAGGAAAAAGGAAGAGAGAAACTGTGGTGAGGCAAGCAATTGGCTCCAATGAACACCTCGTGGCCTGTGCATCATGAAGAGGTGAGGAGACTCCTCGGCATTTGCTTGCTTTGTTTTATTTTTTTAATTAATTTTTTTAAATTTTAAAAATAAAATTGTGTATTATAAAATGAATCTATAAATATTATTTTATCTAATGAGTTAAAATGATGAGACTTTCATTGAAAAGAAAAGTTAAATAGCAAAACGGTTGCTCACAAGCTGACATAATAAAGCCATAAAGGTTAACTCTCCGAGTGAGCCAAAAAAAAGGACTCACCGCCGGGAATGCTATAAGGAATCCCGTATTTCTCTATCAAGCCCTGACAATCCGCTGTTAGGATTTCATCTTCATGGAGAAGTCGCCGATATCTTGTTGATCTGAAGAAGATAGACTGTCCTCCTCCTCCGCCGTCGCCTGTTCATCCCCGCCGTAGCCTGGCCACCTCCGTTATGCATCTCGCTTAGGTAAGTTGACTCACCGTCGATGACTTTAGTTGATCGATTTTAGCAGTTGAGCGGTTTTCGAGGTCGCTCACATGAATGTTGTTATTTTGGTGATTATATTACTACTTGTTTCTGTTTCTGCCGAAAATTTACTTCAAATCGTAGATATCGTACCTGATGCTCCTTTATTCTTAATTTTGCGGTCACTTTGTCTTCGGATCCTAGATATAGATATTCAAGTTTGTTTAGGTTATTTTGAGTAATTGAGTAAACTAGTAATTTTGGTGGCAATCTGAATTTACAGAGGACAATGCAAGGGGATCTGTTAGTCTTCTACGTGCTTGGACTTCTCTTTGAGATTCGACATTTCCTGGTTGTGTTAATTTGACATGGCATGTTGTAAGGGGAAATTCTTGATGTTTTAGGGTTCCGTTCTTTGAGGAGGGAATGTTAGTAAGGATAAGGTTGGATCAGTGGTTGATAGGATTAAGGTATTTGTATACAACGATTGGTGAATCATCTCATGCTACTTTGATTTATTGGTAATCATATGATGGTGTTAACTTATATTGCTTGTCGTTTATGTTTCGTGCAAAAAGTGGGTTGAAATCATACATATCATATCTCTTCGGATCCTAGAAAGTTTCCTTAGATGATCTTTAGTAATGGAGTAAACTAGTAAATTTTGGCAGCACAAATGTTTAGACTCCAGTGCAACGCGCTCTGTTAATTTGACATAACATCTTGTAAAGTGGGAAATTCCCATTGTTTTGGGGTTCCTTTTTAAGAAGAGTGAGTGTTAATAAGGATGAGGGTGAGTTAGTGGATATTAGCATTTTAGAGTAAGGAAGATAGTCACCCTGCTATAGCTGACTCTGTTTGAAACTAATGCATTGAAGTATTCTAATCTATTAAGCACTTAAAGTGAAAAAAAATAAGAGGGTAAAGAACTACACTGTTGATGAGAGAAGCTCGCAAGAACGGGTCACTAATCTTTACACTTCTCCCTAGTAAGACCTTAATATCTGCTCGGTAGGCTGTGTAATTTGGCATGCTGGCAATGAGTCTCTTTGTCTTAAATTATGACATAGTTGTATACGTCTTTATGTACAGACTATGAACCCTCCAAAGAAACTAAAAGGGTGGGATAAAGGTGGTGTGGGCTTTGTTCATTAGCTTTCGTTGCTTACCCAATGCTGAGCTTGTCTTTGCTATGCCAACAGCAAGTTTGTGCGTGATTATGTCTATTCTTTGTCAGAAAGAAGCACAAAGTGACAAAGTGGAGCAAGATAAGGGGGAAGACGATGAAGCTAGAAAACTTTGTTAGTGTCAGTGCAAGCATTAATCTGTAGGCGTCTTTAATTTTTCCCCTCGGGTGATGCTTTTGGTCTTGAATGCCATTGTGGTTATGCTTTTGATCTAATCCTTGCTTCACATTTTCGTAAAACAAGGCCTGATGCTGTCTATTTTTGTTTATCTGTTCTTTTGATATGTGCAGATATTCCCTGTAGATGTGCCTTACAAGATATCACAATGCAGCAGAAGGTCATGGAAAATGATACTAACATCCGTTTGGCTCAAAGAATAATGAAGAACAGGCAATATACTATGTCTACTCAGGCTGATGATGAACACAGTTGTGATGGAGCTCCAACTGAAAAGAGCAAGGGAAAGGGAACACATCTTAATAATGAATTAGATGCCAGCCAAAATTTGGTGAAAAGCCCAAAGAGGCCTAAACATCTTGTGGTAGCTATAGCTAATTTTACCAACTGGATGCTCCACAAGATCCTAGGTCTCCAACAAGGTTGCACTATGCTACTGCGGCATTTAGAGGCAAACATAAAGAAGCTGATAAATTTTTGGTGAGACATTGTCTAATGCTCTAATTTATTAGTAATTGATATAGTGGTAATTAACTTTCTCTTCAGGTGCTGGCTATACATGTAGTTTGTTTAATCTGGGTAATGTTGAGTAAACTAGTAAATTTTACACTGTGAAGGTTCAGAAGTCAATGCAATGGATTTCTGTTGAAGCACTTTGTTACTCTTTTGTGTGCTTGAACTTCTCTTTGAGATTCAACAGGTTCTGGGACTGTTATTTTGACATAGCATGCATGTTGGAGAGTGAGGAATCCTTGATGTTTCAGGGTTTCTTGCAAAGAGGAGTAATTGTTAATAATGAAGGATAAGTGTTGGCGATAGAATGTAGAGTAAGGGAGATCATCTGCTTCCTTGTACTTGAATATGTTTGAAATCAATTAGTATTTAGTATATCTAATTGTCCTGAATCAATTGTTTTTTGTTAGTAGTGGAACCAAAATGAGGGTAAAGAACTTTACTCCTAATGAGAGAACCTTCCAAGCAATGTTAAGCAACCTTTACACTGCTCTCAATCAAGCTCTTAATGTCTGCTTATAAAGAGTAGGCTGTGTGCTTTAGCATGCTGGCAATTCTTTGTTTTTTTTTTTTCTTTCTCAATTTGCATTGTAGTTGTACACTCGTTTATGTAAAGACTATGAACCCTCAAAAGAGACAAGAAAGGGGAATAAAGGGTATTTTAGGCCCTTTTTGGCAGCTTATCCACACTTAGCTGATGCGCAGTCTATTAACAGCATTTTTTTTTTTGGCATGATCGTCTGTTCATTGTCAGAAAGAATCAGAAAGTGCCAAAGCAGAGCAAGATTAGGAGGGGCAATTAATGAAACTGATAAATGATGTCATTGCAGGCAAGTATTGTATAGATGTCTTTCATCTTTTGTAGTGATGCTTTCGGTCCTTGAACACCGTTGCAGTGATTCTTTTGGTCTAATTTTTGCTTCATGTTTTCTTAAGACAAGGCCTTATGCCATCTAGAGTTTGTTTTATCTGCTGTTTTGACATCATGTCGATATGCCTTACAAGACATTATGATGCGGCAAAAGATGAAGGGAAATGATAGTGACAACCTTTGCCTCAAGGTGTAATGCTGAACAGACAATATAACTTACCTACTCAGGCTGATGATGAGTATAGCCGCTAGGGGGCTCCAACCAAAACAAGCAAGAGGAAAGGAGCTCTGCTTAATGGATCAGATAGCTGCGAAAAATTGGCAAAGCGCATTGTAACCTAGCAGGAGAGCTGTGTATTCTGTTTTGAGAACCCAACCAAACCTAAACACCTTGTGGTAGCTACAGCCGATTTGGCCTACTTGATGCTACCACAATATTAGCCAATTGCTCCTGGGCGCTACTGCATTGTAAGACTGCAGATAAAGTGTACTATACTCCTATTCTTGCTGTGCTTTGAAAGGGGTTTCAATGTATGGAATCACCATAATACAACTCAAGTTATATCATTGATTCCTAAGTTGCCTCTCTGTGTGTAAAGATGGATGTAATGGTTGAGGTTTATTATGCTTATTCGTATGATGCACAACCTTCACTTAAGTTGCGTATATTTGTTATCGATCACAAATGTTTTTTATGTTCTGTATCCATGTCAACAGCATGAACCAGGCACGCGAATGGTTGATGATGAAGTTTGCTAGGAGATCCGCAACTTCAAGAAATGCCTCATCTTGAAGTTTGCTAAACAAGCAAAAGAAGTGATATTTTTGGAAACAGTGATGGGTTTGGCTCAAGAACGCCGTCATTGATAGTGGTAGATATATAATTAATCGGCCTTTGTGCCCTAGAATTGCTGCCTGCTCGTTATATCCTTTTAAATCTCCTGATTCTATTTTTTGATTTGTTTGGGGTTTCTTGGCCCCTTTTTTTGGGTGGGGGTTTTTCGGAGGGAGGAGGGGTGATTCTATTAAATTGTGCTGGCTTGCAATTGTGTTCTGCAGTTGCGGTATATGTTGAACATGTGTTAATTATTTACCCTCATTTTTTTTTCCTTTAGGTTTCTTAGTTTCGGCTGCCTATTATCCCTATGATTTCCAGCTTTCTATTATTGACATAAAGATATCTTTTGTTGAATACAAATACGGGGAAACTTCTGATGAGAAGATATTACTCATATTGAATCCAAACTGGTGGAGAATTCTTTCTATGTGGACTTGGTATGGGGTTTGTTTTTCCTTTTTTTTGGGGGGTGGGGGGGTTTGGGAGGAGGGAGGAGGGGTGCTTCTATTAAATCGTGCTGGCTTGCAATTACGCTCTGAAGTTGTGATACATGTTGAACATGTGTCAATTATTTACTCTTTTCTTTTTTCCTTCAGGTTTCTTATTTTCTGCTGTCTAGTTGGCTTTCTGTTATTATTGATATAAAAAATAGCTCCTGTTGAAAACAAATGTGGGGAAACATCTGATAAAAAGATATTACTCATATACAAATAGTGGGAGACTTCTATGTGAACTTTGTATGGCATGTTCCTGAGGTTTTCTGTCTTACCTGTAATGCATGAATGTCTGGAGAGATTTCATATGAAACTTTTGGCCAAACAATTAACTTGCATACTAAACCATAAAGTTAACAGCAACCCAACATAAAGGGAAAAGAAACGATGTTGATGAGAGTGCAATTCTGTCTGCCCTTTTGGCTGCCTTGGTGGCAACAGCTCCAGGCAAGGCCACAAACAACTATAGCGCTTCTGTGGGACTAGGCAAGAGTTTAAGTTTGCAGTAGTGCACATTGCATTTGGATAGAGGTATTACTATTGTAGAAATCACTAATTTATTCAATTGACACCTGCTCTGCTGCCTAGTATCTCAGGTGATGTGTCAGTTTGGGCCGGTTAAGTATACCTTTGGTACATTTACCTTAGTGACATGCCAGTCTCTGCTGCTGCTCTTCTTGCACATAAAAGCCCCAGATTTTAGAGTTTGTGTGTAACTGTGTTAGCTGCATTTGTGGTGTCAAAAGATGATTGCAATAATCAATGGTGTTAACTTTTACTAATGCCCTTGATTCTTGTGCAAGTAAACTGAATGTGGTGCTATTTATGCTTCAGATGGTTGTGTACGTTGCTTACCATGCAATTATATGATGGGTCTTTTATGTTTTCTCTTGTTTTCTTTGCGTAGTCAATTGATGAGGCTGAAGGCAAGTGGAGTCAGCACGATGTGAGGAAATTAATTGACACAAATTGTAAGGGTCTGCGGCCTTGAATCCCCAAGGATTTCCCCTACTTCCATGTGGAGTTTGGCCTGAACAGAGGATTTGTGCATGTGATTGATGATGAGACGCAGTTCAAAAAGCAGCCTGGGTCTCAATGTATTTAGGGGGTATGCTGCTGAGTCAAGATGAAGATATGTACCGTCCCAGGAGGTATGAATGAGATCCAGAGGCAAGCAGTGGTCACATTTGCTAGGGATTGGGAACCCTTTGGTTGGACAAAACAGCTGGACTAAGATCTCAGTAATGTATTCATGATAGAAACTCTGCCAGATGATTTTATATGCTAGTTCAGGATACAGTCTGCCATTTTCACAGAGTAAAGCAGAATGTGTCTCCAGCAGCAGCGGATTGAGAGATCCTGTTCAAGAGTGTCCTGTGTTTCAACTTTTTGCAAGTTGATGGTATTAGCCTTTTTTGGCTAGATGAAACATAGCATGAGATTATCTATTGTCGCCATTCTTACTTTGATATTTGTAGCACTTTTGTAAGCATTCTTGCATTCGGCTAATCTTTAATTGCCCAAAAAGGGGACACGTCTTAAACAAATAGAAATAATCTATGATGCAAACGAGCTCCATTGCTTCGACTGGGTCCTGAAACTATCCACTCTGTAAGGCTACTGGATTTGTATGATTGTGCCGCTTTATTTTGCTTTTTCACTTTTTCAGTTTTGTGCTGTACTTTTGATTGGTTTCCTACTTTCGCTACTGTTTAAAGCGGTAATTCCTTAGCCCTAAGGGCTCCGAATAGGTGCCCTTGTGATGTGACACACTTGCTCGAGGTTGAGTTGGCCTTCCCTTTCACACAATTTGTACATAATAATTTGATAAAATAACTAATTAAAAACTCATTTAAAAAAAAACAGTTTGAACTTTAAAAAATTCACACGTCTGAATATAAAAATTACAAGAATTTTATAATAAAAAAAAATATATTGATTAACATTCTACTAAACAAAATTACAGCAGTTCAATATTTTAAAAAATACACTTTAATATTTAAAAAAAAAAAAAGAGCATTTGGCCTCCCAATACTAGCCGCCGTCCAACAGATGTTTCCTACCAGAGGCCCAAATAATTTATAATTTTTTTCAAAAAATTGAATGACTATTTTTTTTGCTATGTGAATAATTAATTTATGTTAATAAAATTTAAAATAATATTATTAATATAGCAATAAAAAGTCATTAATATTATTAAGACATCCATTTCCTAGAAAATAATAAATTAACCCCACTTTGCCATGTATTTTTCGTATCATCATACAATCCCCCCTCCCCAGCTCTCCATGTCCTCTTCACCTTGCCTACCCCATAGCCACTCCAGATCTGGGTATTCATGCTCATCGTCCTTTTCTTTTTTATCTTCTCCATATGCTACTGCTGCTCTCCATCTTCATCCTCTTCTTCTTATTCTTTTCCATCACCTTCTCTCTCCTCCCAACTCAAATATTCTTGCCCAAAAATAACCCAAAAATGAGGTCATTTTGTTGAGTTGGAGGGCTAAAGTAAGGCAATGAGTGGCTTGACCTCACGAACCAACTCACGAGGCTGTCGCTCGCCAGGTGCCCTGCAGCCTTCCCGAGCCTGACATCGCTCACTGCCCCCCCCCCCCCCTCCCTCCCTTGTTGGTTCACACGCCAAGCGCTGCACATGGTCTAATGACGATCTTAGTTGAGGATGTTTACTTGCTGAATAAAATTCTAGTTTAGGGCTTCCCCAAGGTTGAGCCCTTTTTTTGGCTCACCAATAGGGACCTACACCTTCTACATTATCCCATAAGTTAATTTTTCAGCTCATAAATTTTTCTCTCTACAATGAAAGGCTCACAATTTTGACTCATGACATAAAATAATACTTATAAATTGATTTTACAATACAAATTTTTTTTAAAAGTAAAAAAAAGGAACAGCCAATTAGAACAAAGAGAAAATTAAAAAAAATTAAAAAAGCAAAGGGAAAAGGAGACAAACCAAGCTCGTCCCTCGCAGCCATCCTCGGGCTCCATGCAATTTCCTCATCAGTGAATGCTTAACGAGCCACTCAGCTCAAGTTTCAAGACGAGTGAGGCAAACTTTTTTGCCCGTTGGAAGTGCTCTAAGACCACTTCCAATAGTGAGCGGGTTTTTTGGTTCACCAGTGGGAGCCTACCATTGTCACATCAACTCTCTCTCTTCAATTTTTTGTCTCACAATCATCACTCTCTCCACTGGAAGACTCACCACTTTGGCTTATCAAATAAAATAATATTTATGGACCTCACAACTAAATCATATTTAATTGTTTTAGTTTTTTCATTTTGGTTGGTTATTTGGCTTCATTATTTTTGGGAAAAATAATTGAGACATAATAATTTGGTAACACAACTAATTATAGGGTCATAAATTTTTTTAAAAAAAAACAACACAAGAGTTTCAATTAAAAATATTGACACATGCTTGAATATAGAAATTATAAGAGTTCGATAATAAATAAAAAAAGATACATTGGTTAATATTATACGGAAAAAAAAATTACAATACGTGAACAATTTAAAAATTTTACAATATGACGATCAACACAACTAATAATTTCATCGGGTTTTTTTTTGGTTTGGTTATTTGGGTTTATTTTTTTGGAAAAAATAATGTACGCATAATAATTTGGTAACACAACTAATTAGAGGGTCTTAAATTTTTTTTAAAAAGTACAAGAGTTTGAATAAAAAAAAATCACACATGCTTGAAGTTAGAAATTATAAGAGTCCGATAATAAATAAAAAAAAGATACATTGGTTAATATTGGATGGGGAAAAAAATTACAATAGTTGAACAATTTTTAAAAAAAGTTATGAAGACCAATCAACTAGCCTCTCTGTTGTCGATCCGAATTTCGCTTCCATATTTCCTCAATCAAGTTCGCTTAGAAAGTTGCATGCATGTTGGAGTTGCGAACTTTGCATGATCATTGAAAGTACGTCTCATAGCATGGATGATTGTCATGATTAACAATCGACTCCGAGACAGTTCCCTCGACAATGTCGTAGTCAAATGCAAACTCGTCGTTGTCCCTCTCATCTTCGACAATCATGTTATGGAGCATCACAAATGCTCTCAAGGTTGTTAGAACCGAACCGGTGAGCAAACCAGTCATGTTAGTGGGTCAATGATCGGACCAGTCATATCGATTTTTGATTGGGTAAAGTCGGTTTATTTGGATTAGATAAATTATGGCTTACTAGTTATTTATATAACTAATTTTAAACTTAAATATGTATAAAAATTCAACGAAACTATCACACATGATTCATTTTTAATTTCTATTGATCTAAAATTCAACGAAAATATGTATAAAAAGCTCTGTAGGTGGCAGTAGCTTAGGAGGTGTGGGGTGGGGCGGGGTGGGTAGGGTTTTGGTTTGCTGGTCTGCAGGTCGTGCTTTCCCGGGATGTCACGGCACCAAGCGCCCCTGGTTTGTTGAGGTATGTCTCCGCTCCCTATCTTTTAGCTTATCCGGTTTCTTTTCCCCCTCCCCCGTTCTCTTTCATCGGTCAATGGTTTTGCAATCGTTTTATCTTCAAATCTTTTTCTCAAAGCTGTTTTGTGGGTCTTATGGAATCAACCTCTCTATGGGTAGGAATACCGATAGAGGTAAGGTTACCTACAGCTGGATCTTCCCAGATCCCGCGAAAACGGGACCCATATTAGGAGTTTGTTGTTGTTGTTGTCGTATTGATCTAAAGGAAAATAGCAATACATCTTATCAAATTCTTTTAACTTTTATGGATTTTCTTATGACTTACAAATATACAATTATTTATTTTGAGAAGAAATTAATGACGAAGAGGATGCAAAACTTTCTAGCATTGATAATATATGCAATTAATTTAGTGGAAGAGGAAATTTGCAAAGAATAAAAAGACAGACATTGGTAAACCAATGAAGGTAAGAAAGTGAAGGGCACCATTAGTCAGATAATAATATGATAATAAACAATAATAGATCACAAATACTTGGTGGTTCATATGGTTGGTAACCTTAGCAATTACACATGTTCAACACTCCAAGTGGGTGGTGGGAGGGTTTTGATTCTCATCCCTTACATCCTAATTTTTAATAAAGGCACAATTTTATTTTATTTTTTTAAAAGCACTGGTTCAAAAATAGGGCTAGGTATTAAGTTCAATTGGGAAAATCGCCTAGTTGAACTAGCTCTTGACCGGTTCTTGACTGATTCAATTGTGCAGTAACCTGATAGCTAGGATCGGACTGAATTGTTGGTTAGTTCACAAGTCAACTGGTTGAACTAGCCGGTCCGGTCCAGTTTTGATAACCTTGCAGTCATATTGTCTTTACCACTAAAAAATAATTTGCCGAAAACAAAACAATTAGCAAAAAAAAGGGAAAAAAATAAAAAGCCTATAATTGTTTGTTTCCTCCCTTCCTTTGCTGCTATGTTCTCGACATAATTCCATCAAGAAAAAGTCAATAAAGGGAAATTTTTTTTGAAATGTGTTGGGATTAGACCCACTATAATACCATTTGTTGGGAATGAAAATGCAATGTAAAATTTTGTAATATCATTTGTTGGGAATGAAAATGCAATATAAAATTTGACGTACATACATATAAATACATATACATCACAAGATAAAGGAATAACACAATTTTAACTTGGAAAATCCCTCCACATTGCGGAAAAAGTTATGATTGACAACAATCGATAACAGTTATAACACCCATTACACTAAGCAAAGATACATTATGACTGGATATGCTCAAAACACTACATGCCTTTCCATCCAACTTGCATTTGACTCCTCCCCTCATTCTCACACATCTATCTTCACTTTTTAATGCACTTTACCCCCTGTTTGGGGTTTGGGATGCCTAAGATACACCCTGCAAACCCCAGCCTCACACACACAACCCTCAACATCGAAAGGCCCCACATCGGTTAAGAATTAAGATGATCTCACACACAAGCTCATACCATTGCTCAAGACCTCACATTGTGTCAAGGGGATCCCTTGCTCACTTTCCGAGATGGTTCTTCAACTAATGTATAAAACCTATTTATACTCTTAAGAATTTTCAAATCTTGCATACATCTTAAATTTCAAGAATGTTCAACTTGCATAAAATTTTGCAGCTTGCTGTACAAGTCAAATTAACTGCACCGGTTCACTAATCAATTTTCGTACCAAATATGGATTTTAAGCAGTGTTATCAATATCATACCGTACCACCAGGTATCGCCCGAAACGTACTGTATCAATTAAAAAAGGGACAACTGTACAAACTAGTGTCCGATATTGTATTAGTCAAATACTGGTCAATACCGCTCTGTACTATCAAATACCGAACGGCACTGGTATTTTTGGTCAAGTATCATCCGGTACACTAAAATTTCAAATTTTTTGTACTTCAATTTTTAAAATTTTTTAAAATTCAAAACGGTACAAGCCCGGTACAACGGTATATAAATCCGGTATGTTTCGTTCCAATGAAAAATTGGTACACTAGTCGGTATGATATTTATAACTTTGGTTTAAAGACATCCCCAAAACCTGCCAAAAACAGTCTTCGGCAGTACCACACCAAGGTCCAACTCATTAGCTTCTTTTTTCTTCTTTTTCTCTTTTTTCTTTTCTTTCTTTTATTTTTCTGTCTTATAAATTATCAAAAAATCTCACTTCATGTTAATTGGGCTTACTATATAATTTTATCAAAAAGTCTTCGGCAGTACCACACCAAGTGGATCAACGAGGCGCTGCTAGAGATAGACGTCAGAGATGTGGAGAAGGAGAGACAAGCTTGGGTGATATTGGAGGTCATAGAAAGGAGGAGAAATATATCTAGTTTATAAATTGGGTTTACTTTATAATTTTATCACTATTATTTTTAGTTCTTAGTAGAATATAGAATGAGGACATCCCCTGTCTATCTATACTTTCACGTTAGATATATCAATATTGTTTGAAAACAATAATAGAGGGGTATTCAAGTTAAACCTAAGCTTACCGAGTTTTAAGGCTGATTCATGAGTTTGCATTCGCAACAAGGCTCAGCTTGTGGCTCAAACGAGTTTAGTAAAAGCAATCTCAAGTTCAAGCTCAACTCGTCTAAGTCTCAAGCCTAGACTTGACTTTTCTAAAGTTTGCCCGGTTCAAGCCTAATAATGATTATTCCTAAGTTTTGCCACCTTTCAACTCGAGTTTGACTTATTTAA
>JACYFF010031957.1:123133016-123171061 GCA_017589665.1 Selenicereus undatus | reverse complement strand
ATTTAAGACTCATATCTAAGTTTAGCTTTTCGAGACTTAGATATGGACTCCTCTTCTTGAGACTGAGATTTGTAGTGAGGCTCTCATCTCCAGTAAATATTGAAACCTTTGGTGAATGTACTTGTATGTGTGACCAACGGACAATCGTAATTGGCACAATATTGACACGTGTTGTGTTATTGGCATCATCGGCCATAGGGTAAAACAACCAAGATCATGCTTGCGTGAGTGGTAAAATTATGCTCCCTTGGCCCTTACGTGAGCCGAGGAGTGAGTTCTTGGCGAAAAGTGGAACCAATGTTTCTAAGATAACAAAAATGCCGTTGAATTATTTCTCGACCGATTAATGTCGTTGAACATGTTAAGAAATTCAAAAATGCCACTCTTGAGTATCTTTTACCTATTATAACAGGTTTCTGGTTTTTTAATTACTTGTTCAACGTTGAATTGAAAAAAAATCTAAAAAGGGGGAAATGCAACAACAAGCTCTAATGTGATGTCATCTGCAATAAAATTAAGTGTTTAGGTAACGGTTCAATTAGCGGTTAACTATTTAGATAGAGGATAATTATTCTAATTTAGGTCATGTCCGATAAAATTAGATGTTTAGGTATCAGATAGCAAATTCAAGTAACGGAAAACTATTTAGAGAGCAAATAGTGTTTCTAATTTAACGGTTAACTGATAGCTGTTTAAATAAGCGGTTAAAATAAAAGTACTCGGTAAAATTAGTGGTTAGGTTAGTTGAATAATGTGAATTGATATAAAAGAAAGTAAATAATGTTCAAAGATAGAATTTCTAAATGATATTTTTTGTCCAAAAAATATAATCGCTACTTGAAATACTACTCAATACACAAGGTTATCAAACATTAGTATTTTGTTCGATAATAATGTTTTAGATAGTATTTAGCATTTTGCCTCGATCAAAACACTAATTACTCTAATTTTAGTTGTTTGATAAATTAACATTTGACATGCAAGGTTCGCGCAATGACGTTCACAGCAGCGTTTAACAAATGTTAGGATGGGTAACGTTTCATCCCAGCTAATAGCGTTCCAGTTTTTCATTTTCAAACATAGCCTTGTCCTTTCTCTCATATTACCCTCATGCCATGAAACCCCATGACCCTCACTTCCAGAAATCAGAAAGTCCAAACGCTACTTTTCTGCCTCGCTGATCGCCTTTTCCGAGTCACCCAGACATCCACCAAAATGGCAAAACCTACGAACTCAAAAGTTTTATTGTTTATTAATTTTGCATTTAATACTCCTCATTCTTTTCCCTGTTCGATCCTGATAACTATGGCTCTAGAAGCATTCTCAATTAGAGTTTCACTTTTTGAAACCTTGGTCCATCACGTCAGTAAAAGTTTTAAATTTTTAAAATTTATATTCCATCACTTTTCCAACCCATGAAACTCCAATGTGAATAACCTAATAAAAAAAGTTACCATGGACTTACTTAATAACACAACCTATTTTTTTAATCATATAAAAGTTATTTATTACCTAAAAAAAACAAAAAATAATAATAAAAAAACCAAGGAGCAGCACGCTGGGGGTTCAGCTGACCAAGGAGGCATAAGTGCCCCTACCCGCGTGGCACGGACTGCAAGGGAGGCGGGTGCCCCACGGGTAATCGGCTGCGAGTGCCTTAAGGGCAATACTTAAGGATCACTAAACACATAATGTTGCACTGAAAAATAAAAATAAATTTAATTCTGATAGTAACTACATTTAATACAGATCTTTTCATTCCAACCAAAAGAAAACACAAAATGACAATACACCACAACCACTTTCTTTCATGTCCACCGTGTAGTCTGTGGCCACCACTGTCCACCATCATCCCCGCCTCGTTTTTTGCCCTCGATGTCCCCACCATACCGCCATCAATCCTTTGCCTTTCCGGCTACCCTCCACCGGTTTCACCGGTGATACTAAAGATACCCTGATGGTAGGCTGGCTTCGCTAGCAAAAAATAAAAACCCTAAAATTCAAAATGAAGCATTTTAATTTTGAACAAAATTAAGACTAAATATTTGAATTCAAATATGACTGGCCAATTAAAAGAAAATGAAGCTTAGACCAGTGGCTCCATGACTTTGACCTTCTCAGTGGTGGAGAGAGGAGATTAATGGAGGAAGAGATGGGCGGAGGAGGTGGAGAGACGAGGAGTTGGCGATAAAGAAGGGTAGAGAAAGAAAATGAGAAAGAAGGGACGTGTTAGTTTTGGAAAATAAATGTTAGAGTTAGCCTACTTCAATCAACTTCAATCTACTTTTACTATTTTAATCAAGTTTAATTTATCACATAAAAAAATTCAAGTCACTTTAACCTACTTCAACTCACTTCAACCTACTTTAACCTACCTCAACTTATTTCACCCTTTTATCTCACCCTAATTTACCTACGAAAAGAACAGACCCTTAATTAAGAAGTTTAGAAAGTTGCTTTGATTATTGTTTTTGTGCTAAAAAGTGTGCAATTGTTTATAATTAACCCCTTCTTAAACGTTGCCATTAGGGCATTCTTTATCTTTCGCGTTCTCCAATATTCAAACTGAGACTTTGTTGGATTAAGGTTCTGTTATGTTCTAAACCAAAATTATTTGAATTTATCCCGAGCTTATTTATGAAATTTATTCGGAACTTATTAAGAACGAATTTATAAACTTGTTGAACTTATTATGAACTTATTTGTTGAACTTATCTGAACTTATCTATTGAACGTATTCTTCAAAAATAAGTCGAATAGAACATTACCTAAATTTATATTAATAACAGTAGTAACAATGAAACAAAGAGTAATAGCTTACGTCCTTTTTGTAATTTTATTGTCATTGGCTAATACAACAGTTGATTTAATCGAATACATTTTCCTCAAATAATTAGTTGAACAACTATCCGCTAATAATTAAAATATAACAGCTATCAGATACTAAAATAATTATCTGCTACACAAACAATTATTCGCAACTCAAACGACTAATTTTGTTGGGTATGACCTAAATTCGTATTCAACATAATCCTTTGAATAGAGTTTAATATCTTGACCAAGTCAATAAATTGATTATTCTATTTTTAGAGTTTAATATCTTGACCAAGTCAATACATTGATTATTCTATTTTTAATACTTAATTATATAATATTTTAACCACTTTTTGAACAATATTTAATCTTCTATATAGTATTTTAAAAAAGCTAACAACATTTTTACTCGAAATCTATGTATATGTTGTCAAATATTATTCAAACGTACCTGCACAGAATAAAGTAAAGCTGGGTAATAGGTCGTGTCAGGTTGGGTTCGTGTTCTTGTCGAACTTAAACGGGTTGAAAATTTATCGATCTGAACCCAACCCGGTTATTAAATAGGTTGAAAAACCTTGACTTGTACCTATTTAATTTTTAAACATGTTGACCCACTTAACCCGTTTAAGATAAACAAGTCAAGTTCAGTCGCCTACTTAACCATTTACACATTGAATATCTTCAACTAATATGTAATTATAGTGTTAGAAATTAAGTTTACATATCACATTAAATAATTACTCTTTAAAATTTTCCCGATTCGTCATAATTCACAATTTTTAAAAAGTTTTATATTCTTAATTATCTAATAAAAAGTGAATGGATAAATGACAAATGGAAAAACGGGTTGAGTTATTTAACTCATTTAATTAAACGGGTTAAATAGATACTTTTTCGTATCGAAAATCTCAACTTGAACCTAACCCATTTAATTAAACAGGTTAAACGTGTCAAACCATTTAATTAAACGAATCGAAAATTTATAACAAAATTCACTTGATTTCATGTAAAATTCGAATCGATAATCATAGTTTTTTTCAACTGCAGAATAAAGGTCGGTATGGATGGCAAAAATGTCACAATTGGCAGCTCGCGAACGACCGACATACGATCACAATCCCAAGTACCACCGACATACGATCACAATCCGTTTATATGGCCCAGCGAACCCCCAGCTCGCGACCTTCGCGTCCCATTTCTCGATCATTATTCATGTCATATATCAAACCCTAACCAGATCCCTATTTCGATCAAAACCTGGCAAACCCTCAATCGCTTCGCTGTTACGATTTCATCTTCGTGCAGAAGTCATCGGCATCTCGTTGTTCGGACGATACCTTCTCCTCCTTCGCCGTCGCCTCCACCTCCGCTGTGGATCTCTCTCAGGTATGTTTCACCGTCGTAGTTTAGCGATTTTAGCATTTGACTACTTTTGGAGGTCGCTATCATGAATGCTGTGGTTTTGGCGAATATCCTGCTTGTCGTGTTTGTACTTGTTTGTGGAGAAATTGACTTTAAATGATACAAGTCCTTAATATTTCCAATTTCTGGGTTGATTTTTGAAAGGAAGGTTACTATTCCTCATTTTGGGGGAGAAGGAAGGGTCAAGAAGGATGGTGCTCGCTTATTCTTGGTGAGATTTCATATCTGATGCTCCCAGTTCTGTTAGGTCAGTTACTTGCTGATCTTATTTAGTAGAATTTTGCAAGATGAATGTTTAGACTCCGATGCAGTGCGCTCTGTTACTCTTCTATGTGCTAGGATTTCTCTTTGAGATTCAACGTATCCTGGTTGTGTTAATTTGACATAATATGTAGTGAAGTGGGAAATTCTTGATGCTTTAGGGTTTCTTTCTAAGAGTAGTGAATGTTAATGAGGACAAGGGTGAGTCAGTGACTGACAGGATCATAGCTTAGGGGAGATAATCGCCCTCCAATGCTACGTTTGAAACTGATGCATTAAAGTATTCTTATAAAACTTTCTGTTTTATTAGTGATTAATATAGTGGTCATTATCTTTCTGTTTGGGTCCTTGGTATAGTTGTTGAAATTTGTTTAGGTGATCTTGAATAATCAAGTAAACTAGTAAATTTGTATGTTCTTGGACTTCTCTTTCAGATTCAGCAGGTCCTGGAATTGTTCATTTGACATAGCATGCATGTTGCAAAGTGAGTGATTCTTGATGTTTCAGTGTTCCCCGAGTTCAAAGATTAGTGAATAAGGATACGGGCGATTAGTGGGGGTGATAGGAAGATGGAGTAAGAGCTCTCCCTATACTATAATAAGTTTGAAATTAATGCGTGAAAGAACTTTCATAAAATAATTGGTAATTCAATTGTTTTCTATTGATAAATGAAGATAGATAACTCTACTCTTGACAAAAGAACCTCGCGGACTGGGGCAACATTTCTCTTTGAGACTCAAAAAGGCCCTGTGACTGTTAATTTGACATAGCATGTTGGAACGTGATAAAGTCTTGATGTCTGAGGTCTCCTTTATAATGAATAAGGGAGAGTCCACGGGTGATAGGAATTTAGACTAATGGAGATAGTCATCCTCTCTATACTTGAATATATTTGAGATCAACTAGTATATCTAAGTATTTGAATAAATTGTTTTCATTAAGTACTTGGAGTGTAAGTAAAAGGACGATGGAGAACTTCACTCTTATTGAGAGAATCTGCCAAACTACGTTAAAAAGCCATTAAACTCCTCCCAAATATGCCCTTAATACTACTTGTAGAGAGTAAGCTTGTGTGCTTAGCATGCTGGCAATGATTCTATCTCAAGTTGTGTCATAGTTGCATATTTCTTTATGTACAGAATATGAATCCTCAGAAGAAAGAATGAATGGGGAGTAAAGGGTCCTTTAGGCTTTTTGTCAACTATCCACAGTTGCCAATGCTAAATTTGCCTTTGCTTGCTAACAGCAATTTTTCTGCATGATTGTCTGTTCTTTGGCAGAAGAAGCGGAAATTAGCAAAGGAGAGCAAGATAAGGGGGAAAGATCAATGAAGCTGAGAAACTATGTCAGTGCAAGCAGGTATGTATAGGCATCTGTAATCTTCCTGAGTGATGCTTTTGGTCTTTGAACACTGTTGCAGTGATGCTTTTGGTCTAATTTTTGCTTCATGTTTCCTTAAAACAAGGCTTCATGCAGTCTATATTTTGTTCATCTGCACTTTTGATATGTTGTAGATATGCCTTGGCAGACATCATGATGCAGCCGCTGGAAAAAGATACTGACATTCATTGGGCTCATAGAATAATGAGTGATGGACAATGTAGTATGTCTAGTTTGGCTGATATTAAATACAATTGTGATGGGACTCCGACCAAAAAGAGAGAAAAAAGGAGCAAAGCTTAGTAATGAATCAGATGCCAGTCAAAATTTGGTGAAGTGCATACCCCGCCCCGACAGGCCTAAGCTTATTGTGGTAGCTGAAGCCAATTCCACCTGCCTGATGCTACCACAATATCAGCCAGTTGCTCCTGAACGTTGTTGCATTGTGACATTGCAGGTAAGGATATGTCTTTGGTGTAGGCCTTGTTATGTAAAAGGAGTCTTCAATATTATTTGGAAGCACCTCAGGAAAAGTTCTTGCCTCTCTGTGTGTAATGATGGATATAGTGACATAAGATTGATAATCCTTAGTTGTAGGATGAATAGCCTTCAATGTAGTGAAGTATATTTCCTGCCTATCACAGATATCTTCCCTTCTCTAATTTTTTTCTGTTTTATAGGCGCACGAATGGTTGATGACATTGTTTGGGAGGAGATCCGCAACTTCAAGAAATGCCTTTCTTGGATATCCCCCCTCTTTATTTTGAAAAGGTTGGTTCCCTAAAATTTCCTTAGTTTGATAACTGTAGATCTGATGAACCAGTCTTGATACCCCTAGAATGCCTGCCTAGTCTTAATATCGCCTAGAATGCTGCCTGCTGGTTATGTCCTTGTAAGCCTCTCTCGCTTTCTCTCTAGTTTTGATTTTGAGAAGGGGGGTGGATTCTAATAACTCATGTTCGCTTGTGATTATGTGTAAAGTTGAACATATGGTGATTAGTTACTTATCCTCTTTCCTTTTGTTCCCCCTTTAGGTTTCTTGTTGTCTGTTGTGTAATTTCCTATGATGTCAATTCATTGATCATGAGGGTATTGCATAGAAGGGAGAGACTTTTCAAATAGAAGATATTAATCATATTGAATACAAGTAGGGGGAGACTAACATATAAACTTTCTGTAGTATCTCCAGAGATCACTCTTGGTTACTTGTGTGTAATGTATGACTATTGTCCTGGGGAAGTGTCCTATGGGCTGTCGGCCAAATATTTGGCTTTTTTAGAGAAGATCAAAGTGAACAGCATCCCAACCCCCCCCCCCCCCCCCCCCCCCCCCAAAAAAAACAAAAAAACCAAATAGGAAAGAAGACAAAAAGAACTAGAGAAGATGTTGATAAGACTGAAACTCCCTCTCAGTTGCTTTGGTTGTCTTGGTTGTAGCAGCTTCTTTTTCAAGGTATTGTTCTACTGTTTGTTTATTTCGCTGACCACCTGTTCTGCTGCTTAGTATCTTCGGTGATAGGTCAGTTTTGACCAACTAAATGTACCTGCAGTATCTATATACGGTAGTGAAACTTGAGTCTTTGCCAGCTCTTGTTGCTATATATGGTCACCCTTTTAGGTTTCTTGTTGTCTGCCGTCTAATTTCCTATGATGTCGATGTTCTATCATTGATAATGTGGGTATTGCATAGAAGGGAGAGACTTTTCAAATAGAGATATTAATCATATTGAATACAAGTAGGGGGAGACTAGCATATAAAATTTCTGTAGTATGTCCTGAGATCACTCTTGGTTACTTGTGTAATGTATGATTGTTGTCCTGGGGAGGTGTCATATGGGCTGTTGGCCAAATATTGGCTTGTTTAGTAAAGATCAAACTATCAAAGTGAACAGCATCCCAACACCCCCCCCCCTCTCCCTCCCCCCAAAAAAATAAAAAAAAGGAAAGAAAACAAAAAGAACTAGAGAAGATCTTGATAAGACTGAAACTCCCTCTCAATTGCTTTGGCTGTCTTGGTTGTAGCCGCTTCTTGTTAAAGGTATTGTTCTACTGGTTTGTTTATTTGGTGGACCACCTGTTCTGCTGCTTAGTATCTTAGGTGACAGGTCAGTTTTGGCCATGGTATTTTGAGTTTGGTTGGTTATTGCCTGCATTTGCAGTGTAAAGGAGTTCTTAAATAGCTAATGGTACTTAGTTCTGGCCAGTACCATTAATTTTGGTGCACATAAACTGACACTGCTGCTAGCCATCCTGCAAGAGACTTGTGTGTCTTCTACCCATGCAATTTTTGTGATGATTGCTTATCTTTCCCTTTTGGGTTTTTGGGGCCAGGCAATTCATGAAGCTGTGGTCTTCAATTCCGAAGAACTTCCCCTACTTCCATGTGGAGTTTGGCCTAAAGAGGGGATTTGTCCATGTGATTGATGACGAGACACAGTTCAAAAGCAGCTTTGGTCTCAATGTAATTTGGGGCATGTTGTGGACTCAACATGAAGATATGTATCATCGCAGGAGGTATGAGTCCATTAAGGTCCAGAGGGAAGCAGAGGCAGCATTTGCTAAGGATTGGGAACCCTTTGATTGGACAAAACAGCTAACTGGGTATTGAATCTGGGGTCTCACGTGATTGATGATGAGATGCAGTTCAGTATTATGAAGAACAGACAATTCAGTATATCTACTGAGGTTGGTAATGAGTACAACTTGTCTGGGGCTCCGACCAAAAAGAGCAAGAGAAAAGGAGCACCGGTTAATAATGAATCAGATATCTGCCAAAAATTGACAAAACGCACGTTTTGTCAATTTTTGGCAGATATCTGATTCATTATTAACCGTGCGTTTTGTCAATTTTTGGCAAATATCTGATTCATTATTAACCGGTGCTCCTTTTCTCTTGCTCTTTTTTGTCGGAGCCCCAGACAAGTTGTACTCATTATCAACCTGAGTAGATATACTGAATTGTCTGTTCTTCATAATACTGAACTGCATCTCATCATCAATCACGTGAGACCCCAGATTCAATACCCAGTTAGCTGTTTTGTCCAATCAAAGGGTTCCCAATCCTTAGCAAATTTTACGTACCTGATGTTGCCACAGTACAAGCCAGTTGCTCCTGGGCATTGCTGCATGGACATTGCAGGTAAAGTCCACTTTCCTCCTGTGTAGACCTTGTTACTGTGATTTAAATGGTGTTTTCAATGTATGGAATCACCATAATACACTTTTCAAATTGTGTTTTTGATTCCTGATTTGCCTGTGTGTGTAAAGATGAATATATGACTAGGATTGATTATACTTATTTGTAGGCTCTATACCCTTTATTGCAGTGAGGTATACTTCCTGTCTATTCTATCATAAGTATCGTTTATATTCTAATTGTTGTTCTGTATCCATTTCAACAGCATGAACAAGGCACGCAATTGCTTGATGACAGTGTTTGTGAGGAGATCCGCAACTTCAAGAAATGCCTCATCTTGATCCTTGCTAAACAAGCTAAAGAAGTGATATTTTTGGAAACAATGATGGGTTTGGCTCAGCAACGCCATCATTGCTTGATTGAGTGCATCCTGCTGCCCCAGGAAATTGCTGAAGCTGCAGCCCTCTATTTTAAAAAGGTTAGTTTCCTTGCAATTCTTTGCTTAACATCGATAATGGTAGATATAATTGATAGGCCTCTGTGCCCTAGGATTGCTGCCTGCTCAGTATATCCTTTTAAATCTCCTAATTTTATTTTTTGATTTGTTTGGGGTTTCTTTGTCCTTTTGGGGGGGGGGGGGTCTGGGATATGGAGGAGGGGTGAATTCTACTAAATCGTGCTGGCTGCAATTATGTTCTGAAGTTGCGGTACATGCTGGACATGTGTTAATTACTTGCCCTCATTTCTTTTTTCCTTTAGGTTTCTTATTTTCTGCTGCCCATTATTCCTATGATTTCCAGCTTTCTATTATTGACATAAAGATATCTCTTGCTAAATGCAGAGACGTGGAAACTTTTTTTAAGATATTACTCATATTGAATCCAAATAGGGGGAGAATTCTTTCTATATGGACTTTGTATGATATGTTCCAGAGGTTTTCTGTGTTACTTACCCGCAATGCATACCTGTTTATCTGGAGGGATCTCATCTGGAACTGTTGGCTACACACTTAACTTGCATGGTGAATCAAAAAGTTAATAGAACCCCCCCCCCCCCCCAAAAAAAAAACAAAAAAAGAAACATAAAAGGATAAGGAAAGATGTTGACAAGAGTGCAACTCGGTGTGAATTTACCTTTTTTGGCTGCCTAGGTGTTAGCAGCTCCAGGTGATGCCAGAAACAACTATAGTGCTTTTGTGGGACTAGGCAAGGGCCGTAGTGCTACCTTGCCTTTGGATAAAGATGTTGTATCGATCACTTGTTTATACAGTTGAGCTACTACTCACTCTGCTTCTTGGTGTCTACTCACTGATATGTAAGTTTGGCCGGTTAAATATACCTGTGGTATGTATATCTTCATGACATTCCATTCTTTGCTGCTCTGCTTGTTGCATATGAAAGACAGATTTTAGTCTTTGTGTTAGCAGCATTTGCAGTGTCGAAAGATGATTGCAATAATCAATTGTAATTAACTATGACTAGTAGGTACCCTTGGCTCTTCTGCAAGTGAACTGAATGTGCTATTCTTTACTCTGCAAATGCTTGCCTGTTGCTTGCCACACAATTTTATGGTGGGTGTTTATGCTTCTTCCCTTTTTTCTTTACCCAGGCCATTGATGAGGCTGAAGACGAGTGGAGTCAGCGCGATGCTAAGAAGCTGATTGACACTAGTGACAAGGGTCTGCAGTCTTCAATCCCGAAGGATTTTCCCTACTTCCATGTGGAGTTTGGCCTGAAGAAGGGATTTGTCCACGTGATTGATGAGAAGATGCAGTTCAAAAGCATCTTCGGTCTCAATGTTGTTAGGGGCATGCTGCAGACTCAACAGGAAGATATGTATCGTCGCAAGAGGTACGAGTCCATTGAGGTCCAGAGGGCGGCGGCAGCAACATTTGCCAAGGATTGGGAACCCTTTGATTGGACAAAACAGCTTACTGGGTAATGAATCTGGGGTCTCACTAATGTATACACTAACTAGTTCAGGATTGAAAGACTGCCAGATAATTGTATATACTAGGTGAGGATAGACTGCCAAATAGTTGTATATAGTTATGTTGGAGTAAACCAATATGTGCGGCGAACAGTAGCAGACAGATTGAGAAATTTTCTGCGACCTCTCGGGTTTGAATTTCTTGAAATATGATAGTGTATTAGCCTATTTCTTGCTTGATGAAAGACAGCACGAAATGGTATGTTGTCCCAACATTTTTGGTTTGATCTTGTAACCCTGTTGCAAACACTCTTGCATTTGGCTAATCTTTAATAGCTGTATCATTGTGTGTGTTGCGTTGTTTAGCCTTCTGCTTGTCTGTTTTTGGCTGTACTTGATTGGCTTGTTGCACTGTCTGGAGCTTTTCTACCAAGCCATTATCCCAAAAACAAAAAACAGAGGAATCTCAAACGTGCGGCAGAATAAAATATAAGATTCTTTCGAGTCTTGAATCTCCCATTCCACCAGGCCACCTTGGCCCTTCCAATTGTTTCTATTGAATCTTCGCCGTCTATTTTTAACCTTTTATTAAATTAAGATTTAGTTGCACAAATTACAAAATAAATCGAATAATATAATTATGAAATTAGTGAAAACAAATTGAATAGAG
Source organism: Selenicereus undatus (assembly GCA_017589665.1). NCBI lineage: Eukaryota > Viridiplantae > Streptophyta > Magnoliopsida > Caryophyllales > Cactaceae > Selenicereus > Selenicereus undatus. The sequence goes on along the minus strand of JACYFF010031957.1, from coordinate 123,159,447 downwards.
TTCAACTTTCACTGTTCATCAACTCCCTCCCTCACTTTCCATTGTTGCTCCTAACCTCCAAGTTTTCCGGCGAACAGTGACCCTGTCCTCCATAACTCCCGGTCAAATTCCAATCACTCCCCTAATTGTTCCGATGAGAAGCTCCCTTCTCCAATTTTCCGAACTTTCCAATTTCATGGAATCGTGCTCGGATTATTAATGGAAAGAACTGGAAGGGTTTATGTGAAAAAAAAAATGTGCATGTTGTGGAAAATACGGAAGAGGTGGCACTTTGGCCGGAAAAGTTAAGCACCGGAAGCAATCAGTGCCCCCCTCCTCTAAGAACGGATATCGATGAATGGGTGAATAGCGATACCAATCGATTTGCTAGTTAATTACTTTTCTGTAATAAATAATTACTTTCTCGGGTTTGAAAAAATTAAACCTTAATTTAGTTAATGGTGGAAAAGATGAATGGTAAAGAAACTAAAGATTTATTAGTTCCGGAACCCACGGTTAAGATTTTTTGAGTTTTGATGATTATCATACAGTGATGATTACGATAATTTTTTGGTACAAAGTTAATGCATGAAACCACGTAGCATATTACTTTCTCATGCTGTATATGTTACATGTGACAATTAATTTTTGTGTAGGGCATAGAGAAAAGGATAGGGGAAGGGAAGGGCCATGATGAGGAGAGGTCCAATAGACATCTCACGATTCTCACTCACCAGCAGTCATGAGATTAAGACGTCCCAACTCCCTTGGTGGTTGCCATGATCATCATCTGAGGGTTGCCCTACGAATTAATTAAGTTGTTGCAAACCTAAGTTTAAGCAAAGAAGAGAATGTCATGCCATTATTCACATGTTCTTGAGTTCGATCGTCATAAGAGCACCGGTTCTACATTAACATTATCTTAAGATTGACTTACACAGTTAAATCTTTTTAAGCTAATTATCAAGATGTCATACATGTATAATCATTTCATTGATAATCAACAACAATACTCTTCGTTGCTTTGAATAATGTAAAATCAAATCAACATATTGTGGAAAATTTAATTAATTAACTACTATTGTAATATTAAATTTGTTTTTAAAAAAATTATCGGCGAAATATCTTAGCTTGAAGTAATGGTAAACAAAAAATCCCTAAGAAGTGCATATAAGAAGAAAGAAAATTTGCACACTTAAAAAGACTATCAAAGCACTGCCGTGAGAGATATAAGTACAGTTATTATGAGCCCACAAGGGAGGATTCGGTATAATGAGAAAGTGACCTGAAAAAAATGAAGTACCACAATAGACTTGTCACTCCATTAATTGCATGGTATATCATAGGTTTTGCTTTATACCAACACAGGTTGGTTCAACTGATCTGACACTTATTCTCCTTAAGTAAAATCTCGAGTTTGAATCCTATGAATTGAGAAAATCTATGATGGAAGGACTCCACTTCTTATTGGGTTAACAGTAGCTTAACTTCAGTGAAATGAATGATCCAAGATAAAAAAACAGACTTCTTTTATCCCCACAAGTTTTTTTTTTTAAAAAATAAAAATAAATTAAATGATGCAGTTGCATAGTTGGAAATTGATTGAGGATGACTTAAATTTGGGTGCATTCTTTTGCTCTACTTTGTCTTGTCACTTCTAATCTTTTCAAAGGGGGCAAATGGAAAATAATTCCTCTTAGCTACTAGCTAGGACATTTTGGAATATGACCTAAGACAAATCATGAATCATCATATGTTTGACATGTCAAGTGGTTTTGCTATTGCCCAATTCATAAGTTTTAACTATTAAATAAAGATAAATTTTAGATCAAAATTTTCTATTGAAGTAAAAATATATAAAGTAACTTATACAAATTTAAATGAAAATTCAAAACTTACCTTTGCATATAGGTCGTCTGAATTTGTCCAACCTTAAAATTGGTAGAACCACATATTCAAAATTTTTATAATACAATTAAAATAAAAAAAAATACTTTTGAAATTTCTCTCTAATGGCTTAAAAACTTATCGAAAAAGTTACTTAATGTCTAATATGAATCGTATTAGACATTTTTTTTTGTTTTACCACAACAAGTTACACATTCAATCAGTTTTATTAATTCGTCATTAACTTTTACATTATCTTTTAAAATATCAATCGAACTCTTAACATATATATGTGAATATATAAAATTACCATATGTGAATATATAAAGAGGTACTCAAGTCAGAATGTATAGATATATGCTCCTATATATTACCTTTTATCTCCATGATCCCCCACCCCCCCTCTCTTTTATTTTTTATTTTTTGGGTTTTTCCTTCTCCATATTAATTCATTGCCCCTTGGTCCTTCACTATTTCCTCCATTTTGTCTATGTATTTATCAGAATTCTCTGGGTAATATGGGGCTTAGTAACTCAGTGGGCTTATCTATCATTCAAGAAGGCCCATAATGGCCCAGTAGCAAGTGGGCGCCCTCCTGGATAAATAAGGTAAATTTCATCTTTCATTCATTTGAAGTTAAACAAGTACACATAAGTTGCAGCGATTTAATATGATTTCATTTTCATCTAAGTAATTTATAGCATGTAAACCTATTACTATTAAATTTACGTCCAAAATTTTATACACAGTTTTTTAAAGAAATTCATTTAATTTTTATCCTTAAATTTTTCTATTTTCATGGTGTATTTCCCATTGAATTGGACCACAAAATATAATGTAGATTCAGTATGCATTCTGTTAGAGTATTTAGGATGATTTTTTTGGACAATAAATAACAACATTTAATCCCAATTGAATATTGTATCAATACATGTTGGTTTAAGTAGTTTGACGCCTATGCCCCTTAAGTAAGGTCTCAAGATCGAGTCCTGTGAAAAGACAAAGTCTGTGATAGAAGGCTTTATCTATTTATGGGCAAACAGTAACTCGATTGTAGCAACAAAGGTTCAAAGACCGTCAACTTTCAGTACAAGAAAGCTATCTTTCTGTATCAATATATTTGTGGCAAATTTCAAATTACTGCAATTACTTATAAATCACAAATTAACTGTGGCAAAAGAAAAATTGCCACAAAAGGCGAGTATATTGTAGCAATTTTTAAAAATTACTGCAATTATTTAAGGAAATACTAGTGAGATCCACAATTTTTTGTGATTTTTACTCACATTTCAGGCAATAAAGCCATACTTATTATTTGGTTTAATCATACATAATTTTATTTTGGATAATTAGATTTTGATGGGTGATAACTTTACTTGAACAAGTTGTATCTTATTTCAACATATTGTCACAATGTGAAGATCAAAATACCATGATGCTCTTGGGTACCACTGTTCTCGTACAGAAAAGTAAGGAGATGTAGCATCTTGATCAAAGTGTATATGCCCACTTACATTGGAACTCCCTCTTGCCCCACCTGCCAACTCAGACAATATTCTTTGCTTATATTTTTGTTCAGCCATTAATACTTATCTTAATTTTTTGATTTGATGCGGACATCTAATACCCGTGGTGGATGATGCAAACATGGCAATCGACTAGCCTAGAGCTAAGAAGACTACGGTCGCAAAGATGTCATTTTTTTCCTTCTGAATTAGGACGAATGCTCTCTATTTACTTCCCTTTAAAATTTAATCACTTTATGGAGTTATTCTAGATTTTTACTAGTTAAAAATTATGAACAAAGTGTGATTGTTAATATTCCGCTACCTACTTTATTGATGAACTTCACGTATATATGCAAAGATATACATCAATGAAAAAAAAAATTCTATGAGTTTGCCTTTTTAATTTTCATTTACCAAGAAATGTTTGGAGAATATTATTAGCTTATTAATTGCAAATATCAATTTCATTATAACTTATATTGAAAATTTTATATTTGAAATTCAATTATATAATGATACAAAAATATATAAAATAAGTTGCAAAAAATAAAATTTTGCCACCACAATATGGTTTGTAACAAATGAAATTTGCCACATATATCATTCTTTTGTAGCAAAACAACTTTCTGTCACAATGTCAAACTTGCTACGAATTGTGAGATATTGTAGCAATTTGACATTTGTCGCAATGTTAAATTTGCCACAAAAGCTACACAATTTGTGCCAATTTTAAGTTTCACAATAGGTTTTTGTAACAAGGCATCTGTGGCAACCTTGTGTCAAATTTTTAAAATGCTACAAAAAGCTATTGTAGAAAAATTTGGACATATTGTGGCAAAATCAGTTGCTACGAAAACTTGTTTTTCTTGTAGTGTTTCTTTTTCTTTTAATTTTAACCCCCTTTTTTAAAAAATTTGACTAGGATTCTTACCACCAAGGCATAAACCAACATATTGGGTATTTTCCTTATCAGTTTTTGAGAATTTATTTTGACATAAATCGTTAGGTAAGATCATGGGACAAGATAAATAAAGAGAGAAAAATAAGTAAAAAACAGGGATGAATGAAGATGCATATATTGTACATGGTGGGGACAAATCAATAAATGGGGAGGCCACTTATGAGTTTACTCATATCAGTTGATTCCACCTTTGGCTGCTTCCCACCATCAATGTCATTAACTCATGACCAACACCAAAGTTACCCATCAAAGGATAACAACTACACATACATTAATTTCTCCTCAATTTAATTAAAATGCCATATCTTCAATTTATGTGTTGGTTGCCTTTTTGACAAACCATTCCCTTTTTTGGAGTGCTTCTTTATTGTACTACCAACAAAGCCATTTGGGACGGATTGGACTATGTCCTTAGGTTTGATTAAGCCCTCACATGGCAAAACAAATAAAATTGCTAATGTACATATTTTCTACCTTCAAAAAAAAGAAACCCTGAAATTTACACTACGAAAGAGTTAACCAACCAAGTAATGTGAATGTAATAATATAAAATATCATCGTTCTGCGACACTTTTACTTGATACGACTGTAGAGTTTCAATACTTCGACCAATATAAAAATACAAACTAGCATTTCTTAATTATCTTTTTTCTTATTCTCTGCTCGACAGAATTACTTACCTAATTTATTTAGATGGGCCAAACCTTTATTCGACATAATTACTTACCTAATTATTTAAATATGCCAAACTTTAATTTTGTCCAATAATAATAAATTTCATGACATACCAACTAACTTCATGGACTTCAAACATAATACAAATTCTCATCCCATAGTTCTCTCATATATATATATTTAATTAGTTATCTCCCTAATCCTTAGTGAGAATCATATAATATTATCTTTATTGGATTTTAAAATTTTTTTATCATTTTATTTGGTCAGACTAGCGATGCCAGCTAAAAGCTTATACGTGTCAAGCCAGGATCAAGGGAGCCGCATTTTTTTCCAACGGTCAAAAGGCTGTCACCTGAGTGGCACATGTGCGGTCGTACGGACTGCCTTCTTTAGCTGTACGGCCGCTCTTCAATTTCGTTGCTAGCTTCTTTCTATCTCACCGAGGCATTTTTAATCCGGGCAATACCAACGTGACACGTATAGCTTCTTTAATTTACACTACTACCCCTTAAAAAAGAAGCCCCATGCTTTTAACCCTCTTGTACTTTGCTCTCCAATTCATAAACTATTGGTTATACAAGGTTGTTGTTATAATTGGCACCTACCAACTACATTATAATTGGCCTCTATCTTTCTTATATTGGTTTTCAATGGGATGTTGGCCCGTGAGATTAGCCAGACTGTCAAAAAACGGGTGAAAAAAGAAATCTATCAGGCATAATCGATATCATTGTTTGTATAGCTGTATAATATTTTCTTTTGGTATGAAAAGGCTAGAAAAGCGGATATAACGGGTGACAACACGAGAGATTGGGGTAAGATAAAACAGAATCACAAGACTCCACTTTCTTTCCTTCTTTCTCTCCTTTTTTTACTTATCTAGTTTGAAATAAGAGGTATATTGCAAGACAATCCATGTGGTAGATAAGTGGGGTTGAAAATGACTTGAGAACTTTGTCAATAAGATATATAGATCCTCTATTGCACGTTTTTCATTTTCACTACTTTTTCTAGCTTCCTTTTTCTTTCTTTTTTTTATAAAATAAACTATCATATTCTTTGCTTTAATTCTTTGTTTCGAATCATTCACAAAATTTTGCATGCTAAGAAAGTTTTAATTGAATATTTCATAATAGTGTCCGGATTCTTTTGTATTTCTTAGATGTTATTGTTTGAATTTTGCTCATTGTTATTATTTTTCTTGATAAATTTACACACAAAGATACAACCTGCATTGATCAATATTTAATTATATTTCCTACTCATAATTTCATCCCTAATTAGCATTTATCAACTTTTGTCATCACTAATCAGCAATAGTAAGTTGAAAAAAACATGTCCTAAAGTTAAAAAAAAAAGATATCCCATAAAAATAGCAGTTTAAGATTATGTTTGCATGGGATAACTCTAGAGGATAATTTTGGTAATGAAAAATAGCATGTTAGTGGTGTTACTTTCATGTGTTCTACAAAAATTATATTGTGCGTCAAAAGAACAGTATAACTACAACGACCCATTCCCTAAATCACTAAGATGTTATTTTACATTTTTTACTTTAAAAATATTATTTTTTTGGTCAAATTGATAGTCAAAGGGGATAGATAATTAGCTAGCCCTTGTTGCAAAACAACCACAAAAAAAAAAAGAAAAAGTTGAGGATTACAATGCCAAAAAGTAGAGAAAAATAGGGACATGATATCATGATTAGAGACAAGAGAGAATAATTAAAAAAGTGATTAATATGGCAATCAAGTCATATCCATGCTTTCTTTTGTCAAGCACCATTCCTTTTTCTGCCTTTTTGATGAAGTGAAGCTAGTGGTTGGGTCTCAAAGGTCATTTCTCTGCATGCATTAAGGTTATATTCAGCTCCAACTACACCTTGTTTGCCTACAAATGGAAATTATTATCTGTTAATATCCTCCTAAACATACTTATGATCTTCTTATTTTGCTTTTTTTTTTAATCACTTTGTAGCCCAAGTCAATTAATCATTTATTAGAAATCAACCAAAACATTAAAGTTCCATACAAATCTTATTAACTCTCTTAATAGACACGTAATTTTCCTTTAGAATTTCATTGTCTGTAATTTGAGAGGTGCGAGTACGTAGCTTTTGTTTCAAAAAAAAAAAGAAAAACTTTTGTAAACTCTCATTAATTTTGCCTTTTTTTTAAAGGAGGTGAATATATATAAGATGAAATATTACAAGATTTTTTTACGATTAGTATTGTTTGTTATTTTAGTGACTGACCAGCTTAATTAAGAGGAGAAAATTGAAACAATTACTATATATTTTGGAGATAATGTGCAGTATAGTATGTTAAGTCGATAAATACTCAATAGCAATAGAATGACTAAGGATGGTAATGCAGAAGACAGTATAGTAGGTATGTAGCAGTGATGGGGCAGACCGTGTATGAGAAGGATGTTCACATGGAAACATTACTCATTAGACAGAGACATTCGTAATGGGTTATACGGGTCGGGTTGGGCTTTGATTCGTACTCATAAGCAGGCATGGTCATGTCGTCGTTAACCCTAATTTATTGTTGGTCGCCAAAGATATATGCCCTTTTCTTTCTCATTCAAGGTATTGCTTTTCACATGATACACAAAGTAAAAGTTTGTGTTGCTCTCTCCCACCAAACGTCAAAGAAAGGAAAGAAAATCAACTGACCTAGTATATAACATATATACATGTTTGTTAACAAAGTTGTTATTTAGGCTCTTTAGGAGTATATATATTCGGACGCCATGACATATTCACCCACTACGACCCTGTTCTTTTCGTGGATGTATTGCAAGTGTGGAATAGGTGGGAGTGGGAAGGAGTGGAGAGAAGTGAGAGTATTGATATTAGTAATGTTAACGATTTGAGCAACAACATAATAATTAATAAGAATAATAATATTTATTATTAATTAATAATAAAAAAATAATTAATCATCATAATAATTATTAATAATAACTAAAAATAATAACTACAATAATACATATTCATAATAATTATTATTGTTATTGTAAATAATAATAATTAATATTAATATTGATAATAATAAAAATAACTACGTACTAAAATTAATATTAATTGATTATAATGAAAATAATAATTAATAATAGTAAGAATAGTAATGATTATTATAACTATTATTAATAATTTATTAATTTATTAATAATTAATAATTAATAATACTAAAATTGGATGCCAATTATAAGTTCATTAATAAGGTTTCTTTAATTTGAATTGTTCACAAAACCTGAGTTTGAACCATGCCTATATTAACCTTTATATTTTTTTTTTTGGACTCTCAAAAAAATCACTGTTCTATTTTGGTGAATTTGCAAACAAATTTGATAGCTTAAGATAGCTCACATGTCCAATAGGAGTACAAGGTTGTCTTCATTATGCGACCACGTATCGGGAGTAGATAGGTAACTCCCCCGTCCCTAAAAAAATCAATGAAGTACAACGACTAATGCAGACGAAATTTAAACCTTAGATTTAGATAATAACCTTAGAAATTTTATCAGTTAAGTAAAACCAACATGAAACATAACTGGACTAAATAAAGTTCTATATTTTTGTTTAAATAAAATGATAATATTGGTACGTATATTATTGTGTATTAGTACATCACAATACTTAAGGAACTCTTTTAACCTTTTTCGGACCTGCTCCAAAAATTTATTACTAAAAAAAACTCAGGAAAAATATCTGAATCATGTCAGGAATAATGGACAAATTTTTTAACCCTTGAGCAAGAAAGGACAGGCAAAAATGCAGACTGTAACAGACGAAAGGATATTACTAAAGCAGTGAAAAAGCCAGGTTACTCCATGTACAATGCCCGGATCCGACTATGCCCCTTTGACACGTGCCCCCACCCAAATGCACCAAAAAACCCTCTCTATTTTTCACTCTAATTAATTGCTGCCAATAGGCTGCTCTTAAGACCGTTGGACAATTCAAGGTATAAATTTTCTGGAATTTTCTCTATGTGATGATTTTTATTCTCCACATACAACTACGATTGTTTGGTTTAGAATTAATTACATTACTCCTATTTGATCGATATATATCTACTTAATTTCTTGAGAATATTGATATGCACAACAACACCTCTCAGTATGAGTTTCGTTTTTGCGGGATTTGGATATTGATATATATATATACATATATTTACCGATTGAAAGAAATCCAACCTTGACCGGGACTGGTTCCAAAATTCAGGATCCGGTGGCAACCGGTTCCAGGTCTGGTTCCTGAAAGTTTGGAACCGGTACCGGTCCTGGTACCCGGTTACCCGGTCTAATTACCCAATGATCTTTTGCATGCATAGTTATTAGTTAATGTTGGAGCCTTTTTCATGCTTTTTTGTGCTGTTTGCTTAGAAATAGAAGTACTAATGTCTTTAGTGCTTAGTAGTTGTTGGGTTGGTGGTGTACTTAATGGCTTAAATTCTGATAAAAGTTAATTTTAAAAAAAATTAAAAAGTAAAAAAAGGGCACCGGGTATCCGATTACGGAACCGGTCCCGACCGGTTCTGGGACCGGGTCCAGAAATTTTGGAACCGGTTCAACCGGGACCGGGATCGGTTCCAAAATTATTGGACTCGGTCCAACCGGGACCGGGACCAGTTCCAAGAAATTGGACCGGGTACTCGGTCTTGCTCACCATATCAAAAAGAAATACGTGAGTTGCCCTACCAGCTGTTTCATTTAACTTCATTTTGAAGTTTCATTTCCACTCAATAAGACAATGTAACATCCTACGTACATTTATTTTCCCAACAAAAAATATTTTTTTTAATGTTTATACAAATTTAACTACCCAAGGTTGAGTCAAGAAAATACGACTGACAAAAATTTGTACTCACATAAATAAGGAGTCAAAGGAAAAAAATAACTGAAGAAAATTTGATTTTCGGTTTGAAGGCATATGGCATGATATTTGTACATAATTGAGCCTAATTTTGTTTCACCTGATCGATTTACAGTCAATGAGTCTCTTGAAATTTTTTATAATTTAGTGCTTCACAATTATATTCTCTATATATGTAATATTTTAATTGCCAAAAACAAGGTAGTCATAGAGCTCATTTATTATATACATAAAAAAAAGAAACCCCTAGCTCGGGGTTATACATACTATAACTCATTGCCAGAATGAAGGTAGTCATAGAGCTCGTATATAATTATAGTAATAATTACATTAAATTTCATTATGGTTATGTTGTAAGAAATGTTCCTCCATGTATGTGATTGAATCAATCCATATATACCAAATAGCTCCGTTCGTAAATACCCAAAAAAAAAAAGAAGATCTCTCTTTGGGATATATATCAGGGAAAATAGCAAATTTAAATATTAATGTGGCTGATCGATATTTCTTGATAGTTACGTTGAGAAATGATTTTGGTACAAACATAACAACAAACTCCCAGTGTGTGTCCTGTTTTCGCGGGGTTTGAAATAATTGAAAATTAAGGGTGGAATGGTGAATTGAGTAAAATTGAGTCTTGAGAAGTTTAGCTTATGCTTGTTAAGCCGTAATCAACTTATTCAAACGTTGAATTTTTGCAATATTTTTGCATTTTTATGGTAAATTCTAATTAAATTTTAGTTTTGATAATTTCCGAGTTAAATGTATCCTTTTATTTAGCAGAAATACATGTGATAATCAAATCGAATCAAATTATACTTACGACAACCATTATCTTATACCATAAAAATAAACAAAGTCACTAACACATTATGGATTGAACTTTTCTGTCTAAGCTGGCTCACGATCGAACTTTCCATCAAAAATTATTTTTTTACCCTTACTTGAAAGTTTAGAATTAGGGTTTATGTCGCATTTTGACCAACATAATACATATTTAAATCCAGGAAAAAATTTTAACAACACAATGAAGTTCCATCCAGGACTTAGGTTAATTGTTTTACTCATATAATATATTGGTTAACTAAAGATGAAGCAGTATTGTAGGATTCTAAATTTAAAATTAAAAAAATTTCTATTATCTTTATTATAAGAGAATGCACTGATATATTGTACGCATAATTTAATACGGTATTGTCCATCTCGATAATTCTCATTTTTTATTTTCCCATTTAATTCTATCAGACGGCGCATTGTCTATGATGCATGTGCGTGTGACTTTATACAGTATTATCCATCTTTAATTTTTTCCATTTTTATTGCAATTATCTCTATATATTTTTAAAGAGAATACAAAATAATCTCATATTAATTTGGGCTTAATTACACCCCAATTTTAACACAAATCTAAAATCTTAACCAAAGGAACAAATTCAGTCAGATATGTTGCAGCATATCTTGTAGCAAATCGAAGACTCTTTAAGGACGATTATTTAAACCGCACATAGCTAGGCAGCTAGAGATAAATAGAAAGAGAAAGAGAAAGATACCCAATTTTAGCCAAGGAGCACGTTTTAGGGTATGTAAACTTAGCAAACTACATAATATCTAAAGGTGGCTACATACATATGACATCCACACCAATAGAATATTGCTCAATTTCAGGGTTTCCATTTTCCTCTTACTCAAATTATTTTAAAAAAAAATAAAATAAAAACCCTCTTGTTTTTCCCTTTTTTTCTTTACTTTTTTGTTCTTGAGCCTCCGCTTTATCATAATTGAGTTACTGTCGGTCTATAAGGGTATAACTCTCCCATTATAAATTGCCAACATTTACAAGAATTAAACATGAGATTTTAAGAAAAACAAGCATTAAATCATTTGAGCCAATATTTGTTTTTGTGAAGGATTCGAATCCAGAACTTTAGTAACAACTTTCAAAGAGTCTACCAGTTATACTAGCCGACACGCACATATGCATGTATCTGTTTTTGTGAGCCAACTCCAACTCATATACAATTATGGTACTGTGACGACGACCCTAATTGTAAGGACAGCAAGACACATAAAAGGAGACCTAACGCTTTCCCCAAAGAGAGAAGTGAGTAAATACTAGACTGCTACTCTCTCTGAAAGAAAGAGAGATTAAAATGGGGAGAGGAAGAGTGGAGTTGAAGAGGATAGAGAACAAAATCAACAGGCAGGTCACATTTGCTAAGAGAAGAAATGGTCTTCTTAAGAAAGCCTACGAACTCTCTGTCCTCTGCGATGCTGAAGTTGCCCTTATCATCTTCTCTAACCGTGGCAAGCTCTATGAGTTCTGCTCCTCTTCTAGGTTTAATTTCTCTCTCTTCTCTCTCTCTCTATGTCTCTCTTTTTCTTGATTTTCTTCTCTTATTGGAATTTTAATTGGTTTAGATTTTCTTTAACGGGTTATTGTTTAATTTCTTTTGTTATTATTGAAGATTGTTTATATCAATCTTCCACATGAATTAATTGTTTGAACAAAAGACTGCTTATGTATAGATCTCTGCACAATCGCTCGCCCTGCTTTATCTATCTACTTGCTTGAGTTTTGTTTAGATTCTCTTAATGGATAATTCTTTTATTTTGTGTGTTCTTGTAGATTGTTTTTATCAATCAGTCAAACCAATAAGGCTGCTAATACATAGATCTCTGTATAGTCACACCCTTTGCTTCTATACTGAAATCTATATTATTATTTGCGGCTTAATCTAATCTTGAGAAGATCCATCCCAAGATCTAATGTAAGGCATCTTTGTTAACCAAAAAGATAAATATACACATAAGCACTTCTGACCTAATTAAAAAGAAAAATACAAGGCTAATTAACAGATTTGCAAATATTTTTTGGGTTTCAATTGAAGGAAATGTGTGGGATTTCAGATAGTTAGGGCAATGTTAATTAATTACTTATTAGTGGGTGAGGTTTTGGGGAACAAGAGAAGTAGGAGCAAATTCTTTTTGTTCTTCATTCATGTTATTTTTTTACTATAAATAAATAAATATTTTATCACTGTTGAGATTTGATTTCAGCGATGTGATGCTCTGCAGAACCACTTGCTTGAACATGTCTTAAATTTCTATGTGAGGGGGGGGGGGGGGGCCCCGCGGCCTGTTGGTTCCAAGGCTCTTGATTGCTGATGCCAACTGTCAAATCCTGATTTATCAGTAACCTTTTCTTCTTAAATCCAGTCTGCAGCCAAAATTTCTATGGCATTATCTGAAATCATATGTAAAAGCAAGAATATTAGACAAAGTTAAGGATCTCTTTTTTGGTTTTTCAATTAGACAAAGTCCATAACAAAATTTATAAGTAAACTTTACTTCGTTAGTCCAATCTTTTCGCATTTAGCTATAATTTAAATCAAGATTTATCATGACTTCGTATAATCAAATACTTTCTCAGAAAAGCAATTTTTCCTCTCTTTATTTAATCAAAAGCAGAGGTTTTACTAGTTTGCACCAGCTGTAGAAAGAGCTTAACTAGTTAACTGCAATTAAATCTATTGGACTCAACTAATTGAGTCCAATTAAATCTATGTGATTTGATAATTGAAAACGAGCCTCGAAACTTTATCGATTTTGTTGTTGGCTAGATGTATGAGCAAGTTTCTTTTTCTTAAAAAAATTGAGATCAATTTTTATACATTTCCTTTTTTTCTTTATAAGGATAAATTTGTTGGATGCAAAAACCCTAAATCAAGTATGAATAAAGAGAAGACCTTTTATGAAACCTCCTAGGCTTTGACAACCACCTAGTTAAGTTGATATAAGAACCATCATTTTATGAAACATAATTTTCTCAAAATTACTGTTAAATTTTTTTATATCAATTGGATTATAAACAAACGAGTCACGCATATAAGTTCAAATGAGATTCTAACCCAAAGTCAGTTAGGGATGGGTGGAGAAACTCACAAGCTTATATACTTGCTCAAACCCTTCAATTTTATCAATATAGGACAAACCCCACTTTCACATTCTAACAATTACTGTTAAACTAAAATCATTGTTGTATATCCTACCATGACTACAATCACCCATTTTTGAAAATCAAAAATAGCCCAAAGATCGATTAAAATCAAACCCTTCATCCCCACCCTAAAAAGTTCTTTTCCCATCACCCCCAAGGCCCCAACATATCTCCATTACATACACCCAAATAATCGAACCCAAATCAGGAGATTTCTCATCACTTTGAATTTTTAAATTGCTTTTAGATAACTTGAACTCAATCAATTTATGCACATTTGATCCTTTTCTTGGTAAAATATTTATCTGTAAGCCTTGGCTTTAATTAGTTGTGTTTGACAATAGCTTGTACGATCGAATAAAGTTGATTCTTATCTCACAATTATTGATTGTACATGTTAATTGAATTAGGGTTTTAGGACATACCTAAACTGCGGAAGCGAACTGATCCTTTGACGCCTTTTTGCTCCACGATCAGAACCCGGTGGCTACTAGAGTCCCGGATGTGTGACCACGACCCAAACCCGACACACGATTGAATTAGGAGAAATGGGAGTTAGGAGTATGCAGAAAAATGATTGAATCAGTGTTGTGTTTTTCTTCTGTTAATAAGCTGGATTTATATATGACACATTTACTAAATATGGCCATTGCCATTTACTAAAAATAGTAGGCTATACATCTCAGTTTTTCCCTTTTTTTTCTGCTTAGTGGCCGTTGCCACCAACATCTCCCACTCGGCCACTCAAGCCGTAACAATGTTTCTACAACATTGTTTTCTCTTCTAAACGTGTCATACCAGGAATGAGACGTGCGACCATAAATAAGTAGTGATTTTTGTTAAGATACCATCAGTCTAACAAAACACTTTCAAGGCAGACAATTCCCTAAACCATTCAAGACATCACCTGAAGCACACGCTGTCCCTTTATGCCTGCTGACATATCATGGTTATATTCCGAAATATAACCACCCGGGCTGATATGGTGAATATGCAATGGTTTTCCTCTAGCGACTCATAACATTACATCTCAATAAGATTGCTTTCCTAATACGTTCCGCTGAGCTGCATCGATCTATAACTCTTGGAGTACGTATTAAAGTAGCAACATCTCATTGGGAATTCATGCCATAGTCCTAAGTCCAAGGGTATCATTATATGAAACACCGATGTTTCAGGGATCACACAGTGACAAGGAAGGGAATCAATTGTCACTCCACTAGGTCGACTTAAGCACACACAGTCATGGTATAACTCCCACTGAGGTGAGGCTGTCACTATTTATACCATGCGAATTACAAGTCCAGTTCCTCCTCAGAACTGACTCGAGTTCCTCGGTTAA
Source organism: Selenicereus undatus (assembly GCA_017589665.1). NCBI lineage: Eukaryota > Viridiplantae > Streptophyta > Magnoliopsida > Caryophyllales > Cactaceae > Selenicereus > Selenicereus undatus. The sequence continues at coordinate 123,144,210 of JACYFF010031957.1, read as the reverse complement.
CGTACTTAACATAACCTGGACACTCAAAATTCGGCTTCAAGCTTTGATATAAGGTTGTGTTATATTCGATTCAATCAGAATCTCATCTTAGACTTACTAAGGCGATCAGTTCTCTACATCACTCGTACCACTCAAGGTACGATGATAATCAATATTGCACACCTAGTGCCAATATGATCAGGTCTTACCCTACCCGCAACTTAAGCGTTAGGATTGATTATCCGTGCAACAAGATAATCTAAAAGCCTAGTGACATTTAGATATGCCTAATCAAAAACAACCAGAGTAAAATAATGACCATATAAACACAAATAAAATGTTCATTACATACTTGTCCAAACCCAAAAACAGGGTATCCTTATTAACTAAACTCTACGGAGATCAAGACTCATCATATGAGTTTTGAACACATTTCTTGGAGTAGGTTTAGTAAATAGATCCGCTATCATCTTAATAGTAGATAAGTATTTTACAATAACTTCTTTCAACTTTATGGCGTCTCTTACAAAATGATAACGCCTTTTAATATGCTTGGCCTTCCTATGGAATTTAGGATCCTTAGCATATTGGATAGCAACGGTATTGTCGCACCAAATTTCTACAGGATCATTAACTCGTGGAGTAAGATCAAGATCCTGGAGAAAACTCCTCAGCCAAACTGCCTCCTGAGTGGCGAGGCAACAAGCGACATATTCTGCTTCCACAGTCGATAAGGCTATGCAATCTTGCTTGTTGCTGCACCAAGATATGGCTCCCCCACCCGGGGTGAAGACATATCCAGAGGTGGACTTAGACTCATCTAGGTCTCCACCCCAGTCAGCATCAGTGTACCCCCTCAATTTTAGGTCTCCTCCTTGGTAGCAAAGTACCAAGTCAGTAGTTCCTCGAAGATAACGCATTATCCTCTTGACGGCTTGCCAATGAGTGTTCCCAGGGATGCTTTGGTAACGATTTACCAAACCAACCGCGAAGCAAATGTCAGGCCGTGTACATAACATGGCATACATTAGGCTTCCGACTGCACTAGCATAAGGGACACTACTCATTTTCTGTTTTTCCTCATCTGTTGTTGGACACTGTTCTAGACTCAAGGTTAAGCCCTTGTCGATCGGAGTATCAACAGGTTTGGAATAATGCATCCGAAACCGTTCTAAGACTTTCTCAATATATGCCTTTTGACATAAACCGAGAAGTTTCTAGAACGATCTCTGATTATTTCCACCCCTAGGACATACCTAACTTGACCCATGTCCTTCATCTCAAAGACAGAGGATAGCCACCGCTTGGTGGCATTGATCATGTCCAAGTCACTCCCAGCTAGTAGAATGTCATCGACATATAAAGTAAGAAACATAATTCCTACTTTTGTCTTCTTGACATATACGCAGTGGTCTTCTGAGACCATGGTTTACCCAAATGCAGTAATGGCTTCATGGAATCTGAAGTACCATGCTCTTGAAGACTGTTTGAGGCCATATATGGATTTTCTAAGACGGCAAACTTTGTCTTCTCGCCCTTTTGATACGAAACCAAAAGGTTGTACCATATATATATCTTCCTCAAGGGACCCATTTAGGAAAGCAGTTTTCACATCCATCTGGAACAGTTCTAAGTCCAGATGGGCAACTAGTGCTAGAAGTAGGCGAATGGAGGCTAATCTCACCACAGGAGAAAAGGTTTCCTTATAGTCTACTCCCTCAACTTGGGTGTAGCCTTTCGCCACCAATCGGGCTTTGAACTTATCAATTGACCCATCCGCCCGACGTTTTACCTTGAAAACCCACTTGTTTCCAATGGTTTTACGTCCAGGAGGAAGGTTGACTAGATCCCATACTTCATTCCTAACCATTGATTCCAACTCATCCCTCATGGCATCCATCCATTCTTCCTTATTTGGTGAGTCAACAGCCTCTACATAAGAGGTTGGCTCTTCTATTTCCAAAGGCATGCAGAAGAAAACGTTCTCTTCAATTTGAAAAAATCGACGAGGAACTCTTCCACGCTCACTCCTTCGGGTTATGCTAGGACCTTGTTGCATTGTCTGTTCAGGTTCCAACTCTTCTCTCCCCCTTTTTCTCCGAGGTACCAAACCTTGAGTAGGAGAAGTCCCTCGAGGCACAGAACCTCGAATAGGAGTGGTGCCACTCCCACTAACCCCTTGGGGTGTGGGCTGGTGAGTATGAGGACTATCCTCATTTCTGTTAACGGGAGACTGAGGGTCTTCCTCGTTCTCGGGTTGGGCATCCTGAGTAGACAAGCTTCCTTTAGCAGAAATGATGGGTGTACTCCCACTATCTCCAACATCAGGAAAAAATTCCCCATCCTCGGTGATACGGAACATATCCTGTATCTTCCCCTTCACCGAGAGGTAGGTTTGGTTGTAACTCATACAACTGAAAGTCCTGTTTGACTTCACCAATAGTTGGGAACTCATCCTCAAAAAAGTCGACATTTCGGGAATCAATTTCCTTCATGTCGCCACTAGGATGTTCTCCGTACATCACATAACCTTTTGAATGTTCAGGGTATCTAATAAAGACCATCTTAGTGGCTCTTAGACCAAGTTTGCCATATCTATGAGTCGGGTTATGCACATAGCATGCCGGCCCCCATGGTCGTAAATGGTCCAAAAGAGGTTTCCGACTGTTCCATAACTCATATGGAGTAGTTGAAATGCTCTTACTGGGTACTCTGTTTAAGATGTAAGTTGATGAAAGCAACGCATCACCCCAGAAGCTAATTGGGCGATTAGCTTGAGCCATCATTGACTTGACCATGTCAAGTAATGTACGATTCCTACGCTCAGCAACACCATTTTGTTGTGGAGTGTAAAGAATCGCAAGATGTCTAACTATACCCTTTTCCTCACAAAAACTCTTGAACATATCAGAGAGGTACTCTCGACCACGGTCGGTCTGAAGAGTCTTAACTCTTCGATCCAACTTAGTCTCTACCTCTAATACGAAGCGTTTGAACACATCTAAAGTTTCATGACGATGTGATAACAGGTAAACATATCCGTATCTAGAGTAATCGTCAATTAGAGTGAGGAAATAAATGGCACCATTACGTGCCTTTACATTCATAGGTCCGCAAATGTCGGAGTGAATGAGATCTAAGGTACCAAGCGCCCTAGAAGCCTTACCAAAAGGTTTTTTGGTTGTTTTGCCAGCTAAACAAGGTTCAAATTTAGGTAGCCTAACTTTAGTAAGCGATCCTAATAAACCTTCTTTAGCTAGTCTAGTCATTCTTTCTTGACCAATATGGCCTAGTCTAGCATGCCAAACAACAGAATCATGGTCTGAATCAACAGATGACACAAAAACAGAAGACGTATTATTACTATAATACTCATTATCCAAGTCCAAAACAAGGAAATCATCTACCAAAGATGCGTGGCCAAAAAAATTGCCACTATAAAAAATATCTAAACCGTCAATACAAGAAACAAACTGAAAACCTAATTTCATTAAAGAGACATAAGACACTAAGGAACATCGGACTCCAGGCGCATAGAGAGTGTCGTGAAGAAGTAACGAATTCCCTCCACGCAACTTAAGCCGATACGTTCCAACTCCTAGAACGTCCTCTGCAGTGCCATTTCTAAGAGTCACAGTTTGCAACCCCACAGGACAAGGGTGAAAGTCTACAAACCCAACTCGATCTCGAACTACGTGCTTGCTTGCTCCCGAATCTACAATCCAATTAGGAAAGGATTTAGCAACGAATGCATGGGAACATACAAGTAGTTCAACAGTAGGAAATGAAGAAGGTACCTGAGCAGGCTCGGGACACTCCCGAGCAAAATGGCCCTTCTTCCTGCAAGTATAGCATGTCACTCGTGCCATTTTATCCGTCACCTTGGCCTTGGCCTTTGATTGCTTCTTAGCAATACCGCCTCTAGGGCCAAGTTTCTTGGAGGGATGAAGACTCTTCTTATTCCCTCGTCTGAACTGGTTGCCCTTAGGCCTGTCTACCCTGGCCACTAACGCTACAGGGAGAGGAGCATAGGCCTTCAAGCACTCATCTTTCAGCTCAAGATGCTTGGTGATGTCGGCGAAAGTTTTGATGCTCTCGTTGTGAGTCATCATGGTGATGAACGGTTTCCATTTTTCGTCCCCAGCGGGAAGTGCACGAAGCACATTCGTCCGCTGTTCGCGTTCGGAAATGTCCACACCAGCAGCTTTTAGGTCCCGCAGCATGGCCTGTAAAGTTCGCACATGCTCGGTTATACTTCGGTTCGAGTCTATCGTGTACGTCATCCACTTAAGAAGCAACGCACGAAGCCTTGTCTCCGAAGTTTGACCATACCTGAAGTGAATATTATCCCACATTTCCTTAGCAGTGGGATAAACTTCAAACTCACCGATAAGGTCGTTATGCATGCAGAAAAGCATAGTGTAACGTGCCTTACGGTGTTTTTTACACCAATCTGGGTACGCAACCAAGCTGGTTTTATACTCATCAGTATGAGTAATATCCTTGTCGTCCTTGTCTCTAGTCAAGGGTGCTGAAATTATGGTTGTGAGGTGCTCTAACACCTCACATTCTTCCAGAAGAAACTGAATCTTCCGGTGCCACATGTCATAGTTGGACCCATCCAACCTTTCATTGGTGGTCAACTCACCAATCATTGAAGTTTTAGAAGCCATATCTACAATTTTAAGAAAAATGGACATTAGGCACATCTTGTACGTAACCAAAGAAAACTCAAAAATTAAAACTCATGTTATACGTTCAAAAATTTCGCTAAGCTCATAATCATCACATATTCCATTAATCCAAAAATGAGATACTTTGATTACTAATATTTCACAAAAAAACACATTCTTATGAATACAATGTTTAATCACATTAACATCCCATAATCTATCATCACATAGACGTTTTAGATTTTATGCAAGCCATATTTGCATGAACACAACATAAAACACATTTATTTATGTTTAAATGGAAAAGAACTAATCTTTTATATATTAATCGAACACATAGCGCGATATATATATATTCGTATCAGTCTACATGCCAAAAGTTCGCACAAAACTATCGTTACTAACTTATATACACGAAACTCATTCATGTGTAAAACAGGCATGTTTAGAATGATACAATCAAACCATCATACAGCTCTAGCCCCAAAAAAAAAATAAAAGTAAAATAAACATATTATTAAAATTTTCGAGGCTAAGCTTGGAAAATTTTTAAAACCTCAAAGTTAAAAAAAATAAGACGTTAAAACGAGACCCCCTTAAAAAAAAAGGAAGGTCGGTCCCTTCATTTAAAGCAAGGGTTTAGGTGGGGGAAAGGGGGAGGCCATTTTATGTCTTTTACTGGGTTGGTCTTGACATTTCTTTCTCTCATTCTAGACACCACCTCCTTCATTCTTCCTCTCTGGCCCTTCACTCGCCGTTGCGCCGGCCGGCCGCCTTGGACAGAACCAGGCGAAGCCACGACCATCACGAGCACCTCGCCTGCGTCCCGTTTCTACCCTTCGACCTTGATTTTCCTTGGTGCGTGCCGGAAAAAGGCCAAGGAAGGCCCGACCGCCATGGATTCCGGGCACCAAGCCCGGTGTCCGCCGGCCAGCTGGTCTCCCGGTCGTTTTCCGGTGCCCCAAAACCCAAAAAAAAACACCAAATGAGGAAAAACCCGCCGCCCCCTCAAATCTGAAAAACCCCTCGATCTCTCTTTCTGGTCGCCCACCTTACAAAACACCGACACCATCACATAGATCGGCCAGCGGCGGTCACGTGGGTAGGTGGCACGCGCGCAACGCGCCACTCAGGCGGTGGCGCGTGCTTCCCACGCGCCGTCACTGGTGGGCGATTTGTGCGTTTTGTTTGCTACGGGCGACAGATCGGGGCTTGTGGAGGGCAAAGTGAAGAGGAAAGAGAGAAAATACGTCTCTCTCGGCGGCGCGTGCAACCCACGCGCCACCCCTCTGGGGTGGTTTCGGCGGCGACCTGATGGTATGACTAGCACCACCCTTTCCCCCTTTTCTGTTTTTTTTTTTTATTAAACGCAATCAACGGTCGAGAGCCTAAACTTGATGTTATATCACGGCAGGAGGAAGAAACATAAACAACTAATATGCATAAATTTAACAAATAAATTTAGGCATGTTTATCTAGAAATCGAGAGCAAAAAAAAATCAAAAATGCTCTGATACCACTGTTAATCGAATTAGGGTTTTAGGACATACCTAAACTGCGGAAGCGAACTGATCCTTTGACGTCTTTTTGCTCCACGATCAGAACCCGGTGGCTACTAGAGTCCCGGATGTGTGACCACGACCTAAATCCGACACACGATTGAATTAGGAGAAATGAGAGTTAGGAGTATGCAGAAAAATGGCTGAATCAGTGTTGTGTTTTTCTTCTGTTAATAAGCTGGATTTATATATGGCACATTTACTAAATATGGCCATTGCCATTTACTAAAAATAGCAGCCTATACATCTCAGCTTTCCCCTTTTTTCTGCTTAGTGGCCGTTGCCACCAACAATACACTTATATCCAAAATCGGCTTTTCAAGTAAGTCAAAAATCTGATGATATGCAATATGCAATTTAAAGTTCATTAGATGAGGTTAATGTAATTAATTAAGTTCTTGAGGACTTGTTGCTAATTAAGAATTTATGTTTAATCTAGTGCAACTTTTGTTCGTAAATGTAGAACATTCAGGAGTAGATAACTACTATTATTTTCAGCCACGAGTTGATAACTACGATTCTAATCAAATTAACACCCCAAGGAATCTCTTAATTACATTCACAAATGTTATTTACATCATCAAATGAGGATAAGAGATAATTATTGCGATTCTTATGTGGGACGGTCTTATAATTAAGTTGTTGATCGATACTTAATATGACATTGCCGTCTTTTTGCTTAATTGTTTTGCGTTTCATACAATTGTTTTTCACGTATATTCATAATATGTGAAAGTATATGTACGATAAAATTTTCCCTTCAACCGAAAACTTCAATTTCTTACTAAGATGGTCCCTTAACATGGTATTAAATTCTTCTACTAGTTGAGAATCGAGAGCCTTTGAGTTGAAACCCTAACAATTCCTATATAAATTGAATTATTATGCAAGACAAAGAGTCTCACACACATACATTAGCCATGTTTCAAGAACTACGTGCATTCTTGCAAGGGAGTTCAATAGAGAGTACATCATGTGATTGAGCATTCTATGAATCTTCTATTCAAGTATAAAACTATTCTTGAACCTTTCACCAACAAGTGAAATTTTTGATTGAGTTAATTCTTGAACACACCTTCAACAAAAGGTTTAATTGAACTGATCCCTTGAAATATTGATTGTTTGACTAAAAATTCTAGGGTTTGAGGTTACCTGCGTCCAAAAATTCAAGAGTCTACGTGCAACAATTTCTTACATTTTTGTTATTTGTATGAAAATGATGGTAATGCTAAGTTACTTGCATGGCTAAATAGTAGTATGCTGAAGACAATTGAAAAGTACCAGAGGTGCAGCTATGGGTCTCTGGAAGCCAATGGGTCCGTGAATGATTCCGAGGTATTTATATTTCATATATACGTACACAAATACACATATGAAGCATGGTAGCTCTAGTCTCGTTATCTTTTAGTCATGGATCTTGGTATCATTTAAAAGAAAACTTGTATGTCAGTTATGCCTTGCTGATTTGACGTAGTTAATCAATGACTAAATTGAAAGTATATTGACAACTAAAGAAAGAAATAATCAAGCTATTTAATAGAGAATTGATGCCGAAGTTAGTTATCTGTTATCTGAGTTTTAAAGTGATTTAGTACTGGAGGGTGTGAGTATTTGTATTTGATTCTGTGACTTACTTTAACTAGTATCTCAAGTAGACCTTAGATCCTAATTATCGGGGGAAAACCCCCAACATTTTGCTTTGATAATCAATGTGGAGGACAGTATTAGGGTCTTGGATGATTGAATTTTTCTTTAAGAATATATGTTGAGGTACTACTACATATTACCACATGTCCAACTTAGAGCACTCGTAGTCCTTGCCATGCATTCCAAAGAGCGAGGCCCACGTTCCAAAAAAAATGGCATGTACTCTTTCCAGCCAGGACATAATGTATGCTCACCTGCGAGGCGTGTCGAGGAATTGCAGCACATTTCTCCATTCGTTCCATCTTTTCTTGTCCTTTTGTTCTTTTTTTGTTTTTTTCTTTAAAAGATATTATTTGGGTGATTTTTTAAAAAAGGTTGTATGTTATGAAGTGGATTCGTAATAAATATTTTATTAAGTCATTCAAATTGGAAGTGAATGAATGCGAGTATAGTTTAGTGAAATGTTGGCAACAAAAGAAGCATATGTAGTATAGTTTAGAGAAATGTTTATAGTGAAATGTTTTTCTTTTAGTCCATGACAGTAAAAATTGTCTAACATTGACTATTTAAACTACTTGAAATACCAGTAAACATCTTACTTACATTTCCTGTAATTTACTAATTGAATAATTTTTGGAAGAGACAGGGTAATTATCAGGAATATCTAAAGCTGAAGGCCAGGGTGGAGGTCCTTCAGCAATCTCAGAGGTAACTTTATTCTTAATTTTCCTTTGTGTGGGCTTATTAGTTGCACTTATGTAGCTAATCATCTCACTGCGAAACCATTTGGAAGTGGATTATTTTGTTAACTGCTGGAGCATGAAAGTGAGTGTTGTCCTATATTAGTAAAATTAAAGGGTCTGAGCCTGTATATGAGCTTGAAAGTTACTCCACCCATCGTCAATTACTTTTGGATTGAAACTTTATTTGACCTTAATTATATGCATGACTCATTTGTTAAAAACCCAATTGATATAAAAATTTAACATGATACTATGTTCAAGAATTATCTCAACCAAAAGCTTAAACTGATGGTTGAAAGCCCAAAAATAGGTTTACACTCTCTAACACGTTCTCTTATGCGAATGCCCTTTGGACTTAAAGTCATAGATGTTGCAAAACCTCGCACTACCCTGTGTAATAAATTAATATGGGGGCTACTCTCTCGCTCAAAAAAGTTATGATACTATGTTAAATTTTTATATCAATTAGGCCTTTAAACAAATGAACGAGTCATGCATATAAGCTCAAATGAGATTCCAACCCAAAATCAATTGGCAACAGATGGAGTAACTCACAAGCTTATATACATGCTCAAACCCTTTAATTTTATCAATGTGGGATAACACCCACTTTTATATTATTTCATTTTATCAATGTGAGACAATACTCACTTTCATACTCCGGCATTAACTCTAACATGAATAGTGAATTTTGCATAGGAAGGGTTTTGGAAAACAGCAAAGATAGTTGTATATAAGTATATAACGCCCAGTAAAATGCTTCGTTATATTGTGACAAGTTTCTAAGGAGGATTTTAATCTATTACAAACTCTAACCTTTTATCTTTAGAAAACTTTTGTGTGGATATATATAGAGTCTCTGTCTCTTCTTATTGCAGGTGTAATGCTGCTTACATTTAGATTCTTCCATGTATGTACGTAGTTATATACCTGGCATTTATAGGAGCTACATTGGGTGGTTATTGCTGTCTAATTTAATATGAATTCAATGTACGTAATACTATGTGAATGTGTATTTTTTAAAAAGCGAATATATGAATAAAGTGTCTGTTGAATTGAGAGTGGGTGTAGGAATTTACTGGGAGAAGATTTGGGGCCATTGAGCACGAAGGAGCTGGAACAGCTTGAGAATCAGCTTGAGGTGTCTTTGAAGCAAATTAGGTCTACCAAGGTTATCTCTCTCATCTAATCTCCGCCATTTCATTCTTTCTACCTAATAGAAGGATATATTTCTCTATTATTTGTGAAAAGGAGTAAATGATAATTTAAAAAAGATCATGGTGTACCAAAAATCTAATGGGGTAAATGAAAATAATTCTTTCTAGTAAAATTTTAAAAAAAAAGAAAAAGAAATGTTCATGTTGTTTTTTTAAATACTCGATCTGAATTCTAGTCTGAATGCGCCATGCAATTCAATATGACTTGTGGATTTTCCTTGTAATTCATCTTAGACTAAGCAAATGCTAGTTCAACTTGCTGATCTGCAAAGAAGGGTATGTCTACTTCAATTTCCTCAAAATTTGATATTGAGATTTGCACAAAATTTGACACTAAAACCAGTAATTTAACACTCATTTTTTCTTTTCTTGGAGTAGGAACAAGCCCTAGCTGAGAATAACAGGACCTTGATGAAGAAGGTATATGTACACATCTTCTTTGCAGGTTTCTAGGCCCTATATATAAAAAAAGTTTCAAACTATGGTTGTCACATATGTCGAAAGTCTCTAGGATGATCTACTGATATTTTCAGGCCTCGAATTGGATATCTCATGCAGAATAAATAATAAACAATATAACTTTTAGTGTAAATCCTGTTTTCGCAGAGTTAACCGAGATTTAGATATAGACAACTTTCAATCTATAGCACTCCTGCAAACCATAAGGAGTGAATACAACCATAAAAATTAGTCCCGGACTATCGATTTAGATTGTCTATACCTTGGCATTGCATGTGAAACTTTAAGGGTTTCCCCCCCCCCCTAGGATTCGTGTTTACTTCATTTTGTTTGTTATTGCTGTTAATTTTGCATTGGATTTCAGTTGGAGGAGCACACTCCTCTGCTTGCTCCACAAAGGCTGGCATGGGAAGGTGGAGATCATCAACAAAACATCCCATTCAATCGCATTACTAGTGCCCACCAATCTGATCAGGGCTTCTTCCAACCCCTTTGCTCCAATCCTCCTTTGCATATGGGGTAAATTTTCCATTACTGTTTTCCTTATGCCCTATTTTGATAGGTATATACACATATAGCCCCAAAAAAACTGTTTCACCTAGCCAATAACGAATAATGATATTGTTCTTTCCTTGGCAAGTCTGTTGAATAAATGACGACGGTCCAACTATTATATGATTTCAATGCATACCAAATATTTCATCGAGCTATATATTCTAACTACCTCTCAATTATGCGAGTTAATATTAAGTGGGATGGCGTGTATTAGAGTATTTTCGTTAATCAATAGATCTCTTGGGGTTATATTATGGCTAGGTGTTTCTTTTTTAAGGTTAGCTTTACGTGTGTATAATTGAAGGTGGTCTCATTTATGTGAACGCTGGATGTTTGTGCATCGGGCTGTCCTTATATATATA
>JACYFF010031957.1:123094063-123105787 GCA_017589665.1 Selenicereus undatus | reverse complement strand
TATATTTAAAAAATCCTCTCTTCAAATTACCAGTCAGGAAGGAAAAACAAGCGGCGTAAAAGTGAAAACAGCTATGTCGACAGTCTGTTAGATCGGTGAAAAAAAATTGCACCTGTAAAATCGACAACATGACAAATTAAGTCGATGACTTGCTTGGATAACGAGCCAAAGGATGTACGTCGAGACGGTGGCTGCGCTTAAACGCCAAGTCGTGTACGTGGCCTACTTTCAAGGGGGAATTTGTAGGCAAAAAAAAATTAAATATGTGCCACTAAATAATTTAAGTTAATTAATGTCGGTTAGTCCAATTAATTAATTTAATTATTTAGGTCCAAACGATTACCAAGTCAACGGCCCAATGAAGTCTCAAGTCAACGACCCGATAAGATTATCAAGTCAATGGCTCGGTGGACTACCGAGTTATCAACTTAAATAGAATTTCAAGTCATCGGCCCAAGTTCAAGACCCATCTATCGATCCAAGAAGACTATTAATCTGCAAACCCTAGAAGAGATGAGAGAATTCTCCCCATAAATATAGCTCCATCTCCCCCTCATTAGGGGATATAAATTCTCTCCTATAGAAGACCCTCTAGAAAGAGATAAGTACATCAAAACGTGCCGTTTACTCCAGAGATTGAAGTACACACTTGATCGAGATTTAAGCTACTTTGGCCCTTTATCAAGTCACAAACAAGAGATCGAATTAGATGAGTTTAATTCGTTCATTTGTAACAAAATTATTTGAAACTTTTTGTTCTAAATTATTTCCCTATGTGACAATTGCGTGCATGATTTGTGATAAATGTTTCGGTATGTAGCAGTTATTTATTATACTTTAACTATTAGCATATAACCATTAAAGAAATTAAAATATGTTCAGTAAAATTAGTCATTAATTTAGCGAATAATGACAAACTGATATATATAAAAAAAAAGCTAATATTTTGAACATTAATTTACCAGATTATGTAATATACTCTTTGGTACGCTAAGGAATATTCAGGAAAATAAGCAGCTCTCTCACCGAAGAAAATAAAAAATAAAAGAAAAAAAAGGACAGGGTTAATTGTTTGTTGATTGCTTTTTACCTTCCCACATACGAATTGATTTTACTGTTTTGGTTGCGCATGAGAGAGAGCGATCAAACGTGACTAAATAGATTGAGAAAAAAAAGGAAAAAATTCTCATTCGTACGTAGAATCTTTAACTAGAAAATTAAATTCTTTGCACGGATTGTATAGGAGGGGGGAAAATCTTTCTAGATTCTGACATCATGACACTATAGTGATGGATTATCATGAAAATCAATAATATATTTATTTTTGGTTGAAGAATACTTGTAAAATAATGTCAATAGGTCCAAAATGACAATTATTCTTAAAGAAGGGTTAGTTAAAATAGGTCGGAGAATTGCCTACACTCTTATTCTCTTTTCTACGCTAACAAAATTCCACTGAGTTGATAGTGTGGACCGTGGAATCTAGAGCATTCATCTAGAATAAGGTTCGTAAAATTTTATCCGATCCAATTATCTAAATTTGTTGGATTTGATAAAAAACAGTTATAGTTATAAATATTTTGTCTTAATTTTAAAAATTATCCGATTTATCTAACATGAATATGATAAGAACTTCAATTTGTGCCACCTTTGAATTTGGAGTTGTCATTCCTCGGATTCCTTGTTGACAATCCATCAAGTCCTAAGGCTAATTAATTGACCATCAACAAAAAAGGGGGGGAGGGGTAAATGACCACATCTAAGACAACCAAACCTTATACAATATTGCCCTCAACCAACGCAGATTGATTTAAGTGGTTTGATACTAGCTTGTTCCCTTTAAGTAAGGGCTCAGGCTCAAGCCTTGTGAATGAAAAAAATTTGCAATGAGAGAGTTCTACACCTTAATTATTGACCAACAGTAGCTCGACTCCAGTGAAATAAAGCATCCAAGACCCAAAAAAAAAAAAAAACCCTCAGAAACTTCCTTATTACTTTCTTTGTTCCGAAGTGATGGAATAGCTAGATAGTGCATTAATTAAGTACATACGTAGGTCTACCCATACCAAGTCAGGCACATAAGTATAACACATGGCTTTCACAGTAATATATCATCCTAACACATATTCTATATATATCATGACCATATATTGCAATCATGAAAAAGTCATATAGCACAAAAATCCACGTTCCATACATAAAAATACCAATTCGTGGAGAGAGAAAGTGATACATGTACCAGATCTGGACAATCATGCACTAAAGTGTTTAGGGGGTGTCAGAAATGGGTTTTTTCCCCGCATTTCTGAAAAAAGTTTTTTGGGCTGAGCCCAAATTAGAAGCCCACGTGAAAATCTCAATTATTGTGTTTAGGTAATTCACAAATTTAGCATGTGCACTTCCTGCCTAATGGCTGCCTATAAAGTTCTCAAATACTTTCCTTTTTTATTTCAGGTATTTATTTATTATGACCTTTTTTTTCCTTTTTTTGGGCTTTTTTACCAAATTGTATATAAAGACAAGGTCCAATTCATTTCTGTGTTAAAAAATACAATTGTTTCCTAACTGCTGACTGTATTTCAACTATTCATGAGTAATATAAAATATAAACAGTGTATATATAAGACAATTTTTCAGAAGGATGGAAACCCTTTTTTATTGGAAGTCAGTCAGTAGACTCAGTCAGTATGAAACAGCATGGGGTAATTATTGTGTGAAAATTTCACACATTTTTTGTTTCTTCCAAGATGCATGCAATGAAATAATTGAGTGGCTATGTACTGTTTTGGGGATAAAGGCGAGAATACATTGCTCCAAAATCACATGTAAAAGTTACTTAGGGCGTATCCTGAAAGACATATTTGCTATTGACAAGTCTCTTATTTTGTTCAATATCATCCTGCCACATTCTATGATCACTGCATACATGTCTCGGGTTGTATCATAGATACCTACCACTAATGAGAATTCCCAATACCTACATCTCTAGCCTCCCCCCGGATATGTTTATATCATACTCAATCTGAATTTGTTACTCCATGCGATCCTTAAATTGAATTTACAATACAGCGATATTTGCAATTATGTTATTTCGGCAATCTATATTATACTTTTGATAGTATACAGTCTCATAATTTAAGTAATAATTTTCAGTTCATGTGTATTTATCACATAGATAAGTTTAAATATGTGTGTATAATTTACGTGCTTAAATATGTGACTTGTGATAATATCAAAACAGAAGAAGAAAACAATACAGAGGAAATCTTGAGAAAATTTCCAAACAAATGAGCAATATTTTCTCTGTATTATTTTTCTTCTTTTGTTTTTCATGGTATCAGAGCTACGGTATATCTGATTTCTTTTTCATTCTTCTTTCATGGCTACCCAAAGCAATGAAACAGTTGTGAACAATGTTGTTCCAAATACAACGTCTGAAGTTATAGATCCTTCACACATTCTTTTCTTACATCCTTCTGATAATCCCAACAACATTCTTGTTGATGAGTTGTTGAATGGCAAGAATTATGGAACCTGGAAAACATCTACAGAAATTGCCCCTATTGCCAAGAACAAATTAGGATTTGTTCTTGGGACTTGCTCTCAACCCAGTCTAACTCTACCATTGTTTCTAGAATGGGACAGATGCAATAAGATGGTAATCTCCTGGCTCTTTCGTGCTGTATAGAAGAACATCTTCGACAACATATTGTTCTCAAACTCATAGAGGCAAATTTGGATTGATCTTGAACAATGTTATGGTCAATCTGATGGCACAAAACTCTTCCAAGTAAAGAGAGATTTATACTCAATCACTCAAGGTAATCGAGACATTGCTACCTATTTTTTTGAGATTAAGAAATTGTGGGATGAGCATGATTCAATGTTGCCTACTCCTACATGTTCTTGTGGAATTAGTTGTGCAACTTACATTGCAGTTCATAAAATGAGGGAAAGAGAGCAGTTAATTTAGCTTCTTGTGGGTTTGAATGATGTTTATAAAACTAAGAGAGGAAATATATCGATGTCTAAGCGTTTTCCTAAAGTCAGTGAAGCATATTACATGCTTCTTCAAGAAGAGCATCAAAGGACAACGTCTTTCACATTATGCCACAATTTGCTGCATTAAACACCAACTTCAATTTCTCTGATAATTTTGGTTAAGATTCTACTATTATGATGGAAATCATAATGGCTATGGAAACAAGAATATTGGATATGGAGGTAATGGTAGTAGGAATCCTGGTCACAATTTTGGCTATGGTGTTGTTTGAAACAACACTGCATATGGCAAGAACCCTGGTTCCAGAAAAAACATTGTTATGTGAAAATCCCAGGGCATTAGTTCAAAAGTGCTACAAAATCCATAGATATCCTCCAAGCCACAAGTTATAAAGCAGCAAGAGAGTTGCAGCCTCTATCAGCCAAGAACAAGAAGACGGTTCTTGGTTGGAGGATGTTCAAGCAACAAAGATTGAAACTCACCACTCACCTGCAGTCTCCTTGCCCACACTGAATGCAAAGTAGTACCAACAACTGCTTCAACTCCTGAGCAAACAACCTATGTACAATAGCCATCTAGGCTCTTCTATTGGGACATGATTTATGGCAGGTAACAACACGTTCTATTTTGCTACATCTTTTGATAATAGTACTTGGATTATAGACAGTGGTGCAAGTGCCCACATCACACCTCATTCACACCTTTTTTCTTCACTACAACCTCTTGGAAATCCTGGGTTTATTACAATGCCAAATGGAAAACAATCAAGAATTGCTCACATTAGTTCAGTGCAATTGACTCCCACCTTGGTATTACCTAATGTACTACATGTTCCAGATTTTCAATTTAACCTATTGTCAGTCCACAAGTTATGCAAACAAATAGGTAGAAAAGTTAATAACTTTCTCTTCTATAGATTATGTTCTTCAAGGCCCCACATCACAAGAAGTAGTCCTTGGTAAAGCAAAGGCGGTCTCTACCATGTGCAGGATAATGATAGCACAGGAAAAGCAAGCAATGACTCTTTGGCAATGCAGACTGATTCCTCTCCTAGCATCAGTCAACCTATCTTTCATCAGAACTACACCTTTTCTGAAGCAGAATCTTGGCATTTTAGATTAGGACACTTATCTTTTGACAAATTGAGGTGCCTTAGCTTACCTTGTAATAAAGGGAAGCACAATTCTATATGCTCCATTTGTCCAAAAGCAAAAATACATCAATAGCTATTTCCTTTAAGCAATACTAGAGCTTCAAGAAATTTTGAGCTTATACATATAGATATTTGGGGAGCTTACAAGTGTGCCAAATATAATGGTTATAAATACTTCCTCTGTATTGTAGATGACTATTCTAGAGCAACATGGTATCAGAGCAAGGTTGCTCGATATTGATTTACCACTGTCCCCATTTGATTAAAATTGTGTTCACGTGTTGGGCCTTATTGAGTTACTAGCTTCACCCATTGCCAATTGATTTTGGGTTGGAGTCTCATTGGAATTTATATGTATAACTCTTTGTTGAAAACCCAATTGATTACAAGAAAAAAAAAGAAAAAAAAACCTGAACAGAATATATGTTTTGGACGCATAATATATGAATGACATTATTCCCTAATTCTAGATATTATGGGTTTTTTGGTACTTTATGATCTGCATTTACGTTGACAAAATATGTTTTGGTCGTCATTGTCAAACACTAATTAATGGTGAGTGGTGATCAATTCTAAAGACAATAGTTAATAAGACTGGGAATCAGTAGATTGCGACGGTTAGAATATAGATATTACTTACTCCCCGGCAAGGGTCATTTATTTTCTAGAGCTGAGACACTGGTAGTTTATTTAAGATAGAGCTCTTCCATTACAGATTTTTTAAATTTGCAAGCGTCAAACCCATGTCATTATTTAAAGAAATTAAATATCAAAATATTTAAATCTATTTCTATTAATGCTAAACTAGCTTTTGGCCACCTGTGTGATGCACATATTATTTTTTAGTATTTATCTAATTTTTTGTTTTAATTATAACTATATATTATCAATGTAAATTATAATCAGGTACATTATAATAGATGGTGATAATAAAAAACTTATAACAATCGAACTATCATTTTTTTTTTGGATACAAACCAAACACTTTAAATAACATGGTAGTAAAAGCAAAGTAAAAGTCATAGAACTAATAAAATTTACCAACCTTTAATAGCTTTTCAAATAAATTAAAATAAATAGCTACCTTTGATCACTATATAATGTATAAGTTAGTCATGTAAAATTCAATTTTAAAAATTATTGATATTTTTTATATATCAATGACAATGAGAATTATATATATTTCCTTTTATGTTTCTTTTTGTTACCGTTTTCTAGACATCTTAATAAAATATAATATATAATGAAGGCTTCGAACTTATTAAAATTTTAATTACTAATTGTAATATTTCAATTTTCTACTATTTTTTAATATCATTAACATGTTACAATAATTTTGGTAGAGAAAAAAATAAAATATACTTAATTATTTATTACTTTTGATAACCTAAATGTGACTTTAATTATTTTAAAGGACAGAATTTATTACTACAGTATTCTCTGATGCCCCACCTGAAAAATCAGGCCGTTCATCTCAAGTCTCAAAGCCACAAAAAACAAAAGTTGCAAAATCTCCCTTCCTCACATTTCTTTTTCTTTAACTTTATTTTTTTGTCTTTTTATCTGTCTCAAATCATAAGGAAGACATGACCTAGGGATTAGCATGATTAACGGGACTAATACTACGAACATTTCAAATTAAAAGTTAATGCAATTGAACTTGCCAGCAGCTGTCTAGTAATCCCTCAGTTTTAAATAATTATCCTTAATTTTTTTTAAATAAAAATCTTAAAATAAAGTCTTTTTATTACAATTAATGCTGAAGCTCTTTTATCTCTTTTAAAAATTGATTAAAAATATTGTATTAAATATATTTTTTGAGGATGTAGTGTGTAAAGAATATGCTTATCCACTATAGGGACCTAAGGAGTGAATATGGTGTTATTAATTGCAA
This sequence comes from Selenicereus undatus, assembly GCA_017589665.1. Classification (NCBI taxonomy): domain Eukaryota; kingdom Viridiplantae; phylum Streptophyta; class Magnoliopsida; order Caryophyllales; family Cactaceae; genus Selenicereus; species Selenicereus undatus. The sequence continues at coordinate 123,098,737 of JACYFF010031957.1, read as the reverse complement.
ATACTACATAGAAATCAAAGTAAAATTTCATAAAGGTCAAGTGTTCTTTTCGAAAAATAAAAGTAAATGAATTGACTAGAAGTCATATGATATTCACAATACAAATTCAGCTGATAGACATAAAATGATGAAATAAGTCTCTTGCTCGAGAAAATTAATGGCTAACACGCATGCTTATATATATTTTCCGGACTTAGCCTGTTACTTGATATAGTGCTACATATGTGAAGTAGAAATGTAACTGGTATAAGTTTTTGTCGAAAATATTCATATTTTAGCATAAATCATATTCAAATAGCTAATGTCCACTTAGAACTTATAGTTTAGTTAGTCACAATTTGATCTCAGATTCAACATATACACATGAAGTTGGATCTAATGAATATTGATCCAGAAAGAAGATGTTGGCCTAGTTTTGACTAGTTAAATCAACCTAGAGTGGTTGAATAGAGTGATGATCGAAGTCACAAAGTAATCAAAATAGACATCCGAAAAAATATAAATGTAGACAAAACACGTTATTTATAGAGGCTCGGTTACGCCTAGACCTCTACCCACAAGGTGCCCCTCGTCGATGAGATTTTGAACCTCATTCTTTTCAAGTGTACGCTTGTCTTTTCCTCTTCTCATGCATTTCCTTTTCCTAGTCTTTCTCAGCCTCCAAGATGCTTCAATATTTATAGTCGAAGATAATACAACTTTTGGTAAGCAGCTGTTGCCACCAAGTCAGAAAATAATATCTTCAGCTAATTTCAAGACCTTGAAAAACACTTTTCAAGCCTTTGAAGATTCAACAGTTTTAGCAAATCTGTTTCGCAACGGTTAAATTCCTAATTTTTCTCAAATGAATTCCAAAAATCTTACCAAATCAAGTATCATTATCTTAAGATCACATAATTAAATTTGAATCACAAAATATAATATCATAAAGATCACATATTTCAAATTTGGATACTAAAACATCTTAAGATCATATTGTGTCAACTTATATCAAATCAAGTAACTAATATGTACTAGCATGTCAATATCCATTTAGAATTATAATATATTTAAACAATACAAATATTAAGATAATTCAAATATAACATGATAAATATATACCAATTGACTAATCTTTTTTGTCTTTCATCAAAAACACATTGATAAACACATTGTGAGTTTCAAGAAAGCTTATAGAAGAGACCATTATCATATGTCAAAAGAGGAAAAGAAAACAATTCCTATGAATGAGGAAGAAAAATTTGATGTAAGCAAACCATAATAAAAATTAAAAAATTAAAAAGATTAGGGCTTGAGTTGCATTGGTAGAACCGTGAATGATACGACTTTTCAATCACAAAGAGGTTGATATGAAGGGGAAAAAAAGAATAATTTTATCCAAATTGAAAAGTTAACAGAGAAATCGATCAACTCATCATATAATACATCAGTTAGTATCGTAACAGTTCTAATCAAGTCAAACAGTTAATAAAAGCAAACCAAATTATAATTAAGTAAAACATTCAATCAAGTAATTAACATCCAATAATACAGAAAGTTTGGAGCAATACGCCGTGTACAGTAAACAACAAAGAATTGCGAATCAACAGTAAATTTTACACTAATAATCATTATGTGCTAAAAGCCCTTTGAGAGTTTGACAGGAGAGTGAGAGAGAGTGGGCGGTGTGACATGATGTAAATAAGAAGGAGCGAACCAGGGATCAACAAGCTAGCCTACAGGAACCAACAGAAATTCGACAACGCATTTACCGAAACCACTCTGGTGTTACAAAACCACTGATCCAAAACAGCCTTTTTTGCCTACTCATTATGTGTGTGTGTCTCTCTCTCTCCTCGCTTTCCCAAATACTCGCTGCAGAAAACCCAAATATACGACGCATTTTTCAGATAATTATTTTATTCACCCCAAAATGTGCAATTTTTCTTACCACTCCGGTATTATACTTGGCCACAAAGATACCACGAAACACTTTATACACATTTTCTCTCAGTCTTACTCCATCCTCTCCCTCTCCCTCTCTCTCTCTCTCTCTCGCTCTCTCCATTCTCACTTCATACTGACCAGTCGTACGTAACGCGGATCGGAGTCGGATTGGATTAGGAAGATCGATGGGGAGAGGTAGGGTTCAGCTGAAGAGGATAGAGAACAAGATCAACAGGCAAGTGACGTTCTCGAAACGACGAACGGGGCTGCTCAAGAAGGCTCATGAGATCTCCGTCCTCTGCGACGCCGACGTCGCCTTGATCGTCTTCTCTACTAAGGGCAAGCTCTTCGAGTACGCCACCGATTCCTGGTTCGTAATTTTTCTTTCTCCTCCAGATTCCTTCATGCGTTAATTATTCCTCTTTTTGATTCTTCGTCGGTGCAATTACGCCTTTCTAGTTGATTCTCTAACGATCTCCAGATTTAATTTATCGAAATTTTCAGGCAAATTTGCTCGTTGTGTTCGTGTTAATTTGTATTTTAAAGATAATTTTACAAGGATTTGATCTGAGTTTCTACATGAACCAGTTGACTACTGCTGATAATTTATGATTTTCATATACTGGATTAATACTATAGTATTACTACAAAAATAGCTAAAAAATGCTAGATCTCTCTCTTTCTCTCTCTTTCACTGTGTGTGTCAGTTACTATTTTCTTGCATCACTTTTAACTTCTTTTTTGAGGGGATACATTGCATTCGACCGTCACGAAATTCAAGAACGTTGTAAAACGTATATGCGTCTAATTTGCACAAAATTCAAACTATTTTTTGCAAATTTAAAATTTTCAGTTGTAAATTGTTCAGAAAATCTGCAAATTTTATGGAAAATTAACACATAGAAGTGAAATGGTATATTATATAAATTAGGTCTGTGGTGCGAAAAACAAAAAAATAAAAATTGCATTTTCTTTTTCGTTTATTTATCACCTATTAAAGCAATGAAATGAATGCTCGATAATCTTGTTCAATAAATGTACTTTTGTCTTCTACAACTGGCTGATTATTTTTTTCCATTGGTTTTTTGTTTACTTCAAATAAAATTATTTTTTCCTTTAATATTTTCACTCAAGGTCTATTTGCAATTTATTTTGCCTCTAGTATAGAGCAACATTGCTTTTATTAACTAATTATTTAAAATTTTTTAATATGAATTGCTTTTTTTAAGTCTAATCTTTACTGGATTAATTAACCACTAATTATGTTAATATCTCTTCCCTTATATTCTTTTCTCCCTTTCTATGGCTCGGCCGCAGGCATCCCCTCTTCTTATATGGTTTTATTTTAGTTTGTTAATTAATATATAACAGATCGGCCAAAATCATAATAATAATCATAAAAAAATAACAATAATCACAACAACAACAACGATCATGCACTCAGCTTCAAGTTTTATAGATGATTAATGTTTACGACTTGCGAACGAGTATATTTCACATCCTTGAATCTGTTGAAAATATAATTTATAAACATGCTATCTTTTTAGAGTTACATTAATGTATACAAAGCATTAAATATCTTAAAAGCTAAACTTTCCACAATATATCATATTTATATAGAAGATACATTTATAAGGAACAGTAGCTATCAAGTACTTGTATATCATTTACTATCTCAAACTTGAAAATAAAAAGGGTTTGCTTAGTTTATGAGAATGTTATTTTTCCGAATTATATAGAAAAATTGAATGGTACATATTTAATAAGTTGACGTAGAGTATAGGACTACATGTATTTAGTATTGTGGTCACTGGGGCTGCTGTACTAGTGTTTGCACAGTTACATAATATATATACATGGAAAAATAATTCAATTTCACTGTACATTGTGGGAAAAAAAGAGAGGGGGGGGGGGGAAGCATTGTGTCTCTTGTGTAAGAGTGCAATTGAAAGTTCTAATCTGTACGTGTCTGCATATATATGTACTTACAATGTGGAATCTTTATTGAACATTTAGTGCTTTTTGTAAGATTTTTGCGCATATTCGAACACAACAATTTTGTCTGTATGAGTTAATAACAAGGGTCTTTAATTAAGTCACCTTAACTATATATAAATGTCTTGTTTGGTTTTATATAATTAAATTAAAGTGGTAATGCAATTAACATTGCAATAATGACTCCATTACCATATTTGGTTGTAGTTAAGCAATGCATTCAAATTTACATTGCAATCACATTTACTTCAACCTATGCAATTACCATTACTTAACAATTTGCTAAATAATTTTGATTACATTTCTTCTATAACCAAAGTTTAGCTTATTTAGAGTCTCCAATGTTGTATGGCCAGCTCATTGTCCCTTTCTGTACTATGCTCTCTCCTCGCTCCTCCTCCCCGAACCCAACAATATCATCACTTTCTATCTCCTGTTCTTCCTGTTTATAATAATAATAATAATAATAATAATATTAATAATAATAATAATAATAATAATCATGATGATGATGATGATGATGATAACGATGATAATAATAATGATCATGATGTGCACAATTAAATGCCCAATCCCTGCAATTCTCTCTCTCGCTCTTTGTCTATGCTTTATGTCCGCTTCGCCCCTATTTCATTATCTCAAGAGATATTTTTTTGACCTTCTATCAAATGCAAATCTATATTAATTATATTTCTTTTGTACTTTTGTTATCCACAACTTTTTCGTTGCACAGAAGTTAGTGAAATTGCACAA
>JACYFF010031957.1:123079850-123093663 GCA_017589665.1 Selenicereus undatus | reverse complement strand
ATATATATATGTGTGTGTGTGTGTGTGTGTGTGTGTGTGTGTTTACAACAAACAACAACAACAAATTCCCAGTGTAGATCCCGCTTTCGTGGGGTCTGGGGAGATCCAGCTGTATGCAACCTTACCTCTATCGGTATTCCTACCCATAGAGAAGTTGATTCTATAAGACCCACAAAACAGTTTTGTGAAAAAGGTTTATAAAGAAAACGATTGCAAAACCAGTTACCGAGTACGAGAAAGAGGATGAGAAAAGGTTCCGAATAGCAAATAAAGAGGGAGCGGAGACATACCTCAAACAAACCAGGGGCGCTTGGTGCCGTCACATCCTAGAAAAGCACGACCTGCAGGCAAGCATACCAAAAACCCTACCCGCCCCACGCCGCCTAAGCTACTGCCACCTACGGAGCCGGTTCTCTACAATCAGAGATCTTAATCCTGTCCCGCCACATCCTCCTATCCTGAGCCATGTCCTCCGTCAGACCGATAACTCTCAGGTCCTCTCTAACCAGTTCTTCTAGGCTCTTTTTCTGTCTACCATATATATATATATATATATATATATATATGTTTTAGCATATCATCTAATATAGATTCATTGCATTGCATAATAAGATACAAGCAAACATTGTAATGTAATTATCATTTCATTATATTACGTGAGTGATTGTGTTACTTAATCAATTCCATTACATGCGTAATACATTACATCCAACAAAATATTATATTAATGTAATGTTTGGTTAGATGTAATCAACCTATAATGCAAACAAGTTTATAATTGTGTCTTCATTACTTAGTTTGGTTGTATGGGAGCATTGCGATAAAAAAAGTATCACTACAAAAATACATCTGATATGCGATGGAAATACCGAAGGAAAAAGAACATTTTTCCGACGGAAAATACGACGCGAAATGTCCTGTCGGAATTCAACTCGTCGCAAAGAATAGTCCGACTGAAAACACCCGTGGGTCAGGCCGTCGGACAGTGGTTTTGGGTGCAGGTAGGTTTTTGAGGGAAAATTCCGTTGGAATTTCCCTCCCCCTTGAAGGAAAAAATTTCTTTAAAAAAAATTTTTGGTTTTAAAAAACAAAAAAAAAACTTAAATATATCACGACATGTAATAATGATCAAATATAAAGTTTTATATCTGCCAAAAAAAGGTGCTAAATTAAATATTAATCACGACATTCATAAAACACAATTGTTTTGGTCATAAAACACAATTGTTTTGGATCTACACGCAGATCACATAAACTACATGGAGATCATATAAACTAATCAGAATCATATAAATTTGTGGGATAATCATCGTCGTTGTCATTTTGGGAGTCCTATTCATCATTAGGGTTCAAGTTGATTTGATTGGAAGAACCTACACTTCACATACTTACAAAACATTAATATATATCACAAATGAAACAAAAATCAAACATACTAAGTGTTCACTAAAATAAAACACATTACACATGTTTAATATATTTCAACATTTTATAATAATTATATAATTATTATAAATGTACATACTTATCATATTTTACTGCACTTATTCAAATTAATACACTTCGCAAATAAAAATTAAAATTAAAATAATTCACATCCATATTTTAAAAAAAAATTAAATAAATTATCCAAATTAAATATGCATCAAAATTTAATTTTATGAAAGTTAAGAACACATACAAAATTAATATATATATATAATTTCAAAATATAACAATTACACTACTCTTTAAATACCCACAAATCAAACTGGATTAAATAAATTATCCAAATATGCTCTGCTCTTTCTCTCTCTTCCTTGCTACCTCTCTCTCTCTCTCTCTCTCTCTCTCTCTCTCTCTCTCTCTCTTCACGGTTTAAAATGATTTCAAAACTCATCCAAAATCTGTCCGAAACATTTAAAACTGTAACTGTAGTGATTAATCATTCACAAAATAAACTAAAAATATGTAACTAATCAACCAAATCATACCAAAAATTAACCATATCTCCAAAAAAGAATATTATTCACATATTCACCAAAAATTAATATACACGACATACGTTAGATATTAAATTAAAGTTACATTATTTAGTATAAATTTTATATTCACTAATGGCACAAATAAATAAACTTATATTTTAGTTCACATTGTATATTCCCGGATTCCTTAAATAAATTTTCACAAAATCCAAAATACAAAAATTAATGTAACTAAACATATATGTTAATTAAAAAAATAAAATAACAATATTATTTATCCAAATAAACCTAATTAAGCATCAACCACAAATTAAATTATTTTTTTTCACACTTCATCCAAAAATAACAAAATACTATTAACATACTTAGGAAACTTAAATTAATATATACTTGACATACCTAAATATTACAACAATATAGCAAAAATTCTTAACATTTCAAACAAATCATAAAAAAAATTAAACGTACCTCAACAAACAAACACTTCATATACTTACAAACAATTGACATATAACACAAATCAAATAAAAAATAAACAAACTTAAATTATTCACTTTAACAAAACATATTATACATGCTTAACATATTTAACGTTTTATAACAATTAGATAATTATTTTAAATGTACATACTTAACATGTTTTACTCCACTTATTCTAATAAACATATTTTCTTAACTTAAAAAAAACTAACGTAATTCACATTTATATTCTACAGAAAAAATAAATTAATTAAACTAGATAAATATGCTTCAAGATTAAAATTCACAAAAATTAACATCACATATCAAATTAATACAATTTCAAAACGTAACAATTCTACTAACCTTTAAATACCTGAAAATCAAGCGGGCAACCGACGAAGGTGGCACTGGCGGTGGCAGAACTTGAAAAATCAAGTACCATAAATAATATCAATTATCTTAAATAATTCAATTTTAAACAATAAATTAACCAAAACATAACTTACCGTTCAATTTTCTAGTGACTGAAATCTCAAATACTCCACCGTTCTCTCTCTTCCTTCTCCTCCCTCTCTCTCTTTGAAACTCACTTTCTCTCTCTTCCCATGCGAATGCCGGCCAAAATTTTCCTCACCCACAATAAAAAGCGAGATGACCTACCGCCTCGTGGAATCCGACCGGTTTCCGACGGAAATTTAGTTCGCCGCTTTATCTGTCGGATCCGACGGAAAAAATTTCCGTTGGAATTCGCCGCTTTATCTGTCGGATCTTCTAACATTGCCCGACGACCTTGTGCCGCATCGTGTTTTTCGTCGGTGCTGGACATCGTTTTTGTAGTGCATGTAATTGTGATTATCATATACAAATTAAGTAATCGCAATTGCATTGCAAAGTTAATTGCATTATATTGTCATTACATTATGTCCAACCAAATATTACATAAGTATTTACAATTGAGATTTTATATAAGGCCTTCCCATCTCTTTTCCTCTGTTGTCCGCTATAGATTGTCAATATATAGTGGCTTAGTGGCTCTACTTACAGCATTGGTCATAATTGACAAGTAGTTTTATAGAAGGCACTTTTGAAGTTGATAATTTTACCTATAGAAGTTTTGAACTAATAAAAGTAATCCAACTTTAAAATTAGTATTGAACATGTCGACCTTTGGAGTATTTATGTTCCATATTTTAATTTCAAATCAACAACACTTTCACCATGTGTCAACGATGGGGTTGGAAAGTTGAGCGAAAATACATATGTTGTTCACATGTGATAGATCAAGTTATGCTACAAATAAGGCTGTCAAATAGGTCAGGTCGGGTCGGATTCGTGTTCGGGTTGAAGTTAAACGGGTTGAAAATCCCCCGACCTGAACCTGACCTGTTTAATAAACGGGTTGAAAAATCCAACCTGAAACCGTTTAACATTTAAACGGGTCAACCTGATTTTGACCTGTTTAACCCGTTTAAGTTAAACGGGTCAGAATCAGGTACCACTTACCTGTTTAACCTATTTAACCCACTTAAGTTTCAAACTTTAAATGAACATGTGTGTGAGCCTGAAACTGCAGTTGGACAGTTTGTAAACAATACATGATTACATGAATTCTTGGTATACCAACTACTAAACGAACCGGCTTCTGAGGAGATCAGTAAGTTCTAGAGATCAGTAGCGAGGAGATGGGGTGGGGGGAGTGGAGAGGACATGGGGAGATCGGATCAGTAGAGAGGATAAGAGAGGGGCGACTGAAGTCTGAAGCAACTTAAACAAGCTCTAGCTCTGTGAGGAGGAGTGGTATTGCGAATGAAGAACTGAAGAAGGCAAGAAGTCTTTTATATTTAGGGTTTTCACTTGATAGGGTGGGCTTTATGGGCTTAGGAACAAAAAATGTGAAAAATATAAAATTTGAACTCCCCATCCCCTAGCCAAAAATCTGAAAATTACAATTTTAATGGCCCCCCAAAATGTTCAAAAAAACTACACATAATTATATACCGATAGATGGGTTAAACGAATTACTATAAATGGGTAAACGGGTTGACCTATTTAATCTGTTTATTTAAACGGGTTAAATAGGTATTTTTTCGTGTCGAAAATTTCAACCTGAACCTAACCCGTTTAATTAAACGGGTTAATCGTGTCAACCCATTTAATTAAACGAGCTGAAAATCTTTACCCAAACCCGCCTAATTTCGTGTTCGGTTCGGGTCGGTAATCGTGTCGGGTCAGCTTTTGACAACCCTAGCTACAAATGAACTAAATGCACTTGTAATTTAGGCATTAATGAAGTGCTAGTTTATGTATCACATCTAAATGATGGATAGTCTTGGAAAAAGTGAAGGAACAGTATCATCAAAATATGATAAATAATTAAGTTAACAAGTCGTACAAATTTGGCAAGTCAAAATTGTTGACGTGGTATTGATATATTAAAAATAAATAACTCTCAAAGGTCATAATGTTGAGTTGAGTGCCAAATCTAAATGTCAAAATTTTCTTGTCTACAAACCCTAAAGATGAAATTACTGCCATCCGAAAAAAGAAAATTTTATTTAAGGGATTTTAGAACTTCTTATAAAGAAAATAAATAAGCTATTCATTCTTAGGTATCTCATGGTTCTCATGGTACTAAATTATTATTCTCACAGACTTTTAGAGTATTTTATTTGATGATCATAGCTCGAGGTACTAAATTGCCAATTACTCGAAACTGTAATATGTGCAAAAACTTGTCAATCTGTTACAGTGCATATATAATAATTAGCAATCCAGCCATTGCCCTCAAACAAAGATTTGTTTGAGATGATCTCTTGAATTTTTGCACCAATATGTTCAAGTTTTTGGAGTAATTATGTGCTCTTTTCAATCATTAAAGTACTAAATTAATCCTAAACTAATTGCTGATAAATTAGTAGATACTAAACTAGTTGCTGTGTATATGTGGGGACAGCATGGAGAGGATCCTGGAGCGATATGAAAGATACTCATATGCAGAGAGACAGATCACCGCGCCTGATCCTAACTCCCATGTATGTTACCTTCACTTCATCAGTTACAACATTATACTGCAACCTTTATATGATGATATTATTAATTCGATCACAGGCAAGCTGGACTTTGGAGCATGCAAAGCTCAAGGCTAGGCTGGAAATTCTGCAGAAAAATCATAGGTAAAAATACCTGGTGGAGCGAAAAAGATGATGTTTTCTACATTTGACCAACTGTAACCGCTTCCAACCACTAACTGCTAATCTCAACACTCTTAACTGCTTCCAACTACTCTCATTCACTTCCAACCACTCGCAACTGCTCTCAATATTTTACAAACACTAATCATAAAGGCTCCTAATGCTCCCAACTGCTCATAACAGCTCACAAATGCTCCTACCTGCTCCAAACTGTTTTCAGCTGCTAACCCCTAATCATTACCGCTTTCAACCGCTCATAGTCACTCCCAGCTACTTCCAAATACTAATCGCTAGTTACAACTGCTGAAATGAACATACCCTTAATTTACAAGGGAAAAGTTTATTTTTGATGATGTTTAATTTGCAGGCATTATATGGGGGAAGACCTTGATAGTATGAGTCTGAAGGAGCTTCAGAATTTGGAGCATCAGCTTGATAACGCTCTCAAACACATCAGGTCTAGAAAGGTAATTTCACAGCATTAATAATTAGCATATTTTATTTTTGGGTTTATCTTTAACTATCTTGGTTATGTTTACTCAAATCTAGAAAGGTGGTTCAATTCCGTGGATCCATGTTGTTCAAAGTAGGTAAAATCGTCACATAAGGGTAAAGGTGGTGTGCCCTAGTGAACTTTCTCTGTTCATGGAAGATTGAGAATAACTTCACAAGCAAGAAAATGCTCGTACAAGACTGAGTTTTCTCATAAATAGAGCTTAATAATTGACACATTTAGTATGATAAATAACTTGGCAACTGTAGTTCCATCTTTGATTGTTCCAAAGAGACTATCAATATTGAAAAATTACATTCAAACTTCTCTAATAAAAAAGTAAAATGATAAATGTTTTGTTACAAGACACTTCTTAAATGTTTTGTTTTAACTCAACAATCATATTATAATGTTTTTAAATTGAAGACAATTGTATGATTAAATAGTAAAAGCATATTATAACTTATAAATTGTATACAATAATCTTTTTATACATAATTTACTACATTTCTAAAATACGTATATCATATACCATCGTAAATGAAGTTAACTCAAAGGGTGTCATTTAATATTTTTCCCGTGTAGCCGATGAATGTTTAAGCTTGGCAATTAATAATAAAGTATAGTCATTGAAAATTTAATAATTTCAAGTTATAAAATATGATAATTTAGGAGTTCATAATTAAGGATATCTTGCGACAAGATATATATCATTACTCAATGAAAAAATAATGATTTGGCATTCTTTTTTTATTTGATCATTAGTTGGGTAAGTCTCAAAATAAAATAGCATATGCAAAGTAAAAACAGGTGCTGAACAAATACTAAATCATCTGTTAGTACAAGACAAACAGCTCCGCCAATTTCTAAAAAAGCGAGTACTGAACATCTCCTAATTCTCAGTTGACTAAAGTACCATTTTTCACTCCAATCCGCATGAAGGCGCATGTTCAGTTAAAAGTACAAGTGCACGATGTAGTTACAGGCAACAACCTAAAAGTACGGGTCGTATCCATGGGGATTGTATTTTTCAGTATAAGCTAACTCAAGTATTTCAAGTTAGGTAAAACCAAGAAGTAATAGGAAGCAGAACTAAGGTACTGAAACAAACAAAAAGGACTCCAACTGGGATTAAACCTAGTATAAACCAACCAATCTAGTTAACCCTTAAGGTCCTGTTCTTTTCGGAGGTCATTTTAGATTTACTAATTTCAACCCACTTGAAAAAAAAAATATCAACCTCAACCCAGTTCAACCAACCTCAACCTACTTCAACCCACCCCTTCATAAATTTATTAATCTGTAAAGTGTCATGTGAGATTTAATTATTTTTGCAGAGTAGTATGATTTGAAAATGGTGGAAATTTATAACTTGGGGTTGATAAAAGGGTGAAGTAGGTTAAAAGGTAAGTTGAAGTGGGTTGGAGTACATTGAAGTGGGTTGAATTTTATTGATGTGATAAATTAAACTTGGTTAAACTAATGAAAGGAGGTTGAAGTGGGTTGAGGTTGATATTTTTGAATTGACTAGATACGATTTTATTTTGTTGATTATCATGATGCATCAGGCAGTATTGATTAGATACGATTCCATTTTAATTTTCAAATTATCATCATTATATTTTTCTGTCATACGCTTTTCAAATTACATCATATTTTTATTATTTTCCACAACCTAATTTTTCGTATTTTATAAAATTAGAAAAAAGCTAATATTATATTTTCAACCAACTCCTACATTTAAAATTAATAACAAATCTATATTGCTGATATATTTTGTAACACTTACGATCATACTATTTTCTTTTGTTACATTTGAATTTTTTGAATACAAGCCTGTTATTGTCATCGGTAAATTGGGGCGGGTAAATGGGTGAGGTGGGTTGAAATAGGTTGAGGTGGGTCAATAGGTTGAATTTTTTTAATGTCATAAATTGAACTTCAGTTGATAGTGAAAGTGGGTTGAAGTAAGTTGAAGTAGGTTTAGGTTGGTATTTTCAAATTTACCCATTTAAAAAAAAGGCACATATATAAAAAGTTGTCATCAATAAATTTTGTAACCCAAATCGTTAAAAATAATTGACTAGTTGTGCCGGCCTCCAACTTCCAGAAAAATAGTTACAAAATTATGAAATTACCATTCAGCGAAAAAATGCACTGAAAATTACAATAACTTCATAAATTATTACACATAATTACATTCTTATTATTTTAACCAACTTCAACCCACTACAAAAAAAATATACACACTTCAACCTACTTCAACCCACTTCAAAAAAGAAAAAAACCAACTTCAACCCATTTCAACCAACCTCAACCCACTTCAACCTTTTACCCACCCTCATTTACCAACGAAAAGAACAGGCCCTAAGTTAGTAAGTTCTCAAGTTATGCTAGCATTCAGACATGATTGGTTGCGCCATCAAAGTTCTCATGTCATCTTTTGAGGGTTGTATGCTAGTTTAATTGTTCTAACCACATACTTTCATGGGGGTTAGCGCAATTAAATTTTAAGAATAACAAGAGACCTACGTAGAATGTATACTATTTTCATATCCAAACATTAGCTATCCGCACTAAACAATTGATCTTAGCTTTTAGCACATGCCCGTCACCTTAAAACACATTTTTATCTATATGAAAGTTTTTAAAGCATTTTATTGAACTCTAAATTCAAGTATAAACAAAGTAGGTTAAGGCCTCAACAAGATCAATTAGCCATCTCAAATAACAACAAAAGATCACAAATTTAACTACAACTGAACATCACAGCATAAGTAAACCAAAGAACAATAAAACTAACAAACACACTATAAAGCAACAAATTAGAGAGAGAGAGAGAGAAAAGAGAAGCTTAGCCGTGAATCTTCAAATTAGTAATCATGTATGCAATATACAAAAACTAACCTAATCTAATCTAATCTCCCCCTTTTGGAGCTTTGAAGAGGTTAACAAAAATCCCAACCAAGCACTGGAAAGACCTAAGCAAAAGCTCTCTAAAACAACTGCAAAAATCATTCTTAAACGATCTCTGAAAGTCAGTTGATAAGTTGCTCGGCCATGGAGTTGGGCGTGACATCTCGTGTCACTGCCTGGAAATCGGGTCAACAATGTTATAGGAGAACCGTGTAGCTCTGCATGGAATTTCGTGTCGTTTCTTTCAACTTGAAGCTGATGGCATGATGCTACAGCATGGTAACCTGATTCCTTTCTTCTCTCCTCTTCTTGGCTTCTTTTAGCCAGAGCAGCCCTCAAGTCTCCAAATCAAAGTCAAAACGTGCGTTTCAGGCTTCTGGCCATACTTCTTCAATCTTTTCACCTTCTTGAACCCAATTTCCTCTAACTCTGTGATCAATACGATTTCCTACAAAATAATCAAAGCCAAATGAAAGTTGAGGTATTTTCATTTACCCATCTTGAGGTTTCGGTAAATGTTTTTTTATTGCTTGAACTTTTCGAATTACTACTTACTTCTCTTCATCTTTACGTCAAAGTATTACAAACTCTCAAAATTATAAAAATATCCTTCCTATTTATACCCCTACCGTCTCTCTTCTACTTGTTTGATACTTAGCTTAGCACTGACCCAATTCTCTCAACATGCGATCCGATTGATGTGACCATCAACAATCACGGTTGTAACCGTTGGGACCACCGCCAAGGTGACCATGGTTCAACAAGTCTCCTAACACCAGTGTTCGGTACAATTTGAACCTTCATTCCTTTTCAGGATAAGTTTCTCGCCTGTCCCCCTTTTTGAATTACCAATCCATGTTCCGGCGAGAAGACCTACATCTTGGTTGTTAAAGACCACCAATTAGTTCTTCAAACTTTTATTTTGTCATGCTATTAACTAATCAAGCCGATTTTAGTGGTATAAAGAGCATTTTTGTAATTTTCAAGGGCTATGATACTTCGACGCAAAGGTAAAGGGAGGTAAATAATAATTCAAAAAGGTTAGGGGTGTAAAAGATATTTGCCAAAACCTCAGGATAAATGAAAATACCTCAAATAAAAATCATAAAAGTATAATTTATTATAGATAAAAGTTCGATAGATGAGGGTATAAATTATGATATTTGGAACCGAAAAAGTATTCACGTCAAGACTGCCAATTGGATGCTCACTAAACACATCCAATTCAAATTTACTTGTTTTCAAGATCTTTTCTCAAACTTGTTGTGATTCTAGTGGTTGGAGATTCAGTGACAGAAATACTGAATTTTTTGCCCAACTCTAGAGCTTCTCGAGTGATTCGACATTTTGTGTATATTTGTTGAGAAGAATTTCATTTAGGGTGTGTTTGGTAGGTGGAAAAATCATTTTCCCGAAAAATGATTTTCCTATTTTACGCCGTTTGGTAAAACAAGAAGGGGAAAATCATTTTCAGGGGAAAATCATTTTACCTCATTTGAAGGAAATTGTTTTCCCTTGAAAAAGTAGGGAAAATGATTTTCCAAACCAAATTTTCGTTGCCCAATTTTGTCTTTCGTTCTATTTTCTTTTAATTGTATTTAGAATCACTCTATTTTCATTCTTATTTTGTCTCTCATTCTTCCCCTCTTCTTCATGTTCATCATGTTTATCGATGATTTCCATCATTAATCTCTGTAATTATTTCTTGAGTTTTCTAATCTTGTTACAGTTGCCCTTTTGAAGAACTTCGCAATCTGAGACACCCATTGTCTTCCCGTTCGCTATTTTCTTTAATCTAGATTTAATATCACTCAAAATCAATTGGGTAATCCTGGGGAATAGTGAAAAGATTGAGATTCATTAATAGTGACTCTCTCTTTTGTTGGGTTTGTTATTGGGTATATTTCTTACTGATGTTTTGGGTTTGATTTTGAAGAGGAGAAAGAAACAGAATTCGTTGGTTAGGTCGGGTCAGAGTAATGAGCAGAGAAAGGGGGTTCATTCTATCAAATAGCAAAAAATGAAGTGGAAAGAAAATGATTTTTCATTCTACCAAACAGCTGAAAATGTAAGTGGAAAATCATTTTTCTTGGAAAAATATTTTTCTTGGAAAATGATTTTCTGGGAAAATGATTTTCCCCCTACCAAACACACCCTTAATTTTGGGACATCTAATTCAAAATAAACAGGAGGAGTCTCTCTCTCTCTCTCTCTCTCTCTCTCTCTCTCTCTATATATATATATATATATATATATATATATATATATATATTACAATGGTAAATGGTAAAGAGTAAAAGTTAGGCGCCTCTTCTCACAAGAGTACAAGCTAGTTGTCCTCTATATGGATTGATTAAGTCTTCTATTTTTAGGATCTGTAATGCCACGAAAAGCTTCTCATTTTAAACTCTTACATATCTTTTTTTTTTCCTGTTACATAATCTTTAATATTCTTATGTTTCCTTATATTTATGAACACAAAGCTAATATTCATGCTAATATTTCGGTTCTTGCACCAATCTGGAAAACATCTTTTTTTCAGGATCAAAAACTCTTGAGACCAACATCTTTGATTCCTTTGAGAACAACTGAAAAACTCTTCAGGACCAAAAATATTCTTGCACCAATATTTCGGTTCTTGCACCAATCTGAAAAACTCTTCAGGATCAAAAATGAAAACAGTGTTGTTACCAATGAGAACAAGCAAAATAAGCTAATAAACTTGCTTAATTATCTTGCAGAATCAACTCATGTATGAGTCAATTTCTGAGCTTCAGAAGAAGGTAAGGCACATATGTGCACACAGAAATTACCATCGGGCGGTTGGAACCATTACATCTCTACGACATTCCACAAAAAAAAAAAAAACTTTCCCGGGTGCATTTTTCAAGAGTCATGACTAAAGATGCTTCTATGTAACAGGACAAAGCACTGCAGGAGCAAAACAATTCACTAGCAAAGAAGGTATTTTGATCAGTGCATATCAAATCATCAACTGTATAGGTGTATTATTACTGTCGAATATTTGGAGAACTTGTATTGTGTATGGCAAGGGTGATGAATACAAATAATGAAATGCAGATCAAGGAGAAGGAGAAAGCACTGGCTCAGGGGGTTTCAGAATGGATCCCGCAAAACCATGACCTTAACTCGTCTGCTTTCCTTATGCCTCCGCCACAGGCTTTACCCTCCTTGAATATTGGGTTAGTCCCATCCTCACTCCATGATCAATCATGCTATTTTGTGTAATCTTGTTCTAAAGTCCTAAGATGAACTCAATGAGAACGAAAAAATCTCCCCCCTTAATAATGTAACTCAATGAAATGCCATGGCAGAGGCGGTTATCAAACTGGGAGCGGCTCAAGTGCTGTAGAAGAAGATCATGAAGCAATGCACCCACAAAATCGAGGCAACAACACCAACCCAATGCCATCTTGGATGCTCGGTCACGTCCACAATCAGTAAGACAGATCTAGAAAACAGAATGCACTGCTGCTCTTCCATGGATTGTATTCAACATAAATCTATCTAATACAATATTGCGGCATTGCAGACCAGAATATTGGCTACAATTATATTCTTCCTCATGCATGAGCTTCCTCTGTGTATTTTAGTCTTCAGACTAGCAAATGAACTTTGCTCGTAGTATCCGATCCCTAGAATAAGAAGTGTAACGGATGAATTGAAGCCTAGATTTATATGATGCATAATTAGTATCAATTGTCTTGATCAGTTCATAATGTATGTATGTATGTAATTCATATCCTCGACGAGTCAAGGAAGTACCGTTATCCTTCGCTTGAGGTAGAACTATTTCAGCCAGACCATGCATGAATCCTCATTATATATTTATGTATTGGCAGTGTAGCATTTACAGTTACTTCTGATTGTGCTTGCTGCTTTTTGCAGTTTCGCTGTTCCCAGTGCTGTCTCCTTGTTATAGCTCATTCAGGTTCATGAATTTCCCGTCTCATCCCATGGAGGCTTAGACTAGGTAGAATTGGTATACTAACCTGAACCATGCTGGTCGTAGACGTATTTGTACATATTTTACAGTTGTATCAGATCTATAGACTTGAGTTGATGTATGTAGAATTTCTTTTATTTTTTAAAACCCACCACCCTTATTTCCATAATCCCCGTTCTAAACCAAGTTTCATCTCCCACAATATCCTGCGTTGCTTAGTCACAGTAAATTCTTATATGCTCCTAGTAGTATATACTTTTTGGTGTAATTGAGCTCGAGTCCAAGCCCAAGCTCAGTAAGCAACCGAACCTAGCCGGAGTCCAAGTCGAGCTTTGAAAAACTTAGTCTGAGCCGAGTTTTGACCCAACTAAGTTTTCACCGAGTCAAGCACGAGCTTTCACAGTGGATTTTTTAATTTTATAGCTCAAATCTTAACGCGATTTAACTTGAAAATTATTGAAAAATTCTTTACTTTAAAACAATTCAATCCACTCAAAGAAAAAAAAATCAAATATATGCTTTAATATTGAACTATGGGTATCCAAATTATACAAAGTTGAGGTGTACCCATGGAACAAAAGTTATTCCCCTTCTAAAATACCTAAGTAAGATCGAACGAGCCGAGCCAACCCAAGTCAAAGTATGTTCAGACTCGACTCAATAGGTATCCGAGTCAAGCCAAGATTGAGCCGAATTTTGGTCAAATTAGGCTCGATCTGACTCGTCGAGCCGGTTGGGTTCTTTTATAACCCTACGCTCCCATTGCCCCATACACACACACACACACACACACACATATATATATATATATATATATACA
>JACYFF010031957.1:123020364-123079450 GCA_017589665.1 Selenicereus undatus | reverse complement strand
TATATATATTATCACGTATATTTAATTATTTATCACATCTCATTTTAATATATTTTTAGTGGCATGACTAATTGGGAGCATAATAGACACCAGCCATACTGTTAATTTGTCAGTACACGGAATGACACGATTTCAACATCTTTGATATATTAATATTATTAAGATAGAAAATGTAGTGAGGCAAGCTGTTTGATGGGACTTTAAACTACAAGAATGTTGGAAGGAAATTGGGGCAGGTGATGGACGGCACTGGAGAGCACGATGGACCAAAAAATTAATAAAAAGTTGGAAAATGCTGTAATTATTTTAATTAAGACTCTGATCAATTTTGCATTTTTAAGAATTTAGTTAAGAACTTACATCTCTTTACAGCTCTTTATATCTCCTTACATTTTCTTACATTTTATAGATTTTCTATAACATTCATTTATTTTAATTACAGAAATATGTATATTTTTTAATGATACTACCAATATACAAAATTTATAAATATCTTATGAACACAACATTTACATAAACATAAAAACATAATATAACGACGTAATATTTGAGTTTCGATATAAAATATATATTATTATAGAAGACCATTCATTTATTTATATTAAACATTATTTACTTAAAATAGGAATTCATTTGAAGAGTTGTATTCAATTTTGTCAAAAAAAAAATGTGGTTTTTTTGTTATACTTTGCTTATTCAATCAAACTAATGTTCATATAAAAAATCACCTCAAGTGGACGAAATTTTATTCACCAAATTTATGGGGATTAATATATTTTATTATTGTGCAATTAACTTAATTAATTATTTATTTTCAATAAGTATATTATTTTAATATTATTATTTTTCATCCAAAACGTTCATTGTAAAACAAATTATACTATACACCTCTTCTACAATTCAACAACTCCTTATATCTATCCTTACAGCTTCTTACAATTCCTTACATCTCCTTATATCTATCTATCTATCTAAAACGCGAAATAGAACAGACCCTAAATTATTAAAAGGTGTTTTTACAGGCAAACTTCAATCAATTAGACGTAATCAACTTTAGTTCAAATCTAAAATTAGTCAATCACTTTCTTGGACTTGAATGAGTAGAAAGGTTCTCATCGACTCTTTCTTGTGTAGTTTGTGCTTGTATTCTATGAGTTAGATTGGATACGAGCGCTCCCCAAGCATCAACCTTTCTTATACAACTTATTTCTCGAGTATACGGTGTCACGAATTGGGTAAAATTGCACAAACTTTTAATATTACGGCCTCCCAAAATATCCAATTTCGTTCATGGGCCCCTTTTGATATAGGCTTCGGCTTTGCCTCTAGAGAGAGTGACAGAGTAGATGAGCCCTTCGGCTCCATGGTTATGTTGCGATATGAGTCAGAAGTCTAGTGCTCCCACGATGAAGGATCAGACCTTGGCCCGGGGGGTTGTCATTTGTCAAGTCCCACATAATTTTTTTCTTTTCATGAATATTTAAGTCCTGCAAAATTACAGATCAAAATTTCAAAAATTGCAAAATTATCGTCAAATCAGCATAGAAAGGAGTTCTTTTTTGGGCCAACCTCATAGACCTTAAGGGTAAGCACACTTGTAGACGATCTCGTCTAATACTATAGTTTAATTGCCCATTCTCTCTCCTAATATAGATATAGAGACTACTTACGACCTTAACCAAGTAATTTTGCTCCTAAAAAAGTCATTATGCGTACATCCAGTTGCCAGTGAACAGCTGTTGCTGGTGCAAATATAATTTCCTTGATACAACTGTTCATGTCATGCACCAATAAGCCTATAAAAAAGTTCTACTGTGCAAGGTTTGAAGAGGTATGACCGTATATAGTCTTCACCTCTGTCATGACTGATGAGTTGTCAAACAGCCCTTCTTATGTAAAGTTCAACGAAAACCAACAAGAAAAAAGAATCATACTATTAATAATCAAATCTAGATTGAGATTACAAACTTGGATAATTGTATTCTTCTTGCCATTAAGATTGTTCAAAGAACCACCCAATCATCTCAACTTAGATTACCAGAAATCATCTGCACGATTGGAGAATGTAGAATAATAAACACCGTACAACCTCCAAGTTGAGTTGGATAAGAGTAGATTACAGTTCAGACACCACACGGTCGGATGCCTGTGGTCAACAAAATCATTTATTAACATAACCCCACTAATTAACACCAATCAATATGCTCACAAAAATTAATGGCCAGCACGTTTAAAGATGTTTATTTGCCCCCCACCAAAAACTAATCAAAAACAACCCACCAAACATACAAAACAAACCAAGAAATCTCACTGATTCAAAAGAAACTGGAGAATGATCCAACACCATGGTGATCTCCACGTCTTCTGCTCAGTCAGATGTATTTCCCAGCTATATATGCCATGCTTCCTCCCATATTTTCGTCCCAGTACCCGAAAAAACTACTCTTGTAAACGTACGAACAGCTGAGTATGGTGAGAGTGCGTACCAGAATATCGGGGCTGTGTGTCAGAGTGAGCAGAGCAAGGATCAAGGTGCGTTCACCGCGATTACAGTCCAACCCAGCTTATAATTCCATCAAGGAAAACCACAAGGATGAGTACTGTAACAATGACCTTGGTTCGAGCTTCTGCAGTGATAGCCCCACAAGCAGTGACGATAACTCCACAAACAGCGAGGTCAAGGAGGGCAACAGGATCATGATTGTGGTGGACTCGAGCCAGGAGGCTAGGGGCGAGCTCCAATGGGCGCTCTCACACACTGTTCAGAAAGAGGACACTGTTATTCTTCTCCATATTGCTAAACCATCCAAAACTGGTGAGTTTTTATGTCTGAGTTGTGTGATGATGAAATTCAATCACTTACGTGTGATGCAGAGAGGATTATGTTTATGGTTATTAATGGTGAAAAATGCAGGCTCAAACTCTCAGAGTAATGTCAATCCCAAAGCTTATGGGCTTCTTTACTCGATGAAAGGCGTGTGTCAAAACAGAAGACCAGGGGTATGAGTGAAAAACATTTCTCTGATCATTCAATATCAATCATATACTATACCATAATAGACATAATAGAAGATGACTGAAAGGATGAAAGTAACAATGAAGGTGACAAATGGACAAGTCTGGGCCAAGCCACTGAGCCAACATCAAATCAGTCTGTTGGCTTAGCCAGAAACCAACTCAGCCTTGTCAACCAGGCTGCGATAGGACCAGTCTGGATAGTTCCATGTTTTTCGATTTGACAGGCATGCCGAACCACGTAGAGTCAAACGACAGCCCAGCCAAACCCGTTTTTGACCTCTGTGTGGCCAAAGACAGCCCACTCATTTGCTCACCACTAGCAAGCTTACAATACTATCTTAAGAAGTATTTACAACTTAGCAGCAATATTTTAGGAAGTCAACATTGAAGCCTATTTTGATTTTGTGTCCCTGCAAAACGCCTCCATTTACAGAAACAAGGCACTGTACATCTAGAACCTATCTCTCAATCTGTCAGGCTCTACATATGGCAGTGGTTGTCTTTCTGCATTGCTGCACTCTAGTCAGTATATCAAAGATTGTTTAAACATGCCATTTTCCCATGCTTATACACAAGCCAGAGCTTCTGGCAGTGTGTTAACTGCATTCCGCACAGAGGAAACCAACAGCTCTCTTGCTCAGTCTTTAATAGGCTAACAATGGTGTCTTGCATTTAACAGGTACAAGTAGAGGTAGTAGCGCTTGCTGGAAAGGAAAAGGGGCCAATAATAGTGGAACAAGCTAAAGAACATAAGGCATCATTATTGGTACTTGGCCACAGAAAGCGATCAATGGCATGGAGACTTCTGATGAGGTGGACAGGCAGGAATAAAAGCAGCCAAAGTGTAGTTGATTACTGCATCCAAAATGCTGACTGCATGACCATTGCCGTAAGGAGGAAGAGCAGGAAACTAGGAGGCTATTTAATTACTACCAAGCGTCACAAGAATTTCTGGCTCTTGGCCTAGAGATTTTGATCAAACGACACCGGATCAAGGTTCGTCTGGGCACAATAAGAATTGTAAATGATCACTGTACTGCACATTTGGAGAATTTCTCCACTAAATTCTTGCTACCCTAAATTAAATCCCCCACTTCTAGAGGAATGGATTTCATGAATCATCCTTGAAAGAGGAATCTAGAAAAGAGTTTAAGGCAAAAAAAACACATCGAGGATTAAAGCAATTGTCTTGGAACATCACAAAATAGAAAGCGAGTCTATTTCATCCCCAAATTCTCAACAGAGTATTGTTCTCCAATCATATCAATTCACATCTCCCTAAGAAGCTAGGGTTGGCCGTGCAAGAAGAGTGACTTGTGGCCTACTACCATCATGGCAATGCCCAAAGTAGACAATTTAAGTGAAGAACAGTAAAATAGATAAATAACGGTATAGTATCAATTTAGGCATTAAAATGTGTTGACAATTATGACGAAGATATTTGACACCTCATTATGCATGGGGTGTCAAGGCTCAGCAAATTCAAAGTGTGAGGTGCAACATCCAGTTCATGCGTTTTTGTTTGGTTTGATGTTGGCAGAACAAGAATTCCCGACATAATTAATAGAAAGGATCAAAACAGGACTGACTTATAGTCTTGTCCTTGGTTTGAGAACCCGGAGCTACAAGTCGAAGAACTATATACTACTCCAGCCTGTCTAGAAATCCAACTATCAATTTAGTGAACTAGGTACTAGTGTGCCTTCTCAAAAGATATATTTGTTCATTTTGGTGGTTCCCCCCCGGTGGGGGGGTAAGAATAGGCTTAGAAGAGTATACTCTTCTAGGACAGAGAGCTATTAGTTACCACGATGGCACATATGTCAAACAGTTCGTTCACACAGGCATAAATCATATAAGGCCAGTTAAAACTCTTTCTAGGAGCGTAAAATTAACTATGCTTTAGTCAAAAACACATTTAGCATTGGTGATGTTCAGGAAATTCTAACACTACAAAGTGACAGCAATTATAAAATCTACTTCATCTAGAGTTGTTTAAGAGTTAAGACCAATCATTCGGATGTCAAATGCACCTTTTGAACCACACACCTTCAAGTATGCTCCTCTCCATCAATAGCCCAGTCCTTTCAACCACAATTCAACCGAAAACTTTGAGCATGATTGACAGGACGTTTTGGTACTAACCACCATGCATTCTATTTCCATCACTCCAACTTGGAAGTTATGTTACTGACCAGCATGCCAAAGGGTGTGGGGGTGTCGCTGGATCGTTGAGATGGAGGTTAGTCTATTTGTTTATAATCATTTCTCCTCCTAATAACACAGAAAGTAAAATGGTAAATAGTACTGGTCAATTAAACAAGAAACCCTATCCTTGTCAGAGATAGAGGGGAACAACAGAATGATGCGGATGCCAATGACTCCCAGCTTTCAAAAGACGTTTACTGTGCATCACATACAGTACCTGTGGAGGAAGGCACGAAAAGCGGGGGGAATGGGGGAAAAAAGAGAAAAAAAGGGCATAAGAACAGAAGTTCAAATAAGACAAAGTTTAAGGGAGTCCCAGACGCTTACAGAAGGAATTTCTGATTTTAACTGTTTTCCTTTCCCCAAGAGTACTGTGATGAATCTTTTCCTTCTTGGCTGCAAACTTAACAGGTGAATCAATAATATCAGCATGTAGCATAATACATAAATAGCCGGAATGCAACATCTGGGGAAAAAAACAAAGTGCAAGACCTGCCTTTTTACTGAGTGTGAGTCTAAGAAGCCAGTGTCAATCAACAAAAACTCCATCAGTCACATTGAGTATCAAAATGCTCACTTATCTCTGCCAAGATATTCCATTAAAGTTGCAACTGTTAACAGTTTTCATTGCCAATAGAAGGGATAAGGTACCACTCCTGTACTTGCTTCTACAAATGCTGGATCTGCTGGCATAATTGGGTCTAGAACAACAACTTCCAGTGTGGGTCAAGCTTTCTCGGGATTTGGGAAGATCAAGATGTAGGCAGTCTTACCTCTACATACATAACTGCTCGTAAAATTGGGTCTAGAACAAATCCAGAAAAATAAAATTAACATGAGATCCAAGTGACCCCACCTTTAACCAACCCTTACAACCTCAGTGAGAAATAAATGATATCAAGTGTCAAATTACAACCCCTTTGCTGCAAGCCACTTACCATGAAATCCAAGACTAACAAGTAAAAAGAATGTGGCTCAGAAGAAGTCTGTCAAAAAAGAAAACGCAAGAATTTAAAATCAAGATGCGTGACACAGCCATGGATTCAAGCAGTGGAACCCTCCCACCCAGCCCATTAGGGGAAACTAAGAACTGAAAATAGCAATTGCAAAAGGATGATTCAAAGAAGGTTCCCTTACAAGGAGAGAACCCCCCCCCCCCCCACCCAAACAAAAAAAAGGGGAATGTTGAAGTGCTGAGCATAGCATTGTAGCTTCGTAAATATATGATGAGAAATTAAATAATCAATTAAAAGAGTTAGAAGGTTGTTTGCATAATGGCCCTGACGATAGTTCAAAGTTCAAACATGCAGAAAGAGAACACAACTCATAGATACACACTCTTGGCTTGTTGATAATGCAAAAGAATCTCAAAAGGAATGCTGCAGACATCTCACCTCCAATAGGGAAAATGGCTTGGCTTAAGGAAATTGCTCTGGAATAAAGACTTTACTTGCAAAATGCTAGAAGTGCAAACCTACATTAAGCCAATCATTGTATTGTACACAAGCCAGAAATCTCTGAAATTCTGTCGCCAATAATGAGATTGTATTTCACCAATCATTTAAAATGTACAAGATGGCACAGTAAGCGAAGCCTTTGATGATAGACATAAACAAATAAACATGATATGGATCAATATTTCCTACAGCTTTTGTCAGCAATCTTTTTTTCCCAGTATATCCTTCTATGAATAACCAATAGATCTGCAACAACTAATTCTAAGCAATACATGTAATAGCATACAAACATTTCACTCTCTTAATGGTATGGCTCAAACTTGTAGCCATGTCTATAAGCAATATGGTGCAACTGATCATAGCCTGCAAGCACGCCAGCGCCTGCCACCCCCAAAAGGATGTTTGCAGTGACTCCTCGATAAAGCGCAAAAAATCCTTCATGATGGATTATCTCACGGAACGCATGAACTGCATTACAGTACTTCGAGGGGTGTCCGGATGTAAGCATCATCCTTCGTCGCAATGTATCAAATGGATAGACACATACCCCAGAAACAGTCGTAACACCCCAACCCAAGAAAAAGCTAGCAAAGAAATTACCCTGCAACAGTACAAAAAATAACAGACAATCAAAAACTAAGATAGAGCAAGTCTAAGCTCAGGAGAAACTCTTCAAAAATATGACAAGCACAATATTCAGCCGGTAAGATTAACGGGAATACCAACATAATTTCACAAATGGGACCGTAAAAAGTGAAACTAGAGAAACGACAAGCAAGAAGGAAAGAGAGGCTAGGGAAGTGCAAGGATGAAACATGGTTTGCCCAGAGTAAACATGGAGGGGAAATCATGTGTTATAAGTGGCTAGATTAGCAGGAAAATAGTGGACAAACAAGCAAAAAAATTTTGCAATGCAGGAGGCATTGGGTCAGAACCATGGCACACGCATGTTAAGATGCCTGCCTGACCTTACTAATTTAGTTGAAGAGTAGCACCCACTGTATATTTCCCATGCAAGACATGGAGATTGAAGAGACATCCCTGGAGAGAAAGTGAAATTGTCCGGGATGTATCAGCAGCAAATAGAAGAAAATAGAAAGATTCATTTATTAGGGTTCCCAGAAGAAGAGTCCCACAAGTCAGAAATTTTTTTTACTCTCTTTTTTTTTTTTTTTAATTTCCTCAAATACGACATCACATTACAGCAAATCAGCCTTTCACTCACCCTGCATTTTCTTTTTACAGAGATCACCTCAACATAGAGTAAAAAGGGGACCCTTCGTCCTGGAGAGATATAGGTTATAGATGATATGTGTAAGCAGTAGAATTCGACCACAAACTTCTCTTTCAGCAGAGAAGAAAAGTACACTGGACCTTCTTAATAAACTCCATTGCTACAGCATAAGAAAGGGCAAAATCATAAAGGATATGACTTAATAATGATGAGAATAAGTCAAGGCAAAGGTGTTGAGCTACACTAAAATTTGGCTTGATGTTAAAATAAAGTACTCTGAAAAAGAAAAGAAACGGAACTGGCTCTATGAACTACTATGAAGCAAAGAACCCAGAAAGTTTCAATGAAGACTTAAAAAGGAATTAAAGAAGTGACAGCCACACAAAATGACCATTTTGAGATGAGAAAGAGCTCAGAAAAAAGAAAGTTCATTCTCTTGTCTGCATTCTCTCAGCCCCCCCCCCCCCCAACCCCCAAGAAAGAAAAGGGAAAAAAACACTGTAATTCAGGGATTGATTGAGAATGTTGAAAACAATCGTTGAGGGCCTCTTCTTCATGTCAATTTCATCATCCAAAAGAAAAGTGCAAACTTCCAAGTCAAGTGCATTATTGAACAGTAAAACAACTGGATTGCCTTTTAGGAACTCAAGAAGTGTATTATCAGCAAAGGAGGAACAGTATGAAGGCTAGACCAAGTTGAAATGTTTAAGTAGTATCTTGGACTTATCTGAAGGATTAGACAAATAAGAATATGCAAAAGCTTCAAGGTTATGCCGTTATGGGAGTCCACAACTCCACAATGATCTAGAAAGCTTATCTCAACTCTTCTTGGCAGGTTAAAGAATAAGCTAGTTCACTACTGAGACTTGCAGCAACAGCTCAAGGTTATTGAGAACTGAAAGGTGGTTACAGTAACTTAGAACGACTTCATAGAACGCCAGCAATTGTAAATGTGTCTTGGAAAGAAATCATCTTGGCTCTAAAACACTATATCCTGCATTTAGTCAGACCCGTTCTGATTTACAAGGTAGAAAGAAGGGCATAAATAAAGTTAATAATTGGAAAAAGACAAAGAAATTATCATAAATCTATGGGTTAAAGCACAAAAGTAAACAAGAGGTCGCAAGTTTGAAGCTTCTCCTCTGCCATTCGTTTTTCCCTCTGATCAAATCTTGAGTTACTCTAGTCTAGTTCCCTAAAGCTAGCTATTTGCTCCAGGCAGAGTAATCGCTGCAGCTGTATTTTCACCGCAATTTCCCATCCAGTGAGGTGCATTAGTGCATTTCCAGACCATACTGATGAATTGGCGCCCCACAGCTACATCGGAACTAAAACAGAGAAAGCTACATTTTACTCTTGATCAATGCAGAAAATTGAATAACTACATAGCTCTGTTACCATGACAAAACTTCACATATGTGGAATCAGAAGAGTGTGGAGTAGTTTGGACATTTCAGGAACTAATATCCCTGGGAATTTGATAACTTGACAATGATTTTACTGATGATTATAGATTATCATTGCCAGCAAAATATTGAAACATATCTTTCGAAAAACACTTGTTTTTAAAAGCCAAAAATGAGCAACTAGGAAGAAAATTCAGCAGCCACAGATTAGCTGAATACATATGGAACCCCTTCCTTCAGCTAGAAAGTTAATGTTTCTGCTACAAGCTATTTCTTTGCTTTATTTCACCTGAGAAAACCCAGCTTAAATTCATTAAATGCAACAATTGCAACTGCTAAAAGCTTGTCTGAAATGCAGAATATTCTAACAATTATTGCAGTTTCTCCATTATACAGCAGCCAACCAAAGGAAAGGCTAAGCTGTATGCAAATGAACCCACTGGAGTAACACCCCCCCCGCCCCCAAAAAAAACCCCCCACATTGCACTCGGTTCAAATAGGGATGTAACGAGAAAAACGCCACAACCTATCATTTGGATGGATTTTAAATTGACTATAATTATCCATAATGATCCTACTAAAAATGCCAATGAATGTGAATCCTAGAGTTACAGGCATGAAACACTTCATACTACAGCAAGAAAGAGTTTAAAGACAAGGGTAAGTTGGAAACCCCTCTCATCAAATCAAATGAAGCAGAGCAGTAATAAGAGTCAATTAAAAGACATGTATAAACAGCAATGCAAATTGACTTACCTCAAGGGGGCCAACCAAAACAACTGGTTTGATCGTGTCATACATCCCAAAGTACAAACCCCTGTAGAGAGTAATTCCAACGATTGACACTCCAAAACCTCGATAAAGCCCCACAATCCCATCAGTTGATAACGTCTTACGGTACACGTCAAGCAACCCTTTAAATTGTCTTTGTCGATTATTCAGATTGCACCCATACCCAATTGCATCAGTGCCCAACCGGGTGCGCGCATAATCCAAGTGATAGAGAAAGAGAGAAGTAGTTGCACCAGCAGCACTACCTGAAGCCACATTTCCAGCAAACCACAATAAGTAACCATCTTTCTCCTTGGAAACCCCAAAAACACTCTTGAAATAACCCCTGAATGCAAAGTTGAATGCCTACAGTACAGATTATCAAATACCCACATCAAAAATCCCACTTCTCTTAGCAAATGTAGATATTTCCTCCAGAATTCTGAAGACCCAAAACAGAAATTGAGAAATCTGTGTGTATGTGACCTGGGTGGGAAAGTAGCGAAGGACGTTGGCCTGATTGCCACGCCAGAAAGCAAGATTGCCCTCTTCATGGAGGACTCTTTTGAAGCAGTCAGAAACGCCGGTGTAAGGAGGGCGGTGAAGAAGGCCTCTCTTTAATAGCTCGGATTGGTTCTGCAAAAGCAGTTTGACTCTCTCAATTGGTGCCACCGCCGTCTTCGACGCCGCCGCCGCCGCTCCCGCCATTAGCCAATCCGCCGAGAATTTATCCGTCGCCATCTCTCTCTCTTTCTCTCTCTCTTCCCCTCACTCCGACGCTGATTGATGAGATCGAGATGTCAGGGGGCAATCGGATAAACGACGCCAAGACTTATCGGCGCCGTGCAACGCCGGCTAACTGTCAATTTTTTTAAGGCCTAAAAAATAAGAAAAAGAAAAAGAAAATGCTGGTGTTCAAATTTTTATAAATTGGGTCCATCATAGACGAATAATGTATATGAGTTTATGAGTTATAATCTCTTATTAATTGACAATACATGAAATTATTTATTAATTTATACATAAATTTAAGACAATTAAATTTATTACAGTCGGATAACATAACTTTTCATATAATTTAATTTAACAAATATTTATCCCACTATAATTTATAGAAATTAGAAAGGTGTGTCTAAGAGAACTAATAAGGGGAGAGGGATAAATTGACCCACACAATCTAGAGTTCAATAGTTGATATGAACATAACGAGCATTGCCTCTTATGTAAGCTAAAAGACCCTCATGTTATATGAGATAAAATACTAACTCAACCTATAGTTAGTGACTCTAATTTATACCTCCAAAA
The DNA here is from genome assembly GCA_017589665.1 of Selenicereus undatus. NCBI lineage: Eukaryota > Viridiplantae > Streptophyta > Magnoliopsida > Caryophyllales > Cactaceae > Selenicereus > Selenicereus undatus. The sequence goes on along the minus strand of JACYFF010031957.1, from coordinate 123,068,051 downwards.
TTTATTGTATTGGGTCATATTATCCATTAATCGTAAATGGATCAATCAAGTTCAATAACCTCATTCTAATTCTTCTTTGGTCGTCTTATTATTCGGAACATTAAGTCTTTTGCACCTCCTTACCGGCGCCCAATCATAGAAAGATATGAACTATTATGCAGCTACAAAATGATAATTAAATTTTGATCGAAGAACTAAAACTAAGATTAATAAGTTACATTTCTTTCCAAAGAACAAACGAAAAAAGAGAGCTCAAAGTATTACCCTAAGAGCACCCCGAAGCCCATTACACTCGTTCCACATGTGAGCCACTTCTGCCACATGTCAATTTTTCATTTGTTGTCAAAGTTTGTGCCACGCAAGTGAAAACGGCTGCATGTTCCCTAACAAGTTTCAAACTTTTTGTTTTTTTTTTCCTTTTTTTTCCTTAAAAACATTATTTATATGGTTGAAAAATATAATATTGTATGTTATAGAGTGGGTCCATGACCTTGGGTGATTCAAGGTAGAGTTTTATAAATTGAAAAGGTAAAGAAATGCAAATTTAAAAAAATTGAATCTTTACTGATGTGATAAGGTAAAGTTTCAAAATTTGAGACATATATGTCACGAATGTGGACAATTCAATCCCTTCTGATTTTTCCGTATGGTTTCTGAAGTGCATGAGTAATAAAGGCGACCACTACATCTTAGAGCATCCCCAGCCGAGCGCAAAATCAGGGAACGCGGCCCCCACATGCCCACTTGTCAGCAAATGAGAGGTGAGAGAGGGGTGTGCCATGCGGGGAGAAACGCCTGTCTGTGGCACCCCGCAGGCCACCTTTTTCATTATCTTAATATTTTTATTTTTATTTTTTGGAGGAAGTATATGATTTTTAAATAATTTAAAAAATAGGTTGTGTGTTATGAGGTAAATCCATGATAAATAGTTTTATTGGATTATTAAAATTGAGTTCCATAGGTTGGAGAAGTGATGGAATACAAGTTCCAAAATCGTGGAACTTTTGCTGACGTGGCAGGCCAGAGTTCCAAAAACTGAAACTCTGGCTGGGAATGCTCTTAGTGGGAGTTCCGAATTTTGGAACTCTGTCCTGTTACGTTAGTAAAAGTTCTACGATTTTGGAACTTGCATTCCATCACTTCTCCAACCTATGGAACTCAATTTTAATCATCCAATAAAACTATTTATTATGAACTCACCTCATAATACACAACTTATTTTTTAAATTATTTAAAAACCATATACTTCCTTCAAAAAAAATAAAAAATAAAAAAAATATTTTAAAAAATTAAACAGTAACTCACGAGAAGACAAATACAGACATATTTTCCTGCGTGTCACACGCATTTCAGCCTTACTAAAAAGGTAAAATGTGACATATCACATACATGTAGGTCGTGCACTTTTTCGCGTGTCTGTGGCTGGCTGGCTGCTAATGCTCTAATGCTAACAAAGAACCTAAAAACAGAGCATTAGGCTCAGATCCCAGAACATGTCCTAGTGTGGACATGCCCTTCAATCGTCCATGAGCAACAGCGAGAGAAGAAAGAGATGATCTTTCTGCCTTTGCTTATCATTCTCAGCTTCCCCACTTCAATAAAAAAGCCGACATAAATGTGATGGATTTCAGAATCCATGTGCTCTTCTTCACTCATTCACTCATGCCCAGCATCTCCATCTTCTTCTTTGCTCTTCTCCCACTTGACCATCTTCCCAGCAAGTTTCAATAAGAAAATAAGCCAATTTGATCTCAGATTTGCTGTTTTCTACCTGGGTTAACAAATTAGCCTTCTGGGTACCATTTTTATCTCTCCAATTCAATTGGGTCTCGTTCAGATTGGCCTATTATGCTATATAGTAAGCTCTGAGACAATAAGAATGGTGGGAGATTTGAATCTGGGTTGATGGGTCATCGTTGATTGTTGATTAAAGATTGAATCTTTGAAAGGGGAAGTGAGAGATGCGGCGACGGGCTGCCGATTTTCGGCGCCCGGTTCGAAGACGGATCTCCAATTGGATCTGGGCACTCCTTGGTTTGTTCTTCTTTGCTGGGATTTTTCTGTTTGTTGTTCAACACAATCATAATCAAAATCAGATCCCCCATCCCTACCTGGTAGGTTTTACTACCCAACTTACTAATCACTTCACTAATCACATTGTTATTTCTTTGAACATTTATAAAAGAAAATGTAAGGGAAACTGTGTTCTTGAATCAAACTAAGTTATGATCTCATATAGTCTAGTTTGGGCATTTGAAGTTGAATTTTCTCTCCTGTGTTCCTATTTGCTTAATTGTTTGGTCATATTTGTCAGTGGTCAGAGTGATAATGATGGTCATATCTTGGCAGTTGAGATGTCAAGAAAGGACTGAATGATGAGTGTAAAGCTCATTTGGTGTCCTTTTAACTGTCTCTTTTTGATGGTTGTGTTGGTCAATGGATTTCTTAATCACACCTGGAAAGTTGGAAATGATTGGAACCATTCTCGTGTGCTGGCTCAAAATATGGTTGCAATCAAACCAATTAGATCTATTTCAGAGTGTCCATTTGTACTTATGCTGATTTCCGAAAAATGTAGCTTAGTATGATGGGATAGCACGCAAAATGAGTTGCCAAGTTAATCCACTTAAACTGCATTGTATCACTTAATTCCAACTTCTGCATGTGGTCAATCCATGCTTTTTGTTGGGGCCCCTTCTGATATAGGATGTCTGATAAGTTTTCTTGTTTTACTTGATTATTTGTATGGACCATTATAGTTTTTCTTTGAGATGTGAGCCTCCGCTTGATTTAAGCTGCATGTTTAGGCTGCTCAGCTAGTTATTTAGAAAATCCAAAGAATGATGTCTTTTGTTTATTGAATTTGTTTTAGTTCATTTAGCTGCAATGGCCTGGGACTGAGAGGGGTGTTACAATTATCATCATTTCTTCAAAAGGCTAAGTGCTTTACATTGCATTGTTTAGCCTTTGGTACCAGTGCACCACCGCTGGGGAGAGAGTCCTGTATGTACTAAACTTACGTAGTTATTTTTAGATTGTTTATTGTTCGGGATTAAAAGGGTTCGTAAAGTATTTAAGTTCCAATATTTTCTGAAAATGGCGTAACTCAAAAATTCCTTATGTTACATGTCTTGGAAGAATTTGCAATTTGCTTGGTAATAGAGGTTTTTTCTTCCTTCAGTTAGGTAATTTAAGTTTTTCCCCTATGATTACCATCTTGAATGGTTTTGAGCATATGATTGTTTACCGCTTATGTACACTATCTCAGACTGAGTGGTGCGCCCATCTTGATGGTGCTTTGAACACCTACAGTGTCATGGAATTTAATTTTCTTAATCCCTTGGACCTTTCATTCTCTTTGATAGTTTGCTACCCTTCTCAAGATTATTAAGAAACGTAAAGGGAATTGAGTATAACTCGTGTCTTTTTTTCTCCTTTCCCCATTGCTTTTGTGCTTTAGGCAAGTAATCATGCCAAATTGTAACTTGGTACCTAGAAGCAACATGATTCTCTTGAATGTTCAATTCATGCGAGTTTATGTTTGCAATTTTCAAATGCTGAGAACAACTTGATTTTTCTTGAAAATTTAGTTGATTTGTTGATATAAAAATTCTATATTGCTGTGAAAGGGCTAAGGTCTATCTCTATTTTGCCTGATGCACAGTGATCCGGTTTTACTTAAATTCATGCTAGATATCTGGTGTTGCATTTACTTAGTCTACCCGCTCATTCCACTTTGGAACTACAATTGCTCCCTTCTCTTTGATTACATAGCTTTCAGAGGTGAACTTGCCTCCTTGTTTTCCTTTACGTATATTCTATTTTTGGTGGGGTGTTGATCTTGCGCATGGGGTGTTGGACACAGGTATGAATCTGAGTGTCCAACTTATCAAGGTTCCAAATTTAGCGTATATATTGTATGGTAAATCGACCATTGTGTACATGTCATATGATTTTCTCCTTGATGTGGTCTAAAACCAATGCTATGTTTCCTGTGGTGGAAGGAAGAAATGACTCATAGAGTGTGTTTTGGCTGATTGTTGGTTTGTACTTTGTAGACTGTTCCAATGAGTTACGTTGCGTATTTTTGTTTAGTTAACTGCACACAGCATAATCAATTTATTCAATCTTATGCGTAAAATTCCATCCAATTGGGGAATGTGCCTTTATGTTTTACTGATTGAGTTGCTCCAATTTTAAATGATATCTCATCGTCGAATGCCCCTGAATGAGGTCTTTGGGTGAGGATATATTTACATCTGCACATGTTAGGCTTGTATCCTGGTGTCATGTCATTCATTGCTCCATCTCACAATGACTACTCTTCTTTCTATTTAGGTCTGCCTCAAATTGAATGTTCTCTGTACAAACTCTATCATTTGTGTGCCTGTGCACAAACCCACTAAGAGGATTTCTTCTTGGTTTTGCACATCTCTTCTTAACATTCATGAAAAGTCTGAGAGGACGAATCATTCTGCGATGTAGGGAGTAAATCTTTGTTAGCATTGTCATGGAAATTTGATTATTTTCAGCGCCAAGGACCCTCTCCACCAGAAAGGAGAAATAGTCAGTGTTATGCTTTGCCTATTAGTTGCATATGCTTGACTACTGTTTGTTGACTTCATATGACAGGGAAAAGATGAAAAAGTAGAACCTCTTCGAGAAACATTGAATTTTACGGAAGAGCTATTAAGTTCACGCTCGGCTGCTAGGCAAGTAGCTGATCAAATAACCCTTGCCAAAGCATACGTCATCATTTCAAAAGAACACAACAACCTCCAGCTTGCTTGGGAACTCGGCAAAAAGATCCGAAGTTGCCAGCTACTACTTTCAAAAGCTGCTATGAGAGGAGAGCCTTTATCCCTGGATGAAGCCAACCCGATCATTAAAAGCCTGTCTTTGCTAATATTCAAGGCACAGGATGCGCACTATGATGTAGCCACCACGATCATGACCATGAAATCCCACATACAAGCCCTTGAAGAGCGGGCTTATGCAGCAAGTGTTCAGAGCACATTGTTTGGGCAGGTGGCTGCCGAAGAAATACCCAAGAGTCTCCACTGCTTGAATGTTAAGTTGATGGTAGAGTGGCTGAGCAAACCAGCCCTACAACGGGTAGCAGAGGAGAACAAGAACTCTCCTCGTCTGGTGGACAACAATCTCTATCATTTCTGCTTATTTTCAGACAATCTGCTGGCCATCTCTGTGGTTATCAACTCCACAGTCTCAAACACTGCCAAGCCAAAGCAGCTCGTCTTTCATATTGTCACAAACGGTGTTAACTATGGTCCTGTGCAAGCTTGGTTCCTCAGTAACAACTTCAAAGGAGCCACCATAGAAGTCCAGAACATTGAAGAATTTACTTGGCTAAATGCTTCTTACTCTCCCATCATTAAACAGCTGCTTGACCCAGATTCATGGGCATACTACTTCAGTGGGTCCAGGGAGTTTAATGTTGAGCCCAAGTTCAGGAACCCAAAGTACATGTCGCCACTGAACCACCTTCGGTTCTACATACCTGATATCTACCCCCAGCTGGAGAAAGTGATATTTCTTGATGATGATGTGGTTGTTCAAAAGGATCTGACCCCACTTTTCACATTGGACTTACATGGAAATGCGAATGGAGCCGTGGAAACTTGCCTTGAGGCGTTTCATCGGTTCTACAAGTACCTTAACTTCTCGAACTCCATCATCAGCTCAAAGTTTGATCCTCAGGCCTGCGGATGGGCATTTGGAATGAACGTCTTTGATTTGATTGCGTGGAGGAAAGCGAATGTGACTGGCCGCTATCATTACTGGATGGAGCAAAACACCGATGGGTCATTGTGGAAACTCGGGACTCTTCCTCCTGGACTTCTTAGTTTCTATGGACTCACCGAGCCGCTGGATCGAAGATGGCATTTACTCGGGCTCGGGCATGATGCCAACATTGATTCCCGGTTGATAGACAGTGCAGCTGTCATTCACTTCAATGGGAACATGAAGCCATGGCTAAAGCTAGCCATTGGCAGGTATAAACCTTTGTGGTTTACATATACCAATGAGAGTCATACATTGTTTGAAGAATGTGTCAGAAGTTGAATTTGCGGGTAATTTCTGAAGCGATGAAAACACCAATTGTAAAGTCACAGAAGGAGGTTCGGGTACATTAGGATGTTTTTTTTTCTTTTGTACCTTTTTTTTCTTCCTTTTACATAGTTTTAAATTGGAGGGCAAACAACAGGAGAAGTTCCCATACATTTAGGGGGAAGAAAACAGCAGCTGGTTATTCCAATTTTGGGGCAGCATTGTTTATTTTTGACCCTTGTGATAGAAATTGTAGAATCTATTTGTCACTGTAGCAATTCGGGTGATAATTTATATTTCAAAAATTTTGGGTTTTCGACTGTAATTGTACCCTGACAGATAGCGACCACCGTGATCTTCAGATGCTATCCTGATGTATGGGTTCTCTTGATACTGCATGATGCAAGGAGTTTAGGTATCATAAAGGGCACTGGTTCTTCAGGAAAATAACGGGTGAATGTTTATTTTTTGAACTGCTGGGTCTGTAAAACTCTAGGATAACGTCAGAAACGCAAGTCTAAATCTTCAAACATCATCTACACCTTTGTGCAGTGTGCAGTTATGGAAATTATACATGTACAAATACAAGCTTGGGTAAGTTGTTTCAAATCCCCCAGGAGCGTGAGGATAATGTATTTTTATTGAGCTTAGGAGTGATTGTGGATGGAATTCATCTGTTCAATGGACTGAATCTACCTATAACGTACAAAACATCTGATTCACATATGATGTGTGAATTATCTGCAAAGTGAGCTCAAATACATGGATCAGTAATCCAAATATGTACTTGGTTAAGCCATACTTTTCTTTCTATGAATTTTCATCCAGTTTCTTGAATCAAGTAAAATGGAATCTCTATTAGACGGGGTGAACGTGCCAGGACTCGGCAGTGTTAATAGTTTATACACTCCAGGTTCTTCTGGTGACTTAAGCCCTCCCTTACTGACGTGGTGTTTTGTGCTGACCAAATAAACTGATTTATATGAAAATTGCTGGAAGTGATAGAGTACGGCCTATTAGCTCAGTTGGTTAGAGCGTCGTGCTAATAACGCGAAGGTCGCAGGTTCGAGACCTGCATGGGCCAATTTGAACAATAATTTTCATTTTTCAGATAAAAACAATCCGCAAATCTGGATAAAAATCCAAATGACTGCACAACCCCCTCTCTTTTTGAACGAGAATGGCCCAGAATTTGATAACTAACGTCACCCAACAAACTAAGCTACTCTATTGAGCATGGCAATCCTGGAAAGAAACCGAATGAGAACAATGGCTTGCACCTTTAATAGTTACCATAAAACATACACAATAACTTCAAATTTCATCTTTACACAAGCGGTAGTTAAGTCAGACAGCTGGAACACTTGTTGTAGATGTAGATCTTGCCAGACTCTATTGAAGCGGGATCTACACTTACTGCTGTTGTTGAAGTAGTGAGTTAGAAAACTTTCAGTTTCCAAACCGTTGATCGAAACCATTGCTTGGATGATGAAGCTATGGCACACTTTTGCTTGTACGTTGGATGATTGGACCTTTGCGATCTGGCCCTGTTGGAGTAGAGACATTGTTTCTGTTGGAGTGCATTCAGACAGCATTATTGCCCAATTTACAAAAGAGAACAGCAAAGAGGGACATTTTCTTTTAGTTTGCAATAATCCGGACCCAAACTAAAATGTCTAATAATAATAGCCCTTTCCATCGCTTGAAATGAAGGTAGAAGACAACTTTTGAGCTTCTACACAGTATATAGACAGTATTTCAAATTGCAAATCGAAGACATTATCTATATTTCTGTGTGAAATGGGGAAGAGTAAGAAGACTCATGGAACAATCATCTAATCATGAAACCAGGCCAACATCAATTTCCGCATTGTGAACATATATAAGAACCTTGAGTGGTATGGATGTGATTGCTAATTTGCTATAAACTTTGGCCTTGTAATTGTATACTACAAGATGGAAGTCGTGATGAACACCATCTCTTGCTCGAAGACTATCAACAAGGCCATCTTCAACAGCATCAGGGCTTTGTCCACACACCGCTCTTGAAGACAAATGACTGAAGATGTAATCTTGCTCGAGCTGCAGCAGCAAGTGATTCCTCGTCTTGCGTCTCCTTTGCTATAGCAAGCGCAGCAAGATAAGCTTGCGTTGCCTCCTCCATCTTCTGCATCTCGCTCTCCTCCATATCATCCTGTTTAAACCCAATCCACATGATATATTTACAGATCAGATAGGAACTGCATATTAGACATGACCCACACCACGATGCACAAGAAAGGAGGAGGGGAAGTCGTGCAAAAGAATCGAAAAGGAAGACTAATTTCAGACAATATTTGGCAATGAGAATGAAAAACCGAGAGCTGGGAGGTTAGAGATTTACTATCTCCGGCAAACATTCCAAACATAATGGTTCAGTGTCATAATCTACAGCCGGTGCAATAGGTTGATCCTTCGACAGACCTTCAAATAGAAGCATTAATGATGACACCTGGGAGTGCGTTGAATTTAATTCTTCTCGAAGTTTCTCGACCTTTTGGTCTGATGTCTTCGCTTCCCATTGTAACTTTTCAAGCGATGCTTGTTTGTCCGCCAACTGTATCTGATAGTAGAAGGATGCCATTCACGAAATAGTTTGAAGTATCACATAATTGATGACAGACCTTTGCTAAAATAATTAGAGTGACAATCATGATGATATTCAGTCAAACACAAAACAACCCCAATTTCCTCAACTTTCAACAACATTTGATATAAAAAGAGACCATGAGGCGCTCTCTAATTTCGACTGCCTGGGGATACTCAAATCGCCATGACTGCAAATTGATATACGATGAGCCATACAGCCAATGCTCATGAGACTGTGAGCAGCTATAGCCTATGTTTTTTTGGGGGGAGGGGGGGAATCCATACTCAAATCATTAAGCTTGCCGGACACAAACAACTCATTTAGTGCAAGATGAACCATATAATCAATTACGAAATTTGCTTCTCTAAACTATCACTGATTAACACGACTTCAAAACAATATAGGTCCAGCATGATCACATTGTCAGTTTTCTAGGGCATCCTACACTCAGCAGTCAAGCTTCTACTAACAACGATCCTTTATCATGTTCAATTACTCAGTTTGCAAGGATCCCCGAAGTATAATCACATACTCATCAATCACTACAGGCTTCATGACCCGATCAAGCAAGTAGAGACATATACACCTTAGCATCATTAAGTTGTTGCTGAGTAGTCTTGATTACAGAGTCCTTTTTAGCTACGCAATGCTTGAGCTCATCAACTTGTGATTGTAATGAACTCTTCTGATTCTTCGACGCTTCTGCAGATTTCAAAAGCTCATCTTTTTCAACCAATTTTCGCCGTAGGTCCTCCAATTCCTCCCTTAGAACCCTGAGCTCTTGTGTATCTTGTTTGGCAGCCATGTTAACCGACGAAGGTGAGAGCTGATGGGGCAATCCATGTTTTTTATCTGACTGCTTCTTTCGATGCGTCGACTTAACTGCATTCTTATTTCTTGAATCATCCTTCTGCAAAGTGGATGAAACCCAATTAGAACCCTAGAACAGAACAACTAGGCCAAGCATTTTCAAAATGCGGTTTCTCCTCTTAATTACAACCCCAGAACATTCAATTCAACCACCCATTTCACTCTAATCACACTACATTGTATCAATTATCCATGAATTCATTCAATTCATACACAACAAATTGGTTTGGGCAAAACATCAACAAATGGGGTTCATCACTCACTGGAAAAACAAAATTCGAATCAAAAGAGACAGAAAGGAGTCACCTTTTTGGAATCCCTAGATGGGGTTTTGGTGTAGATCACGGAGCCCCTTCGGCTAAACGAGCTGTTTTCTTTCCGATCCTACCAAATTCAACAAATAGAGACAAAAATCACGAAATATTCCAGAAAATGTAAAATTAAATAGCAAAAGAAAAAAAGAATGAAAATTGAAAAGAGGGAAAGACGGACCAACGAATCTGAAGTGCGGCAGAAATTGAGGAAAAACCCAGAAAATTTGCCCATTTTGTGTTATTCTTCCCCATTTCAAGAAATCGAAAGAGAAAAAAAAAACCCAGAAAAAAGGAAGAGAGAGAAAGAGGAGAGAGAGACAGAGGGAAAGACAGAGAATTAGGGATTACAATGAGGGATTGAACAAGAGGGACGATCTGGACGAGGTCGTTGTAAAGGACCCGATCCACATTGCTGGATCCGGCTGTCATCGCCTGTCCCTCGTACATCTCTCTCTCTCTGTTCGCTTACTACACTCTTCAACACTCAACAGTATACAATGTTGGATTTTGAAAATTCCGATGGTAGAGATAGAATCTTCGCCGGCGATCACTGTGAAGCGGGTGGTAGTGAAATGGAATTTCGATTTCACGTTGGAGTGGGTGGGCAAAAGCCCATTGTGGTGTTGTGGGTTTTTGTTTTTTTTTTTTTTTAATGCAGAAATTCTATCGTAATTGAATTTTTTTATAATTATGGTAGTCATAAATGTGAATTGTTGTAGTAAGAATATTTTTGAAGTGTTCAAAGTAGTCTTTCTGCAATCTGTTATCCGTTAAATAGGCCAATACTTTATTTCTCGCTCTTCATTATCCATTTCACATGATTAATCATCTTTGCTTTCCTTCTTTTAGCAGTAATTTTTGGGTACATATCCATACACCATGCTTAAGTATGTACCTATATAAGAGACATTATATAATTGAGTTAAGCCCTTATGTCATTTTTCCCAATTCAACAAGCATTTTTGTAACTCTCCAAACTCATTCAACTAGAAAACGATACATTGTATTGAACAAAAGGTACACTACAGACAAAAAAAGATACATTGCAGGAAACAAAGAGTACATTATAGGAAGGAAAAGATACATTGTAAAATAGAAAAGATACACTATTACGGGAAAAAAAAACACATTGCAATATCTAAAGTGCGTGTCCATTACACGATTCCAGGGTGTGTACCATACGTTTGTATCTAAGAATTTTCCTCCTTTCAGCTCTCTCTCTCTCTCTCTCTAAAGTAGATATAAAGCAAGGCGTCGTTGTTGTTGATGTCATTGATATCAATGATATCGAAGTATCAGTAGCAGGAGAAGTAGGAGGAGATATGGCTGAGGAGCTGAGGAAGGTTGATTGGAGCTGCAGTGGAAATAGTGAAGAGTAGGCCTTGGAGTGCTTGTTCTTTCCGTTGATAAATTGCGGATTTAGAATAGGAAAAAATAGAATGGAGTGGAAATGAACGGAATGAAGAAGAAAAGATTAGATTTGTTTTTTGACATGAGTAGGAAGGAATAAAATGAAGTTGGAGAAATATAGAATTACTGATATCACACTGTAGAAAAGTGTACGAAGAAATGAGAGGGCGTGGAAATGAGAGAAAAAGAATAGAAATTAGTGATAAGGGGTCGATGAGAATGAAATGGTAGGGAGCCGAATTTTTCCACAAAAAGGACGGGTCCAAAGAAAGGCCAATGTCCCCATTATCGATGCCATTATGTCCAACTGTCCATATTTCTCTCTTTCTTTTTTCATGAATTTATTGATTTGGCTTTCCTCCCCCTAAAATTGCTAAAACATATGACCTTTTCAGATTCTTCATCTCTGCACCTCACAATTGCAAAGTTTTTTCCTTTTTTCAAAACTCATAAAACAACAATTTTGACCTATAAATATGCTGGGAAGATCTAAAGAGGGAGTCCACTTCAAGTCTTCAACCAATGCTCCTGACAAGATGCCCAAGTGAGATTCCATCCTAAAATCAATTGGCAATAAAAGTAGCCTACTTTATGTATATACTATACTCTTTATCTTCAAACTCTCAATGTGAGACTCTTCAAACTCCCAATTTGGAACTATTCACTCATGTGTAATATTTCCAACAATCTTCCCTTTATAGGTGAGTCTCTTTCGAACCACATCAACGCACAAACTTCCGCTTAAGCGAAAGTTTTTACCAAGGTACCAAGTATACCGCACTCTACTCCACATAGTCCGCATACTGCTCTATGTTGAGCCTTCATGCCATCCAATCTATTCCCGTGCACCGGTCGTGCATTCCATGTTTTTTTTTTGCTGTTGTCCATGATGCTTTTTTCATAATATCACCCAAGAGCTCGTCCATGCTATCGAACCACATCGTAGCACACATGTTCCCGCTAGATCAACACCTGCATGTCACTTCACCAAGCTCGTTCATGAGGTCCATCATGTCACACCTTTTTCGCCCATCCGAACGCACCATCGATTCTGATACCACATGTTGGAGAGTATCTAAGATAGATCCCACTTCAACCAAGGTATATGACAACAAGCCCAAGTAAAGTTTCATCATAAAACCAATTGGCAATCAAAGGAATAATCCACTTCACTTATATACCATAATCCTTATCTCTAAACTGTCAACGTGGAATTTTTCCCTCATGTGTGATATTCCCAGTAAAACGACAATATTATAATTCACTATTAGAATTATTATTGCAAGACTAATAGCTTGTTCGATGTCTTAGGTGTGTCCCTCTTTCTTTGCCCAATTGTCACTCTTGTGCATATTTTATTTTAGTTTGGTTAATTTAGACATTTTAACTTTTAAAAACCAAACCATCGTGTCTTAATAAACTAATTTAAGCATAAAAAGTAATTTTAACTGACCGCAATGGCCCTCGCAAAATCAACACTTAAATGCTCACTTGTCTACAATGGGGTTGAACATAGCCCTCGACAACTATATGACCCCTATTGCAGGGGTACCCAACGGACCTTGAACGGATCAGGGGTAAAGGGATGTCAAAGCCAAGACTAAAGCACAGGACCACCATCCGTCCACACACAACTCGCAAGGCACAAAGCCAAAGTTGTACCCCTAAGCTCGAACCCGGATAGAAAGGGTGGAAAGTGGTGTGTGTGGCCAACCTGCCACACAACTTCGACATCCCTCGACAACTATATAGACAAGTAGAGTAGACAATTTAAAATCATCCTTCATCGCATTATACTAATGCATTATCTATGACACAGTATTATATGTTCTCCGTTGATTTGTGCTATGGTCATTGCAACGAGAGAGGGCCAAAAAAATTATCATTGTTTTCCTCTTTCGTAAAAATGAATCCTTCGTCATTTGTCATAAATAACAAAACCTAATCGAAGTAGGCGATATGACTTATGATTCATGAGCAAAGATTAATGGGGATAGCTGTCTGTCAAGTGTCAGCCCAATTAACCACTCCTTCACTTGTTAATAGTCATTAATGAAGAGTTGTGGAGGATAATTAAGCAAGTAATGTGTCATGTGCTCAACACGGTAATGTATATCATATACTTAGGAGTGTGTATTCCCTCTTGTCATGTATATATATTTTTATAGCGTGTATTTATCATATAGATAATTTTTAATATATGGCGCTGACAAAACTTGTAGGAGTTTGTACTCTTAGAAATATGATATAAGCTTTGGTTCAACACCTAGCTGAGAATTCCATATCATCAATCGTCTAGTTAGCCTCAATAAATAATCCTCCTCGTGCTTACCTACATTTGCAGTTCAATTTTTTTATTTTTTTTGGTCTTGAATCTTCCATTTTATTGAAATCAAATTATTATTGGTTTAATAAGAGATAAAGTTCTTGCATCACAGATTGATAAAATGTACATGAGGGAACTTTTCCCTCTTGCCTCTCCTTATGCTCATTCATTATAGTTCATAGCTCACCATTGAAGGAGATCAAAACATAATAACAATCCCCCCAACCCAAATTCAAGTACAGTTCGCCACCCCACATGATCATGACACCACAACGTTACAACGTTTGTCATACGCAATCTCTTCCCCAGGCCAACAACTCATCTTACCTCACATGGCATGTACCATCAGAACGAAGCCATGATCATCATCATCGCCAGCTGCGAGCCAAAGAGCGAGAAACGAACCTTGATGCCATGTTCTTTCCAAGTATAACATTAAATGTAAGTTGTAAGAATTGATAACTATCAAGTTATAAGGAGACGTGAGTAGTTACAAAAAATCGTAAATTTTAAACGTATTTATAATTAAAGATATGTTTTTTAAAACGTATGATAAGTATTTATCATCAATATTCAGTATAATCCATAATCATTGAGCACAATTCAGCACTTGTAAAAGTATTTAATTGATTAGTTTGGGATTAAATTCAATCACTGATTCCTTATTAATCATTGGACTTATTTTACTAAAAATATAAATAGGTTTTATTATTATTATTATTATTATTATTATTATTATTATTATTATTATTATTATTATTATTATTATTATTATTATTGCAAAATTCGTTCAAAATTGAAAATATTATTACATTATGTAACAAAATAAAATATTTCACATTTTTAAGTACAACATAATGATAATAGTAATAATATATTATATAAATACATGAATTTGTTATAAATTATGTGACAATTGCATAATTTTATTAAGAACATAATCAAAATTGAATGACAAATAATCGTACTACAATAATTTCTCTTTATTCCTTTAAACAGTATGGTATAAAGGAGTATTGAAAGTTATTCAATTTATTAATAGCAAAACTAAGATTATTTATAATTTATAAATTTAGTATTTATTTGTTAAGCATTCAATAGTTGGTAAGTGTTAATGAGGAACTATCAAGTTAAGTTTCAATAGTTTACTAAATAGAATTAAATAGATCAAGTTAGACTCTTTGTACTTGTAACACCTGGGATTTTATCCTCTTATTTCGCTATTTTATATCGTTAGAAATTGAATAATATCGACGTGCCTGCTTAGATGTTTTTATTGAAAAGAATATTCTTCCTATTTTATTGTTGTGGAGGATTATATTGGGCACTGTATTGCGTCGATTCCCGAATATAACTGGACTAGCGAACCTTGGGACTGATCCTGCAATTTATTGAATCAAACATTGGGTGTTAATTACGATGTGACAAGTGGATAAGCTCGTATTAATTACGATGTGATAAGTGGATAAGCTCGTATTAATTATGATGTGACGAGGTAATTATCCAAGACAAAAGAAAAAGGAAAAAGAAAAAACAAGATATCAAAGGGGTCGAAGCCCCTGTTTCTTTTAGAAAGGAGAAGCACGACGGGGGGGTGGGGGTGGAAGCTGAGCCAAACCCCAGCCCAGCCCAGCCCCCAGCCGGAGAAACCACCGAGAGGGGAGTAGAGGGCGACGGCACCGGCGGTTGGCTAACCGTAGTCGGGCCACGCGGGAACCGCCAGCCACGCCCCGGGCAGAAAGAGAGAGATCGTCGAGCAAGGGGAGAAGGGCGATGCACTGGACGCCGGTGATGGTGGTGGACGAGGTTACCGGCGAGCCTGCCTTAACCGGCGACTCGAGTCCGGCGACCGGTGGCAGCCGTGTGATACATGGGTTTAAAAGATAGGGTTTCGGGAGTTTGAGTCCTACCACAAAAATCAACCCTGAACCAGGTCCTTTAGCTTAGATTCGAGGTGGGTTTCTTCTTCCTCCTATTGATTGTTAATCTTGATGAAAGTTTATCGATTATAGTTTGTTCAAGTTGAGTTGGAACTGATTATTAGTGACTTGAGGAAACTGTAGCGTAAACTGAACGATGCCTAGTATATATATATTGACTGTACAGAACAAGTTCATCGATTATATATAGTTTATCGATTATGTGAAATGTATTCGATTATATATCTAAAGTTTATCGAATTATAATCGGTTATATGAGGTTTATTCGATTTTATAACGATTTATCGATTTATATGAAGTTTAGCGATTCATTGATGCATATGAAGTTTATCGACGCATCAGTTTATGAAGTTTAGCGATTCATTGATTATCTAAAGTGTAGTGATTTGTTGATTTTTATGAAGTTTAGCGATTCATTGATTATATAAAGTGTAGTGATTTGTTCATTTATATGAAGTTTAGCGATTTATCGATTTATATGAAGTTAGTGATTAGATATTGTCCATCAATCATATGAAGTTTAGCAATAAGATATACAGCTTATTGACTATATAAAAATTATCAATCATAGCAAGTTTAAGGATTATATATCGTTATCGAATATAGAAAGTTTATCGAGTACATAAAGTTTATCGATTTATATGTGGTTTATTGACTTTCTAAAGTTTATTGATTTATACGTAGTTTATTTATTATATATAGTTTGTCGGTTATATAAAGCTATCGACTATATAAAGTTTATCGATTATATATAGTTCATTGATTACAGGTATTCATCTTTTATAATGCTTGCATAGACATGATATAGTTATGAAAGCTTATTTACCTGACTTCTAAGCATTCCTAAATGTTTAATCGGTCGCATGTTTTCATTGACACATCATTGGTAATGAAATAAGCTTAAATCGTCATATCGATGAGATTGAGTAATAAGCATGGGTTACATTGCATCAATTGGATTCTTAAACCCAGTATTTCCCTTTAAAGTCTACATAGAACTTCAACTTCAATGTTTCAAAGTTCAGTGTTTATTGCTCTGACAGTGGGCAGATACTTCAGAGTTCAGTGTTTCATAGTTCTGCCAATAGGCAGAAGTTTCAAAGTTCAAAGTTCATAGCTTTGCCAATAGGCAGAAGTTTCGAAGTTTCAAAGTTCAAAGTTCATAGTTCTGCCAATAGGCAGAAGTTCCAAAGTGCAGTGTTCATAGCCCATGCCAGTACGCAGATGATTCAAAGTATAACGTTTCATACATATAGTCTTATCAAATGTTTCATAGTTCATCAATTGTGTCACAGTTATATCGCTCTACCAACGGGTAGAGAATTTAAAGTTTATTCATCATACAGTTCCACCAACAAGCATGTAGAGATCCTACCAATCACATGACATAGTATCTGTTTCGCCGTATGGTTATTGTTCCATGTTTTAGCAAGGAACTTTACTCCTATATAGGACTTGTCACTGTATGTGAACGTGGAATCATGGGTGTGGCGATTTCCTCGCCTTGAGCATGACGATGGTTTTAGCATCATTACTAGACTCATATAGCTTATTGCTTGACAGCATCTTTAATGAAGTTTAATGACTATATACGACATCAATTATATGCCTGAAAATAAGCCTTAGTAATGTACTACGCAATGTATACAAAGTTTTAGTGATTTTCGTAACAGCTATCCCAGTAAGTGGTATTTACGGGTTAATCCCCTCTATTTTCATTGCGTTTATGCGTTCATATGAACGTCTCATGGTAAGTTGCTAAGTATAGCTACTTTCAAGTTTAAGCAGGTGGTGCAAGGGCTATTTCTCTCGCTTCGTCATGGGAACACACTATACAATCGGTGAGTTCTTCAAAAGGGAAGGAATTGCAAACAGTAGTTGTAAGTTATTGCATTTAAAGTATTGTTTTAGGAAAATGGGTTATCCATTGAGCGATAATTGCTCACTCCCATTTATTATTTTTCCCTTTCCAGGTTTCTGAAATAATAGATAAAAGTGGGTCCACGTAAACCGAGATGGAGTCACTCTTGCCTTAAGAGTAAAGCTATGGGTTTGTATGTGAACTGCAAAATGCATTATGATGTAACGATTTGTAATTTCAGTCTTGTGTGCTTGTATTACATTTCATTTAAAGTCGCTCTGTATGGTCGTATGAGCCACCATCTAAGTTGCCCAGGGTTGTACTATTCATTGTTCATTTGTTTAAGCATCGAACTGTGTTAGTTGTGGTGCTCCAGGCGGGTGGCCCGTAGAGCCGTGAACTCCGGCGGGTAGCCGTTGAGTTAGTTAAGCCATTTATTATTGTTTTTCAGTGCAGGAAAATTATTGTAAGGCTTTGAGCCTGAAAAATGGTCAGTTTTCAGGAAAAACTCTATCCGTTTTGTCCTAGAATTTAAAGAAAAATTCTAACGCTCCTAGCCCTAGGGTTGAGGGCATTATAGTACTATACCCGTCTTTTGATCCCATATGAGATATAGATTAGTCATAGAATAATTGAAGTTAAAAAATTATTTATTATTGGTTTTATATGTAGTAATGTGAATGATATTTCTTTTCTTTTTCTAATTTTTAAAGTAAAATGTATTTTTGGAGTTGGAGAGTAAAATATAATCTAATATTTAATTGCAATCCAAGGTCCCTCAAAATCTTATTCTAGTTTTCTTTTTTATTTTGATATGAATATACTTATAATAATATTGATGAATGAAATACAAAAATGTTTTAACCATATACTAGCAATCAGAACTAATAAAGTATGACTTGTATTAATGCAAAACCCCATTCGAATTTTGACGGAATATTTCGATGAAAAGTTGATCCGCCAGAAATTTTGATAGAAATTTTAACAAAAAAACAAAGATTTTGACAGTATGTCATTTATTCTAATAAATGGTGTAGGTTTGGAATTTGCTTCGGAGTTGCCAAACCTCTCAAATTTTATCATATAGGCATGAGTTTTCCCTATAAACTTTTAATTCTTTTTATGCATTTACACACACACATATATACATATATACACACACACATATATATACATATATACACACACACACACATAGACATAGACATATAGGGATGTACATAGACATATACATATATATGACATACATATAGACATAAATATAGACTTAGACTTAGACTAATATGACATATAGAGATACATATACATATACATATACACAGAGACAAAGACATACATAGACATAGACATAGAGACATATACATATACACACACACATATACATATACACATGCACAAGTTGGTTCAAGTGGGTTAACACTTGTTTATCTTAAGCAAGATCTCTGGTTCAAGTCTTGTGAATAGAGAAAGTTTATGATGAGAGAACTCTACCCTTATTAGGTCAACAGTAATTCGATTCCAGTAAAATGGTACTAATGATTCAACATTTTTAAATATGATTCAATATATTTCAATGATAAATACTAATAACCACTTATTATAATTTCAAAAGGATATGTCTTAAATAAAAAAAAAACACAACCTTAACTGGTACACATGAAACTAGTTCTGGAAATTATTCTTGAAAATAAGGAGATGTTTTATCAAAACATATATCATACTTCTAGGAGTACATATTCTTATAAGTCCCATCAGCGCTACATATTAAAATTGTTGGGTTTCGCGGCCCAAAATCCAAGTATCGGCACGGTGGGACCGTGCTAAAAGAACACAGACATGTCAGACCGAAGGAGCAAGAAGTCGAGAGATGACAGAAAAACAGCATGGGGGTGTCGTGCCATGTGGCACGGTCGTGCCACGTGTTTTCTTCTGGGCGCGAATTTGTGACGGCTAAGGTTTGTCTCGACGTGTAGTTTCTCCTGGTGGCTAGGGTTCTTCTCTAAAGGTAAAACCCTGATTTCCTAGACCCTATATAAATGGGTCATATCTATGATCTAAAATCACTCCTGAATCTCTAAACACATTGAGAGGTAAAGAGACTTTGAGAGAAATTACAATAGAGGTTGTAATTCTGTTGTTAGATCAAATCACTTGTTGTGATTGTGATCGTTTTGCATTCTCTTTGCTCATATAGTGGATTGATTGTATTTGTCGTCGTCCGTGGTTTTTTTTCGCATTGGGTTTCCACGTAAATCTTGTGTGTCGTTGTTTTGTTTTTGTCATCGCTTTAAGTTTTTGAATATCTGTTTTATCCTATTACTTTCGCTATTAATTTGCTCTAATTCCTAACAAGTGGTTTCATAACTTTGGTTTAGGATGTCTTCAATTATGAAAGTTGATATTCAGAAATTTGATGGAGAGATTAGTTTTAATATCTGGAAGTTGCAGATGAGAGCAGTTCTCATCCAGCATGGGTTATGGAAGGTTCTGCAAGGACCTCACGCGAAACTCGAGAAGATGACTGACGAACAATGGGCAACTGACCAAAAGAAGATGCGTGGATCCCTAACAGACGAGGAATGGGAAGAACTGGAGTTGAAGGCGGTTTCAGCCATTCAGTTGTGTCTGGCACCACATGTCCTGCGAAAGGTACTCGATAAGGCAATTGCAATGGATCTGTGGACTCGACTGGAGGGACTCGACTGGAGGAACTCTACATGACGAAGAGTCTAGTCAACAAGATCTGTTTGAAGGAAAGGTTGTACACCTTTCGTATGGCTAAAGGTACCCCTATTCAAAAACATTTGAATGAGTTTAACTCTATTCTTATTGATTTGGAAAGTCTGAATGTAAAAATTTATGATGAGGACAAGGCTATTCTGCTTGTTGTGTCTCTACCCTCCTCTTATAAACACTTTAAGGAGATTATGCTATATAGTAATTCTAATACTATATCATTTGAGGATTTCAAGTTTAATCTATTTTCTAAGAAGAAATTTAACCATGATATCCATGCTGATCCGGCTGATGGATTAGTTGTTAGGGGTAGAACAATTGAGCAAAAAGGGAACAGTAATAAGAAAAAGAACCGGTCTAAGTCTATGAATCCTCATTCCAATAAGTCCTGCAATTACTGTGGTAAATTGGGTCATATTCAGGCTGACTGCTGGAAACTAAAGAAAAAGAAAGAGAAAGAGGAAAATGATAAAAACTGCTACAGCTGATTGTGTAGTAGAGTCAGAGTCTGATGGTGATGTATTGCTTGTTACCATGTCTTTGGCCACCACCTATGAAAAGGGGTTAGGTGATGATTAGGTTTTAGATTCTGGGTGTACATATCACATGTGTCCTCGTATGGACTGATTTGTCACTTATGAGCCTGTTGATACTGGGGTTGTACTTATGGGTAACGATGTTGAGTGCAAGATTGCAGAAATAGGTACTGTGCAGATTAAAACCCATGATGGCATCGTTAGACTGTCTAAAGTTTGTCACATACTTGATATGACTTGCTGTTTAATCTCTTTGGGTACTCTTGGGACTAATGGTTACAGGATTACTATGGAGAATAGTGTCTGCAAGGTGATAAAGGGAGTCATGGTAGTAATGAAGGGATTGTGGCAGGGCAGTTTTTACATCCTACAAGGAACTACAGTTTCAGGAGTAGCTACAGTTGGTACAGCATCAACAGATGATACAAGATTATGGCACATGAGATTGGGCCATATGAGTGAGAAAGGGATGACCATTCTAAGCAAGAAAGGTTGTTTGGGTAGCACTGGTACGGGTAAGCTTGATTTTTGTGATCACTGTATTTCTGGGAAACAGAAGATGGTGAGTTTCTCTAAAGCGAAGCATCGTACTCAAGGGATCCTTGATTACATTCATTATGATTTGTGGGGCCCTTCAAAGGTTCTCTCTTTTGGAGGTAAGCGCTATATATTAACTTTTGTTGATGATTTCTCACGCAAAGTTTGGGTTTACTTCTTGACACAGAAAACTGAGACATTCTCCATGTTTAAGAAGTTCAAGAATCTGGTTGAGAACCAGACTGGGAGAAAGATCAAGAAACTTAGGACTGACAATGGTCTTGAGTTTGTTGAGTCAGAATTTGATGAGTTTTGTGCGGTGAATGGCATAGCTAGGCACAAGATTTTGGTTGGAAAACCACAGCAAAATGGAGTTGCAGAATGAATTAATATAACTCTACTAGAGAAAGCTCAATGTATGATTTCCAATTCGGGGCTTTGGGATCGCAAAGCTTTATGAGATGAGGCTATTTTTACAGCCTACTACTTGGTGAATCATTCACCACACACCTCCATTGATTTTCAGGTTCCAGAAGAAGTATGGTCAGGTAATCCTATTGATTATTCTAATTTGAGAATATTTGAATGTCCTGTGTATGTCCACGTGAATAATGGGAAGTTAGCCCCTAATTTGAGAAGAAGTATGGTCAGGATATGCACCTAAGTCTAAAGGATACTGCATGTGGTGTCCTAAGTATAAAAAAGTCATTCACAGTAAGGATGTAAATTTCAATGAGACTGCTAAGTTATCTTTTGAAAAGAATTCTGTTGTTTCTTCTACTGGTACAGGTGATCAGGAGGATATCAGTATGGAGATAGAAGTAGAGACCGTTGCAACTCAAGGTGGAGTTGCTAATCAGCCCAACAGGGAGACTCAGGTTCCTGAACCTGGCACTATCAGTTCTGATCAGCCTCAAGTAGATGTTGCTCACTCTATAGCCCGTGATCATCCTCGAAAGGAGATCAGGAGGCCTGCTCGCTACAATAATGATGAGGGACTGATAGCATATGCACTTTCAGTTGTAGAGGAGGTGTCTGAATGTGTGGAACCTTCAACCTATACTGAATCAATCTCCTGCCCAAGTTCACCTAATTGGATCCTAGCTATGCAAGAGGAAATGAAGAGTTTGCAAAAGAATCAGACTTAGAAACTGTGTGAGCTACCTAAAGGCCGAAAAGCCTTAACTGCCAAATGGATCTACAAGAAAAGGAAAGGCATTCCTAAAGTTGAAGATGTAAGGTGGAAAGCGCGCCTAGTTGTTCGTGGTTACAACCAGAAATAAGGTATTGATTACAATGAGATATTTTCACCAATTGTTAGACTTACCCCCATTAGAATGCTTTTTGCATTTGTTGTGTTGTTTAATCTGGAGTTGGGGTAGCTTGATGTGAAGACTGCATTCCTTCATGGGGAATTGGAGGAGGAAATCTACATGAACCAACCCGAAGGTTTCATTGATCTTGGGAAGGAACTGGTATGTAGATTGAAGAAGTTCTTATATGGACTTAAGCAGGCTCATAGGCAGTGGTACAAAAAGTTTAACACCTTCATGATTGCACAAGGATACACTCGCAGCCGATATGATAATTGTGTGTATTTTAGACAATATTCTGATGGTTCCTTTATTTACTTGCTATTGTATATTGACAATATGTTGATTGCCGCCAAGGATAAATCCTTGATTAGCAAGTTGAAATCTCAACTCAGTGAGGAGTTTGAGATGAAGAACCTGGGTGCAGCAAAGAAGATTCTAGGCATGGAGATTCAGAGGGATCGAAAGGCTAGTAAGTTGTACTTATCTTAAGGACGCTACCTTGAGAAATTACTAGACAGATTTGCTATGGATAATTGTAAGGCAGTTTTCACACCCCTTGCTACATATTTTAGATTGTCTGATGCGTGTTGTCCACAATTTGAGGATGACATAGATAGAATGTCTAATGTCCCTTATTCTAGTGCTGTTAGTAGTTTGATGTATGCTATGGTATACACGAGGCCAGACTTGTCACATGCTGTGAGTGTGGTAAGTTAATATATGTATAATCCTGGAAATGATCATTGAGAAGCTATGAAGTGGATTCTTCGCTATGTGAAGAGTACTATTAAAAAGGGGTTGGTATTTCATAGAAACAAAGCTGCTACATGTGATGTTACATGTTTTGTTAATTCTGACTATGCTGGTGACCTTGATAGGAGAAAGTCCATATCTAAGTACATCTTCACTATATGTGCAGGTGATATCTCTTAGAAAGCACCGCTTCAGTCAATTGTAACTCTATCTACTACAGATGCTGAGTATGTTGTTGCTACTGAATGAGTGAAGGAAGCTACTTGGTTGAGTGACTTCGTTACTGAGCTTGGAGTTTTATAGGCTACCATTGTGGTGCTTTCTGATAGTCAGAGTGTCATCCATCTGACTAAGAATGATGCCTACCATTTGAAGACCAAGCACATCAGTGTCAAGTACCACTATATTGGAGACACAGTTGCTGCAGAAAAAATAGTGGTAAGGAAGGTTCATACTTCAAAAAATCCTGCAGATATGTTGACCAAGCCTCTACCTATAGCTAAGTTCGAGTATTGCTTGGACTTAGTTGGCATTCACAGTATCTAAGCGCCCTTCGGGGTGCGATGACGGTGTTAGAAAGTTAGTGATTGGATATTTTAGTCCAATGTGGAGATTGTCGGGTTTCGTGACCCAAAATCCAAGTATCGGCACGGTGGGACCGTGCTAAAAGAATACGGACGTGTCAGGCCGAAAAGAGCAAGAAGTCGAGAGAGGACAGAAAAACAGCATGAGGTGTCGTGCCACGTGTTTTTTTCTGGGCGCGAATTGGTGATGGTTAGGGTTTGTCTCGACGTGTAGTTTCTCATGACGACTAAGGTTCTTCTCTAAAAGTAAAACTCCGATTTTCTATACCCTATATAAATGGGTTATACCTAGGATGTAAAATTATTTCTGAATCCCTAAATCTCTAAACACATTGAGAGGTAGAGAGACTTTGAGAGAAATTACAAAAGAAGTTGCAATTCTGCTATTGGATTAAATCACTTGTTGTAATTGTGATTGTTTTGTATTCTCTTTGCTTATATAGTAGATTGATTGTGTTCGTCGTCGTCCGTGGTTTTTTCCCGCATTGGGTTTCCACATAAATCTTGTTTGTCGTTTTGTTTTCATTGTCGCTTTAAGTTTCTGAATATCTGTTTCATCTTATTATTTCCGCTATTGATTTGCTCTAATTCCTAATAAAAAATTATTTATATGATAAATATACGTTGAAAAAATATACATATATAAAGAATGAGAGTACATATTTTTAAATATATAACATATACTACATATCCAACTTCAGCATTTTGTTATAAAGAGTAGTTGTAACTTGTAACAACGAATGGGAACCAGCGTAAAAATCAAATGTTCCGAAAAGATCTTCATTTATTTTTTTTGTATGTTTAAAAAAAACACGTGTTCCCTTCGTGCGTCCTTCGCCGCGAACAAACGCACTCTCCTACTTGATAGAAACTAGTGCCAAAATCCAAATTGGGAGCATACGTCACGGCGCGTTTCCAGCTGTAACGCCTATACGACGGCGTATTAGAGCACCCGCATTGGTGATCCAGAAGTTTGGATCACAGGTGGGGGCCCACACCCTCCACATCATCCCACAATCCAACCTTTTTTCTCTTCTGTACATCCCTTGGATCACCAACTCGGATCACCAAATAAAATAATGCATATGGACCCCACCCCAAACATATTTATTTGGTATTGGACTTTTATTTTGTGTGTTTATGTGAATATTTCATTTATAATAATGAATACTTCTTGTAAAAAAAAAAGAATTTCACATACTGTATTTGTATTTAAAATTGTAGATTACCAATTTGGATTTGTATGTATAATTGTAGATTACTTATGACGCCATTTTTCCAGAAATTAAATAATTGACCTATAGTGATGAAATTTATTTTGGAGTATGCCAGCAAACTTTTAAAAAAAAGCTAAAATAATACAAGCTTGATTTGGAAAAAAAAAACAAGAAGAACACAATACGTCGGTTTACAATAAAATAAAATTACAAACAATACAATAGTTGCACTAAAAAAATTAATAATACAAATACAATAGTTCAACTTAAAAATAACATTACAAAATATAATTTACGACCTACGTCTATGTCGATTCCACATTTCTTCAACCAAATCTGTCTGAAGACGCGCATGCATTTCGGGGTCTCGAACTTCCATTGTTCTACGTAAGTAAGTCTCATAGCACGGATGAACATTACGTCGAACAGTCGGCTCAGGGGTAGTACCATCAACGTGCTCGTAATCGAACGCAAGGTCGTACGAATCTCGCTCATCCTCAACAATCATATTATGGAGTATTACACATGCTTTCATTATCAATGACATGACTTTCTCCTTCATGTACCGTGCAGGGCCACGAACTATGGCAAAGCGAGCTTGTAGCACACCAAAGGCTCGCTCGACATCCTTCCTAACTGCCTCTTGACGTTGAGCAAATAGTTTTGCCTTTGGACCTTGCGGAAGGGGGATGGTTTTCACAAAAGTCGCCCATTTTGGATAAATGCCATCCGATAGAAAGTATCCGATTCTGTACTCATGACCATTGACGATGTACTCGCATTTTGGAGCCCGATCTTGGTACAGCTCATCGAACACTGGGGAACGATCAAGGACATTTATATCATTAATACTACCAGGCATTCCGAAGAAGGCATGCCATATCCACAGATCATATGACACAACCGCCTCAAGAATGATTGTCGGCACCTTATAGACCCTTTTAGCAAATGCTGCTTTCCAAGCTGTCGGACAGTTCTTCCATTCCCAATGCATACAATCGATGCTTCCCAACATACCAGGAAAGTCACGCTCATTCCCTACAGCCAATAGACGATCAACATCGGCTTGGGTTGGTTTCCTTAAATACTCTTCTCCAAATATTGCAATGACACCGTCAGCGAACCTTTTCAGGCACTGCAGTGATGTGCTTTCACCGATCTTCAAGTATTCGTCGACGCAATCGGCAGATATACCGTAACCAATCATCCTCAAGGCTGCAGTGCACTTGGTCAATGGCGTCAACCCGCGGTTCCCAACTGCGTCGTACTTCAATTGAAAGTAATCTGAATGATTTCCCAATGCCTCCATTATACGAATGAAAAGATGCTTGCGCATTCTAAATCTTCGGCGAAAATGTTGGTCATTGTAAATGGAATCCTCTGCAAAGTAGTCTCTGAATAAGCGCTCATGCGCTTCTTGTCGATCTCTCCTTATAAATCTTCTCTTTGCTCGAGGGAATGAGGATGAAGGTCTCAAATCTTGTGCAGCTTGCAAAACATTTACAAGGAATGTCATATCTTGGTTGTCAGTCTCATCATCAAGTAAATCTTCCACAATGGGCATAATCTCCTTTTCGGAATCCTCTAATATGAAGCTTAGACCATCCGATGATGAGGAGGAGGACATGTGCGATGAGCCTGAGGAAGATGAATCTTGTACAAGAGGTGTCAAATTTGCATTCTTATTTGCCATTGTTGGCCACCTGTGTACATATTCATTAATTAAGAAGAACATGAACATAAGTAAATTACAAATTGAAAGAAGTAGAAGTAACAAAATATAAGTTAAACACAAATGGTTCCAATTAACAAAACATAAACTTTCATTTGATAACTAATTTAAATGGATACAACTGAGAAAGCATAAACTATTCATTGCATAAACTATTCGTTACAAATAACAAAACATAACTAGAGGCGAGTACACTAATGTAAATAAGAAAGCTTCATCTAAATAGCTAGAGGATGGTGGACTACTAATTTTGGGGAGATTTTCCCATTCTTTTCTGTCTAATTTCTGCCTTCATCATCCTGAAATAAGCAGCATCCTCTTCAGACAAGGAGGAAAGGTCCATCAACATTATTTGGTCATCATATTGCCTCTCCTTAAGGGCTTGCTTCCTCAACTCCAACTCCGCCTTGATGTCCTTGCGTTTTTGAGCCTCGTCTCTAAGGCGAACTGCCTCCTGAGCTGCAGTTGCCTTCTTATCAACTATGGTTACCAAGTTACGGAATATTTCGACCTTTTCATTAGCTGTGGACCCCATTGTTGCAAAGTGACTAGTCACCAAATCAACCACAACATTATTTGTATTTTGATGGAGCTTTCTCTTCGCAGCTTTCCTCCCAATGGGGCGGACAACTCCATCAACTTCAACTTCAACCTCTTCATCAGCGGGGGTAGAGGGGCTAGAATATCCTCCCATCTCATTTACTTTTGATCGTTTAGACTGTCCCCCATCTAGAGTATCACGAAATGTTCTCCATTTGGGCTGATCCTTAAGCAAATAGTACCAATGCTCTAAATCAAATTTCCTCCCCACCCTTTTAAGAAACATCTCATGAGCACGATTCACAATATCTTCCATACTTGACCCACTCACATTATTACGTTCCATTTCATCCATGATTCCGACCCACTTGTTAACTAATGGGTAACCTCGATTCCATCGAGCATTGCAAGTCTTCCCCGTTCTCCGCATAGCTCCTTTTGGGGCATGTGTGTTAAAGTTGGTTGCCACCTTACCCCAAAAAGATGTTTTCTTTTGGTCAGTTCCGGTAACAGGATCAGTACTTGTGTTAATCCAAGCATGGATCAACCTTTTATCCTCTTCCATTGACCATTTTTTGATCCCTACACTACTCCCCTCTACATCATCCCCTTCCAACTCATCACTAGTAGGATCATTACTAGTATGAGGTGGCCTCACAGTTGCAATTGATCCAGTTGGTGTTGATGAAGGTGTAGAGTTGCTTGCACTCGAGGCGTAATTAGGTGGGGGTAGTGGGTAATAAGGCGGGTGGAAATAATGTGGGTGGTAAGGATAGTTTGGTGGAGTATGATATGGTGGGGGTTGCAAATGGATATTAGTAGGCACACTTGGGTTACTACGCTCAACATTCTCTACTTCGTCATTCCCATCAAGTAAACTCATAAAAGTACGGGGGGGATTCGGATCCATATGGCCACAAGTGATACCTACATACATGGAACATTTTCGCTTGGGTTATAAATTGCATAATTTTCTAACATTTTAATTCACGATTATTCTAATAATAACCATATTACTAATAATAACCATAATTCCTAACATGTTACTAATAAATTTTTCACATAAATCTTTTTCCATACAAAAAATTCAAACATAAATCTGAGCTAAGATAATAAAAATTTTTACAGTTATAAATAAATTTAAACATTTAAAATTTTCAACTAATATGAGCTAACATAAACGTCACTAATAATTTTATTAAATATTTAACCAACATGAGCTAACATAAACATTTTAATATTGCGTAACATATTAAAATTAATTAAAGTAACTCATACATCATATCAAACCTTTTTTTTATACATTTTTTTTCATCCGTTCCCAAAATCCCTAACATGTCACTAATAAATTTATTAAACATTTCACCAAGTGAAGTATTTTCATTTCAATCTTTTTGATGTTTCATATGATGTTAAAACTAATGAAAGTAACTCATACATTATATTCAACATTTAACCATAATACCATTAATAACCATAGTTCCTAACATGTTACAAGTAATTTTTCCATATCAATCTTTTCCCATACAAAACATGTGAACATAAATTTGTGCAAGCATTAATCTAACATTTTCACATTTAAACATTTAAACATAAAGTTAAACATTAAAATATTTAAATATAAACATGAGCAAATATTTAAACATAAATACATTTTTCATGCCAATCTTAAATTGATAACAAATTAAATTATTTAAACATAAATATGACCTAAAGTTAACTACAATTAACCATAAATTTATTTACTTCGCAAATAAAACATTTCATTGTCATTGCAATAAATATAAAATATACACATGGAAAAAAAATAAATGTATAAACATAAATTGCACTAATAAAATTACTTACAAAATCCCAAACTTTTTTCTTCTCTCTCTTGCTTGAAAGACAACCTTTTCAACCTCTTCAAAATTGCATGAAAATATAAGAGATACAAGTGTAGGAGATTTTTAATTGACAAATTGTGCACAAATGTGTTGAGTATTTATAGAATTTATTTCCAAAAAAAAAAAAAAAAAACAAAACTAGCCGTTCAGCAACGGCTAGTTGTGCAATTCCCAGATTTTTTCCTTTTTTTTTGGTCCCATTTTCGGCTCCCCTTCCCCAAAAAAAAAAAAACAGATTCGGCCCCCAAAACGACGTCGTTTTGGGGGGACGTGGCTCAAAAAAAAAAGGAAAAATCGGGGCGGGGCGGACCGGGAACACGGGCAGACTTCACGGGCGAGCGGACAGGCCTGGCGATGACGGGCCACGCCTTGGACCGCGGGCCGAGCTTCCCCCCCCACGGGCCTGCAATGCGGGTGCTCTTAGAGCAGCCGCGCTCGTCAAAAATTGGGTCCCACTAATAACTGTCTGAGCCGACACTTTGATAGCCACGTCAGGTCTGCGTACGGAAGACGCGCTCCCAGGGCAAATGAACTCCGGTCCGTACAATGTCGAATCATTCTGATAACCAAATTAACTTCATTGGCTACCATTCATCATAAGCACTCCACTGTCACTCCGTGAGAATGGGACGTGGCTCATTCTCCTTCTCATTTCCAACTACACTGCAGTAGATATTCTTGCCTTCAATATTTTTTTGGCCTTTGAATTTATATATATATATATATATATATATATATATATATATATATATATATTTCTTCTATTCACAATACCTGTATTTTGATATCTTGTTTTAGATAAATAAATATCAAACTTCTCAAATCACTTAGTATTAAGTCTCATTTTGCTTATCATTATACGAAGATTCATTTTTTCTTTACTTTGTAACTTGGGATTGTAATTTTATGAACATATTTATTAAGCTCGTCGATTGTTCAGTTCAAATTTTGAGTATCTTTTGTCATAATTTTAAGCACACATAATTAAAAAAAAGGATGGTGATATTTGAGCCCAAAAAAAACTTATTGCATAAAATCTCAAGATTTGAAACTTGACTTACACTGTTCAATTGCCATCACATTAGGGAATTATGATCACAGCCTTCTACATAAGGCAGCCGATGGGCCCATAAGTAGCAGTGTTGAATGTCTCAGCTTCAGTACTTATCTCATGATGAAAAATTAAGGACAAAAACTAACCTATTATTAGCAAAACTAACAAACATGATAAAACATCTTCTAAATAATTAGCTATCCAAATAACCTTATTACTAGTAAAACTGCTTAGTTAATTATAAAAACTAATGCTAATCCTCTCACTTAGGCCCTGTTCTAATTTTGCATTTTTTAGAATTTAGTTAAGAGCTTATGTCTTCTTACAGCTTCTTACATCTCCTTACATCTCTTTACATGTCATAGATTTTGTATAACATTCATTTATTTTGGTTACATAAATATGTATATTTTTTTTAATAATACTACCAATATACAAAATTTATAAATATCTTATGAACATAACATTTACATAAACATAAAAATATAATATAACAATGTAAATTACATTTTAATTTCGACATAAAATATATATTATTATAGATGACCATACATTTATTTATATTTAAAATTATTTACTTAAAATAGGAATTTATTTGAAGAGTTGTATTCAATTTTGTCAAACAAATTATTTTTTAATTATACTTTGCTATTCGATCAAACTAATATTCATATAAAAAATCACCTCAAGTGGACGAAATTTTATTGACCAAATTCATGGGGATTAATATATTTCATTATTGTATAATTAACTTAATTAATTATTTATTTTCAATGAATATATTATTTTATTATTATTATTTTTCATCCAAAACGTTCATTGTAAAACAGATTATACTATACAACTCGTCAACAATTCAACAGCTCCTTACATTTATCTTTACAACTCCTTATAACTTCTTACAACTCCTTACAGCTCCTTACATCTATCTATATATCTAAAATAAGAGATAGAACATGCCCTTAATATCATTTGATTTAAGTTCTACTCTTCCTAAATTGGCATCCATGAAACCACTAACAAAGTACACTTACTGTAAACCCACAAGGCAACAATTTCCAAGATCAGCACCAACAACAAAAGAAAAAAATAAAAAATACAGATGAACAACACCTATTCATTGGCATGACTAGAAATACATAATCCAGATTAAAGGCTCCAAATTTAAATCAAAAGGAGGGAATTGAAAAACCACAACATTCATTCAAAACTACAAATTGAAGAAAATTTAAAAACTAGAGTTAGTATATATATCTTTAAGTACATATACTTGAAACCAAATTAACACCCAAAAATTATCATCAATAATAATCCCTATCAACTATCAAGTGAAGGAGAGAAATTAGAAGAAAGACAACCCCCCCCCCGAAAAAAAGGGAAGAGGAGGGGCCAATTTACAACCATCAATAAATATTTTCATATATATATATATATATATATATATATAAATCATTAATCCAATTTTCCGCTTTTTTAAAAAGGTTGTTTATATATGTTTAATTAACTTATGGGTGTTAAACAAGAAAAATAAATTAGGAAAAATGAACCTGATTATCAAGGAAGAAAGAGAGGGAGATCAGAGTTAACATTATCAGACCACTGAGAAAGAAGATGAGGATGTGACGACGTCGTTTGGCTCCAATAACCTTGATCAACTCCAGAAGGAGGAAGAAGATCAAACAAACCAGCAGCTCCAGTGGTAGTGTTAGTAGTACCAGCCTGCCAATCCAGTGCATCGAGCCCACAGTTGCTTCCCCTGTTCCCCAGCAGATCGTCAATCCTGACCATCGGATCTAACATCCCGCCATGAATCTTTTCGTCATTCCGGCCACCGATCTCCCACTCCGCCTGGAAAGGGCCGAACGCCGTCGTCGTCTCCGCCGCTCCGACGAACCCCAGCGGATCGGCCGAATCGCTCATTAGGTTACCGTATCCGCCAATTTCCGAAGCAAACAGCATCGGATGGTGATCCCCAATCTGATGATTGGAGTCCATCAGAGGATCCAATCCTACATTGATTCCGAAATTCTCCGACTCCGAAATCTGAAACACGCCGGCGCCGGCGGAGGTGGTTGTGGCGGTGGTGATGGTGGAGCCTTCGGTGCTGGACAGAGAATTGGTGGGGGGTTTGTGCTTGGGCTTGGGGTGGGCACGCTTGGACTTTTTCCGGCAACCACCTCCGACGGGGACGTTGCGGAGGACGCCGCCTTTAGTCCAGTACCGGCGGCAGTTCTTGCAGAAGTGGCGGGGCTGAGAGAGGTTGTAGTTGTTGTAGTAGCAGAACTTGGTGTTGAGAGAGTCGCAGCGCGGGCATTTCAAGGCTTGCTGGTGCTGGTGGTGATGGTGGCTGTGACGGCCGTCTCCGATCACCCTTCCGGCGCAGGGGATGGCTCCGATCAGGTGGACGTCTTGCATTTGTATGAACACAATTTGATGCTGAGTTGAGGAGAGAGAAAATGTTCACATCTCAACACGAGAGAGAGTGAGGGAGCATCAGCGGTAGCATGGCGAAGGCAAATATCCTCTTGGTATGATCTCTATCTCTTTCTCTCTCTCTTAACGGAATTCCATTGGATCTTTATTAAAAGATATAAATTAGATTATGTGTAGTTACAAAAATGTCCCTGTAGGAAGAGATAATTTACTGGTAGGAAGGTTGAGAGGTGAGAGGGAGGTAGGGGTGAAATGGGCGTTTCAAAGCGGAGGGTGTACACGGTATAATGATGAATGTGGGGCGGGAACGGTTTTGGGGCGGGATTGAGACCGTACGAACCGTGATGCCGGAAATTTTGTTTTCTAGCTACAATGGGATAAATTCTTAAAAGGACAATTAAAAGATAATAGAAGGAAGAAAATTATTACCTGTTTTTATGACAAATTTTTATGTGAGAGTGTCTTATTATGATTGGTAAAAATATATTCGATTTAATTATCTGAATTTATTTGACTAAAAAAAAAGTTAAGTATAGTCATAAAATTTATATCCGAATTTAAATTCAAGTCGAGTGCGGATTTGGACATTTAGGTTCGGATTATCTAGATTTGTAACTATTTCAGATTCGAACAAATTCGAACAATGGGACAACTGGATCCGGACGTCAGACAACCACATTTATGTGTAAGTTTAATCCAAAATCTCTAGAGAATTTTATAAAAATAATTTCGGACAACCAGATTCGGACATTAAAAAATCGGGTTCAGGTTCGGTCACACAAAATTTCGGTCAAAATGTCCCAAAATTATATCACAAATTCGGACATTGAAAAATCGAGTTCAAGTTCGATCACACAAAATTTCGGTCGAAATGTCCCAAAGTCATTTCGCAAATTCGGACATTTAGACAACAAGTCCGGGTCTGGTCAGAGTGTCCGATCTATCATTCGAACAAGGTTCAGGTATGAAATTTTTGTCTAAATATCCAATTTATCCGAACCCGAATCGACCCATACTAGAATTTTTGCCAACCCTATGTCTTATACAAGGGATATTATAAGACAAATTTTTTAGGAATAATTTTTTTTTTGAGTTTTTAAAATGATTAATAATATAGTTTGAGGTGATTTTTGAATTGAGGGATGATTTATAGTTTACTTAGGTGTGACTATAATAACAATCACATCAAATTAACTATTACTCACCTCACTTAATTATTAATAATCACTATAAAAATATCAATCCATTTTGTGATATGATTTATATGAGACATTCTTACACAAGACTTACTAATTCTTTATACACCAAGAGTCATTTTGTTATGCTTAATAAGATATTTAAAATTAATAAAAATTGTATAAAATGGTTTTATTGATAACTGTCTATCATCCAATTCTCGCAACATTATAGTAGTTAATTATTATTATTATTATTATTATTATTATTATTATTATTATACAATCTAAAGTTTTTTTCTCGTTTTTATGTTTTTAATGAATGAGGCACAAAATTTAATATAGGCAAGTTCAAACTTAGATATTTGATAATAATTTCAAAAATTTTACTAATTAAACTAATTGACATTTAATAAAAAAATTATTTTTTAATAACAAATATTAGCTCAACTTGAACAAAATAGGCAAAAGGGGAACATTGCATATTTTTTATTATGTACAATATTAGAGTCATTAATAAATATTAATATATATATATATATATAACAATAACGTTTAATATAAGTCTAATTTTACAAAAATGTGAAGAAATATATATAAATATTTTTATTTTTATAAATAGCCGCAAGAAAATTTCAAATATGATATCGAGAAAGTGATGTGTCGACAGGTTGACAGGAACACTATGGTGACCTGGCGAGGTGGGTAGAGTGAGTTGACGGGGAGAGAGTGGAAGACGCGTGGAGGAAGGGGTGAGAGAGAGAAAATCAAAATGAAATGATTGTCGAGTTGTCGGCCACCTTATGTGATGTGGGATTGGGCCAATTGTAGTGTATTTCATTTGGAGTGCAAATAATAGAATGGGGACGATGAATGGAATGGATGGATAAATTGGAGTCTCATTTTTTAAATGGATCAGACCATCCCACGTCTCACCTTTCTGTATTCCGTTCTGTCTCTCTCTTCTCGTCCAAATCTACACCATGTACATGCTCAACTTCTCTCTTAGGGTCGTGTTCAATAACAGTATTTTAAATAATATTTAATATTTTAATTAAATTAATATATTTATTAGATAATTTTTAGTGTCTGATCACATAGTATTTTGAATGACATATCAAACAGCATTTAGTGTTTTAAGTAGCATTTTTGAAAAATTAATAGTACTAACGTTTGATATTTAAAAGTAGCGTTTCATATTTTTTGACCAAAAAATATGCTTTGCAAATTTTATATTTGAAAATTATCTATATCCTTTTATGTCAAATTACATTAATCAGTTAACCCAACAATTAAATTTATCGAACAATTTTATTTCAACTGCTCATCTAAACAGCTATCCTCTAATAGATAAATTAGAAATGTTATCCGCTACCTGAACAGCTATCCGTTATCTGAACTGCTATCAGTTACTTAAATCGCTAATTTTACCGAACACGGTTTTAATTAGTTGCTTACGAGTGCTTAACTCATCTTTATCACTTTCTAATTAAAATGCAGACAGGTTTACTACCAAAAACATTCCTATTACAGGATCTAGTCTTTTTAAAAAAAGTATATTAAGAACATACCATCTAACAAACGAAATTTTATACACAGCGTCTTGAAAGTAGTCTTTTTGTAGTTGTCGATGAAGAAGCTCACTACATTATGTCATTCTTGTAAATAGAGGTTTGGTCTAATAATAAGGACTAAATTTTTGGATCTGTTAAAATTAGGACTTCGTTACGAAATTAATCGTCTAATTAAGAACTTCGTAAAGTCGAAGGAACAAAACTCTTACAGTGGTGGGATTTGTTCGTATTTGTAAGTCTATGTTCTCATGATATCTCACATCGCCACTCTCTCGTACTCTTATTAGAACTATATGATTACAATTTTTTTAAAATATCAAATTTAAAGGAGTGTTCGAGGTATGGATGAAATTTATAATACCCATCCCTATGGGTGTAGACGAGATGAGCCGAGCCGAGCCGAGCCAAGGCTGCAGGCTCTACTCTGTCAGTTAAAAGCTCACCTTGAAGCTCATCGAGCCTGACAAGTCTCGACTCAGGCTTGGATGCATAATGCATTAATGCTTAGTTCAGAGCTCAACTCGAGCTGGACTTAGTATTCTTTTTTTATTTATTCTTGGTTAAAAAGTGTTCAAATTTAAGTACAAAGCAAAGCTAAATTCTAGATTTTTATATTTGACTCAAGAAATAAGGTTCAAAATAAAACTTTGTTGATGTTAAAGATTATTTCATACTTTCAATACAAGCACATAATAAAAAACAAACTAGATACGGTAAACCGAGCCAAATCGAGCCGAGCTAAGTTGAGCCTTGCTAGGCAAATGCTCGGCTCAATTTTTGATCGATCAAACCCAGAGCTCGACAAATTGGCTCAGTTTCGTTAATGCCATACCCATCCTCCATTCTCCTAAACACAGAAGACTTGGTTTATTATAAGTTAAAATAAGAAACCATAAAATTGTACCTTTGTTTAGGGTTTACAAGTTTAAGGTTTGAGAAGTTAAAAATATAAGATGTTAACTAGTTTTAAAATAATTTTTTACCTAAGAGTTTAACCGACATCAATCTCACAGTTTACTGATTGAATCAATAGGAAGTTTCACAATCACATACGAAGCAGAGGAATACAAACTATACAACTAGTAGATGGATGGCTATTAGATGAATTTAATTCAATAATATGAACCATTTTCCATGAAAAAAATAAGTCATTTACCTTTTGAGTCGATCAAATAGCATCATACACTACTTTAATTTAAATGATTTTATGTTATGTTCGTGGCTAGTCAAAATATGACCCCGATAACACAAGATAATAAGTTGTTTTCATTATTACGTATTATCTTTTGTATTCCGACTAAATAAGAAATTGTAATTTCAAAATTTTAAATACATTTAACAGGTGGCTCTTTCATGACGTGAAATCATCTCTACTATTACATATCTTTTGTTTTTTTAAGTTTTACCTAGGTAACATATCGTAATTTCAAAATTCCGGGGTATTTAATGCGTAGCTCTTTCATGACAGAGTCAAATATTTGGAGTGTATACAGGACAATTTCATGCCACATGACTCGTCATGTCAATTACAATGAACTCTCTGTTAGGATAGACTACTGGTCACTCATGGTAATGTCATATATGGTAACCTGACTTGAACTACAATTGACATGATGGGATCAATGTGAAAACACACAGATGACATAGTGAGACTAATCTACATGTATAATGTATATGACTCTTGCTTGTCAAAGGAGGCAATTTTGTTGATGTAAAGGTGCCCACAATTCACATGGGTCGGTTGTGTTGTGTTGTGTTGTGTAGGGCTCCCCCTCTCTCACTTGACTAGCTAGCGTGTCTGGTATCTGTCAACATCTATCTCTCTCAATTCCTCGCTAGTCCCCTCCCTATCAGGGCTGACAAAAATTAAAGTTTGAGTCGGTTTGGGTTCGAACAAATTAGATATTCGGATAAAAATTTCATATTCGAATTCTGTTTGGATTATAAATCGGACATACAGGTTAGACCTGAACCCGGACCTGAATGTCCAATGTTTAGATCCGGTTGCCCGAATGTCTGAATTTGTGTTATAATTTTAGGACATTCGGACCGAAATTTTGTGTAGACGAACCCAAACTTGATTTTTTTTTGTGTCCAACCTGGATGCCCGAAGTTGTTTTTGTAAAATTTTATAAAGAATTTAGACTAAAATTATACATAAACGTAGCTATTCGATGTCCAAACCCGAAATGGTTTAAAAATCCGGACAACCCAAACCCAACCCGAATTTAAATTCGGACATGACCAGTTATCCGAATTTAAACTTCGGACATAAATTTTGTGACTGTACCCGATTGTTCCGAGTCGAGCGAATTCGGATAATCAGATTAGACAAATTTTTATCAGCGCTACTCCCAATAATCACCCACCTATCCATCTATTACTATTCAACTATTAACCCTTTCTTTAGGTCTCATTTTTGGTCTTTTCTAAGTGCTGGTTTTCCCTTTTCTTTTTTTGGGGGGGGGGGGGGAGTGATTTGCCCAAATGGGTTAGCTTTCCCCATCCTTGGAGATTGTATTAGATGTATATGTTACATTTGCCAATATTGGCGTTCGATAGTTATTGATTTTGTTCATGAAAATGGGTGTCATCACACTTTTTTAATTATATTGTGTTATGGGCTTCGGTGGCGGGTCTATTCTCTATGATCTAGATACATTAGTTAAGGATAATTTTTCTCTCAATAGTAGCTCAAATATGGCTGCATGAATAACTAGGTTGGCTGGTTCGACCTCGTTCTGCCCAAGTTCTATAGAGCTGAAACGAATATGGCTAGCATGAACTTTCCCAAAAAGTAACATTAACATCACTTGAGCATAACTAAATCATTCCAATTGACAACATTAGCGTTAGCCTTAATACATGTTGTATATTGAACAGATCTAATAATATCATATTCACTTATATAATTCTGCTGAAACTCTGCGTTCTTTCCACACTTCATAAATTGTAGCAGTAAACATAGTTCTCCTCCATTTACTAATCTGAGACGAACCATTACATTGTTTGGCATGCCATCGAAGTTCATGCTAGAAAGCCCACTGTCTACATGTCATCTTAGTCCATTAAGCACCTTGCTCCAAAAAACATTTGTAATGGAACATTTGAAAAACAGGTGGTTGCACGTATGCTCACCTCCTACCATACAAAACACACACTCATCTGAAGCCTGCATCCCCCTACTTTTCAACATTGCACCTGTTGCAGTACAATTTTTAGCTGCTAACCACAAGATAAATTTATGCCTTCCCCGAGCCCAATTACGCCACACCACTTTGCAACAAAATACTCTGTTGGAATAGGGTTTGAAAAACTGATACCATTTATTGGGCTTGTTCTAAGCATTGTGAAGACAAGTCTGAGCAGCAGCAGAGCCAACTTGACTAACAATATCATCTCTAAGGGTGAGGAGTGATTTCCAACCCCAAACATAAGCAACATGAGCTGGAACCTGAAAGACATCATAGGCATGCAACATGTACTTCTTAGCAGCAATTTATTATATGTACTTGGTAGCACATGCTCCTGGATATCACATGTAAATACATGCATACGTATGTAAATGCATGCATATATACATACATCCCCCATTTCCCATTTGTGCAAGCCCCGTTGCCTTGCTTGGTGTCGAGGCTCAATGGGATGACATGCTTGCTTTTCAAAAATAATAATAAATGCATACATACACATACACATGCATATCTATGTGTCTCTATTACTCTATATACGCAGTGTGTGTATTCGTCATATTTTATTTTTAAATATAAAAACTTGTCTATGTGGCTCTTGAGCATGTGCTTTCAAGTAAAACAATTCTATCAACTAAGAAGCATGGTAAAGTTAGTGGTTAGAATTAAATCATTTGAATATTTGATGGTTTTGGATTGACAATGAAGAGAACTCAAAAGCATCACTAGCCTTAGGTCATTTTTCTTAGTCATATTTGATGTTATATATAAAAGATATTTGCAGGAATCTTGATTCACTTTATACATTCAAATCAGCCTTAATAAATTTGTTATTTGTGAGTCACTTCTAATAGTGATTTCTGCCAATAATTTGTTAATTCATTTTCAGTATTTTCATTCAATAATTTATTTTGGCCTTAGGGTGTAAATCATTGAAGGGATCTTTAAAGTTGGATATCGTTTTTCTAAAACTGAGTATTATCTTTTTAGAATAGCATTAAATTTTAAAAGTGGCTTCAGTCTCTACATATCTTTATGACCTTTATTTTTTTTTAAAAAAAAAGGTTGTCATACAGAGCATCACAATCAATATTACTGCAGTCACAAAATCCAAATTTGATGTTGGAAAAAGTGTCTTTGCCTATCCGCTTCAATCTTGGCCAAGCTTGGACATTTTTTCCTTGCAAAAATTTGACCAAATCATGCAGTTTGGGCCCACTTTAAGCCTATCACATTAGTTGAAAGTCTCTTAATGTAGTGGTGTTTTTATTTTATTTTATCCCGATGATGCAGGTCAAAGTCTAGTTAAAGACCCTCAACCTAGAAATACAAAGATCTTACTCACTGATCATCTTAAGGATCAGTTTTGTGAAGGAAAAAAATGCAACTTCGATGTTTGTTTAGGGAGATCCTTGCTATGTTAGGTACCCTATGTCTCCCTACAAGCATACACAAATCATTTTGAGGCTAACTAGCAGCCTTAGTTCATCTCAGTTTCAATAAAGAGTACTGCCTGGAGTTCAATGCATTTTGGTTGTTCCAACAGCTACTGGTGACTCATTTTCAGTCAAGGAGCATCATCCCTTTTTGGATAGTAACCTAGCTCATTTGTTAGTACTTAAACCAGCTAATAAATATTTGACACATTTCAGTAAGAATAGTCTAGCAGTAGCAGCAGTTTTGGAGGTTATTTTTAACCTCAGCTTAACAGCTCATTTTGGCTGGTTTAAGGGATTGAAAATGTATCTAAATATTTATCATTGAAGGTCCTAAAAGGGCATAATCAGATCACTTAGCATCGTCCTTTAATTAACCAACACAAACATTCAGGAAATACCCTTTGATCCAATGGATTTCAGGATGCTGTACTTTGCTGACCAACTTGCCTAAGCTCGATGTAAGCAGCTGCAAATCACCTCCAAAGCCATCATTAGTAGTCCTTGGGAGTGGTTTTAACTCGACACCTCAGTAATGGAAATTAGCAAGGGCATTAGGTGTCAAAGATAAAGGGTTAGCTGTTGTTTTAGGCAGCTTGCTTTCAAACTGTTTTAGCTGTTTTTTTTGTTTCAAACTAGATTTTGTTTTAGCTGTTGATCTTGTATGAAAGGCTAAGTATAAAGGCCTTATTTTTCATTGTAAGCTTCATATTATGATATAGGAAAGCCATCAGTTGCTGGTTTAAGCAAACTCTCTCTAAACTTTATCCTACTTGGGTGGTGTTTAGGAGTAGGTCCTTTATCTAATCTTCTATTGCTTAGGTTTTAGGAAGGTTGGTGGTGGATCTTCAGTCTTAGTTGGTGGAGTTGTTCTCCTTTATTGCAGGGCATATCTTCCATGTTGAGTTGCTAGGTTT
The DNA here is from genome assembly GCA_017589665.1 of Selenicereus undatus. Lineage (NCBI taxonomy): Eukaryota > Viridiplantae > Streptophyta > Magnoliopsida > Caryophyllales > Cactaceae > Selenicereus > Selenicereus undatus. Next base: position 123,027,015 of record JACYFF010031957.1, on the reverse strand, counting down.
GGTTCATGCCAAACTTACTTAATTCAGCATACATTACCAGATAATTAGTTGTCGAGGGTGAGAAGGGTATGAACATGTATTTGAAATACACCAAGATCCATCAAAGTAAAATGACTAACAAAGTTGATGTCCAAATACGTAAAAGGAGTGTCCAAATATGACAAATTATCTTCTACTATAGTCAAGTAGTGCTTTTGGTCAATTGTTCATCAACCCCATTAAGGTTTGAGTTTGGTAATTTTCATGTACGTTATGTAAACAAATTGAAAGGGCTTACACTTTAATGCCTTTGATGAAATGGTCACCAGGTTGAATTTCAAGATTTACTATATTAAAACACAGTTCAACACTCATCCTCCTCACCTTACTATCAATGTTAAAACAACAACCCCCAAACCAAAAAATCTATATTATTTAAATTAACCTAATCAAACTTCAATATTATCAACCGATTTAACCTAGTTGAACTCAATTCCACTCTTTTTTTAAACCAAAAATAAAATAAAATAAAATTGGAGTGATCAAAGACCCACATAAGTGTTAACTCAGGTTAGACTGGCAGACGGACGTGGCCCGGTGGCTGCCATGCGACTACACTTTGTGTTAGTACAGCCAGTAGTGGATGACACAAACATAATGGTCCCTTCCTATTTTATTTTGGCCCCCATATACCTTTCATAACAACAAATATTGGATGTTGATACATATCTCCACATATGTTCTTAATAACAAGGCAGCCATGACAACAATAATTAAAGATGAAAGGTGAATGTGAGCCCCAATTGTCTCCTCATAAAGCGATAACTATTATTCATTGTATCAGATATATGAGTTAACCTGTATTTCAAATACATACAATCACCAGCTTTCTAGTGTAAGTTGAGTCATTCTCATGAACCTACAACATTTATGTATATAGGTTCAAATTTGATCCTTTTATTTCTTGAAAATGTAGTCATTATGTCCAATTGGCCTCCAATGTCGCAATGCCAGCAAAGGATAATGAAATATCCTATCTATCCTCACCCTTTAATTTGGAGTTGGAAATGCATGGTTGGGGAATCTGTGCTTCTGCATTTTTCTCTGGAAAAAAAAAAAAACTAAATGCGTGAAATATATTTTGATAATAAGGCTGCTTAAGATGTTAAAAATTAGGTTATATTCTTGAAAATTAAGGTAATTAATCATTTAGAGTGAGTAACTTTTGATAATAATTTACACAGACCACAGTTACTGAAAATGCAACACTTAAGTATATATGGAAAGATGAATGTCATTTTGGATGCTCCGCTATAATACTAATACGTCTTTTTTTTTTTTATTATTAGAAGCCATAAACAGACAAAGATCACACAAACCACCCATGAACGAGGGAGCAGTCAAAGCAAAAAAGACAACAAACTACAGTGTTCCTCTGGTTGGTAATCCTTGCAAGTTCAGAGCCAAATACTGTGAGATAGTTTTATGGAATTTTGGCTAGCCAAAAGAACGAGCAACAAAACCAGGAAATGACTTTGATTGAACTTCTTCAATATTGTGGCCTGGGTCCTTCAAATGGCAAGGAATGAAGTGGAATTTAAGCAACAAGAGCCTGATGCAATTAGAGCTGGGAAACGGATCAGGTCGGGTCAACCCTTTAATAAACGGGTCGATTTCATGTTGATCTTGAAAATAGTTTAGATTTGCTCAAAACTAAGAAATAACAACTTTTCACACTAAACAGTCAAATCGTGTCGACTTTGGATCGAAATCGGTTCGGTTCGAGTTGGGTTCGTGTTCCTGTTAGTAACTTCGTGTCGGGTTCGTGTCGGGTCAGACTTTTCCAACTATAGATGTAATAGCCTTGTCTCCAACTAATAAGTGGAGGTTTGCATAAAGATCAAAGGCCAGGAAAGATATGACACAAGACTCAGCAGCTGGACTAGCCAGAAACTTTGCTTCAATCCATGTTCTGTTTCCTTAGTGACTAGTCGTTTTTTTGAGAAGTTTTGCATGTTTGTTTGTTTGATGTCTTTTTATTGTTATAATACTAATACATTTCATGAACTAGTGGACCTAGAAACGAGAAAATGGAATTGATGCGTAGAGTTGAATCATAGGGACACAGAATTAAAGTCTTCAAAAGGAAAGTGAACAAACTTGTACTAAAAGACTATACTTGGGGCTTATGATAAGTAGATTGTTAAGCAATACAATGTATATTGGTGAGCTATCCATAGAGTAATTCTAAAAGTGACTTATAAATTGGAAGACTGTTTTATTTGAAAATTTGCAAATCCTATAATGAGCATTACAAGAAGAAAAAAGATAAACATTAACTTTATTTGTTAATTCAATAACTAAATCTGCTTGCGATTAAGGTCCTGTTCGGCAAAATTAACTGTTTAGGTAGCGGATAGTTGTTTAGATAGCGGGTAGCGTTTTCAATTTAGCTGTTAGCGGATAGCTGTTTAGATGAGCGGTTGAAACTAATGTGTTTGGTAAATTTAGCTGTTATGCTAGCTGATTAATGTAAATTGATATAAAAAGATATAGATGATTTCCAGAGATAAAATTTTTAAAGGATATTTTTTGATTAAAAAATATGAAACACTACTTTTGAATGTCAAACGTTAATACTATTAGCTTTTCAAAAACGATGCTTAAAACGCTAAATGCTACTTGAAATGCTAGTCAAAACACTAATTTACCGAATACTAAAAATAACTAATTAGTGTATTGACTTAGTCAAAATACTAAACGCTACCCAAAACATGGTTGCTGAACACAACATAAAAAAAAACCTTTTGATTAAATAGCTTTGTTACTAACATAATCTTTTTAATAATTTGATTATGTCAAACATGGGGAGATCTAATTTTGCAGTAAAATTGAAGAAACATTCGGCTTTTGCATTAACAGAAAGTGGTAGGAAAGAATGATGATACTAGAACACGGCCTCCCAAAAAGAAGCCTATCAGACTTAGCATGGGCTCTGCCTATGGGCCTGTCATTGTGGACTGCAAGCCCACGTACAATGGAGAATACTCAAATTGAGACCACTTACCCACAAGGGTAGAGTAGTCTATTTACTCTACAAAAAAACATTGCCAGTGGCCGAAGCATCAATGACAAATAAACATGATCTAAGAGTTTACACCACATTGCAACCCACATCTACTTATGGAATTTTGTTCAGTTAGGAAATGAATAGTTATGTTATTGCTTTTTTATACCAGACTATCAATACATCCAAAAAGTGCTTATACAATTTAAAATTGTCACCCAATATTGAGGGATTTTTGTTTTCAACTTATCATAAGTAACTTCTTATTGGTGGGTGTGGGCAACGAGCCAACATCCATCGGGTCATGTAAGGTCTCGGATTTGTGCAAATCTCTAACCGCAAAATCCATAGAGAGTATTATTTAAAATTGACACTTGTTCCACTTAAGTAAGCTCCCGTGTTCGAGGCTTGTGAATGGAGAAAATCTGTTACAGCAGAGCTCTATCTCTTATTAAGTCAATAGTAATTCGATTAAAGTGAAATGGAGGATCCAAAACCAAAAAATAAAACCTATAAATGTTGTTATTGATTAAAAAATTAATTTCATAATATAAATTACAGTTAATGCTTATGTTGATAATATGCAATAGAGAGAATACTATTATTTACCAAATTTTAATAAGGTATTTAGGAGACATAAAAGTTGAAACATTGAACAGCGGGGTTGCTTTGAAGCTGCCGGCACAGGGGCTTCCAATCCGAAGACACATCAATAGTTCAACAGTGGCCGTCAGATGAAAGAAATCAACGGTGCTCAAAGCGACAGCACAATCGACACGGATTGAACCTACCAGCCGTCCGATTAAGCTCCAATCCAGCGGCACAAAACAACTCGTAAAATTCCCAATTCCCGCTCAACCTCCTGTTATATAGCGCACCCAAACCCCAACCCAAATTCATCCAAGAACATTCAAATCAAATTGAACTGAAACCAAGAGAGAGAAAGTTACAAGAAGAGGAGAGAGATAATGTCAGGAAGAGGGAAGGGAGGAAAGGGATTGGGGAAGGGCGGCGCAAAGCGTCACCGGAAAGTTCTCCGGGATAACATTCAGGGGATCACGAAGCCGGCGATACGGCGGTTGGCACGGCGAGGCGGTGTCAAGAGGATCAGCGGCCTCATCTACGAGGAGACACGTGGCGTCCTCAAAATCTTCCTCGAAAATGTCATCCGTGACGCCGTCACTTACACCGAGCACGCTCGCCGGAAAACCGTCACCGCCATGGATGTCGTCTATGCACTCAAGCGACAGGGGCGAACTCTCTATGGATTCGGCGGTTAGAGATCGTCCGAATTTGTGCTTAGATTAGATTGGATTTCCGTGGTTGTGTTTTGGGGTTAGGGTTTAGATTGATGGTGGTGGGGGATTTTGGGGATGAATGCAGTTCTGGTGCAATTGTCTCTGTTCAATGTTGTTAATCAATGAAAATGCTGGGGATTTGTATGCAATGCAATGCATTCTAACAAATATATTAAGTTCAATGTAAATCAGAATTTCTTCCTCTTTGCCTTTTGGGGAGACATATAATGCTTGCTACTTTCTTTTATCTTTTATTTTTCCACGTATGTTGCATTGAACAACCATTGTAAGTCAATGTGTACAGTCTCTTACTTAAAAGCTGTGATTTATGACTTTTTGACTTTTATATATCAACGGTTAATATCTTTTGATGTTGGTCAAAAGTTTGTGTTTACTCAAAAGTTGTGAAATGTTAATTGTAAATTATTTTCCCTATGACAAACAATAGTTGTTGGATGCTGATGTTGAGTAAATTTTTTTTATTTTCTTAGAGCATTTATATTGTGAAAATTATGGTTTCTCCGCATAGTTTACCCGATTTAATTGTATTTTGACCAGGTTTTATCCGGTTCGACGATCAAACGGGTCAAAGTATATGTTCGGACCAAAACAGTCATTAGTTCCTGATAGAACCAGTTCAACCGGTCGATCCAATTCAATTCTCGTAAAATTGGTAGAAATTGGATTCATACTGAGAGTTATTATTGTTTTATAAGGTTATGTTATTATTAATATTTTTTAATGAATTTATTTGCGCAAAATTCAAGTTTATCGTACGGTAAGTATCATTCAATTCCGTGAAAACTGATTTACTACTGTTCAGACTGAAACTGCTACAATATTACGGAGTAACAAATTGAGATTTCCCCCCCCCCCCACCCCCCCCCAAAAAAAAAAAGCTGAGCAGCCAATGTCGAGTTTGGAGTGTAGAGGGATTATCTTACAGATTGGCACTGCAGGCACGACATGCCACTCTTGTGGTCTGGACAGTTAAGGTACCATATGTCTCTACTCTCTATTATTCATGATGCTTTGCTTATTATGCAATATCACTTCAACTGGACAAACAGCTTAGGTGGCTTTGTTTGATCGTAATTGACAGGACAATCTGCAAGAAGATAAGGGGAAGAGAGTGGGTCAAATCTCTCCAAATTGCTCTTCAACAGCTCCATGATATATGTTGGGTTTGAAAGGATTCAATAATTCCATATCCCTGACCCTCTACATGCTTAATTATGCATCTGTTTGTCATTGATGGTGCATTGTTCTTTACTCTTGGGTATTGAATTGGTGCAACATCCCTATCAAATAGAGACAAATAGCTTATGCGGCTGCTGTGTTTTGGGCTTTTTCTGAGTATGGTTGACAAGAGGAGAGGAGACAAGATAACTGACAGGGAAGGCCGAAGGCTCACATCGATCTCTCAGTTTCTGAGGATTCAAACAATTGTATCGTCATCCTCTATTTGCTTAAGTGTTCATTTATGAGGCTTGTGATTCCTCCTTTAGCCTCTTGTCTTACTATATTCATACTATATTGTCCAAAATTCCAAATTCTGCCTTCCAAACTATCCCTTAAAATGATGTGGCATAACTTGATTTGCACGTCCAATTCTGCGTCAGGAGTAAGCTGATAGTTTCTGGTAAAAGAAAATCTGCCATTTAGGTTTTGGATGTGACAAGTTGGTGTTTTGGGAACTTGCTGTCCGTCCTGATAAGGGCCAATTTACCTTTTGGTCCTTTTCATATTATATTTGTTTCTGGGAGTTGGAGTGTTGCAGAGATCTCTATGGCAATAATTCTTTTTATCATGTAGCTGTGTTTGTCTGACAATAAGATTTTGTCAGGAAGTCTCAAAGTTACGATATGAGCTGTGTCCATGCATGATGAAAGAATGGAAATTCTGGAGAGTCTATTTCATGCTTGTCAATAGACTTGTTTGTAGCAATACCTTGTATTCTTCTATTGCTTCTTGTTGCCATTAATTTTCCATTGCCAATTTTGCTTGGATTCACTCCTTTTGCATTATTAGTCTATGTTTCCTGCAGAGAGAACATAAAGAAAATCAATATAGTGCTAGCCCCCCCCTCCATTGTAAAATTGTTGACTACGTATCACCATTGTAAAATTAGAGAATAGTTTGATGAGATATTTTGCTTTAATCCAAAGTTTTGCAAAGATGAAAAATTGTCAAACTGCTGATGTTTGGCCAAGTACGAAAATTTTCAAACCCAAAGACATGAACTCAATTTGTCTCTCTCTCTCTCCGTCTGTCTTCATTTTTGTGTTTTTCGGGGGGGGGGGGGGG
>JACYFF010031957.1:122998372-123010364 GCA_017589665.1 Selenicereus undatus | reverse complement strand
ATGTTTGTTATCATCAAAACTCCTTACATATTATAAGGAAGGGTTCAACATATTCAGTTGGACCATATATCAAAAACATGCAAATATTGTTGTTGAATTTTGTTTCTGACGATGCGTTTACTGACAGGAAGACGAGCTATCCAAAGATACAAATACTGAGCACAACTTGCCACCGGGACCTGAACTGGATATTTGAGAGGAGGATATCACTCATCGAATGCCGGCTACCCAGTTCACTCGACAAAATTGAAACCTCAAATTGTCAGTCAGAAGAAAATTCTCCTCCTGTTTCCATGCTTCAGTCTTCTATGCCAAGCTCCAAGACCCACCATCAACTTTCTCGCATTGTTTTTGTTCTTCATATGTTGGCTTTCTTAAGCTACAGGGCGAGGATTTCAGGGTGTACAACTTCTATCTGGTTGTTCCTTGGACAGGGCTGTTGTAGTGCCTGAATAAGTGGATTTGATATGTACATTACAGATTAATTTTCATGTCACAGTCTGTGAAGAAATCATCATATCTTCTACTGGATTAGCAGAGCTCGTCTATAGGCTTTACTAAGCTATTCAGAGATGTAGGGACAATTTTCAAACATATACAAAATAATCAGATGAAATGGACATAACTATAGTATAAGTTTCAAATTTCAGATTTTATTTGAAAGATTGCTGTCATAAAACTGATAAAAGGTCGAGCGCTTGCAGGTGTAAGGATGCATACATCTGAATCTCTACAAATTTTGCAAAAGTGGGGGAGTTGTTAATATTATAGAAGGTTGAGTTTTGTGCATTCAAACTATAAAAATATCTAGTGCAATAAATCTAAGCAATTTTTTTTTAATGCAAACCTATAAGATTAAGAAATAGGGCTAAACTCTAAAGATACAACTAGTAGAAAGGGGTCCTGTTTGGTTTGCATAACAGCTAGCTGGGTGGGCTTTTCCTGTGAACAAATGCCATCAACAAAAGAGGGTTCTCTTTTTGTCGGTGATTCCAAAAGCATTCATTGTATTTGTGGCCTTGTTGCTCTTTTTCTCATGTATTCTTTCTTCCTTTTATTTTTAGGGGCCAAAGACCAGACAATTGACATGATATGTTGGATTTTAGCACAAAAATTAAATTAGCTTATATTCACAATATGTGATCCGATAAGTCCGATATTTAGCTTGAAGGAAAGAGTGTTGTTAACATGTTATCTATTTTTTTAAGAAAAAAAAGGAATAGGGTTTTTTTTGGGTATAAAAGAATGGATAATGACCTAAATATATACTAACCTATATTACTCTAATATTTTATTTAGTTATAATTAATAAAATTGGTAAACTTAGACATTATTCATGTGTAAATTTGGAATTCATGTATGTCATTATTTTTCCAATGCCCTCGTATACGGTATACAATTCATTTGATTATTAAGTTTGTAGTCATATATATTCCAAATAAATTATTTTCTAATTACTAACCAAATACTAAATTTTTTTTTATAAAAATATCATTTTTCTCAACAAGATCATTTCTCTGAAGAAAACAGTTTTCCTCCAGAAACTGTTTCCTCCATATACACCCGGAATCTCTTGCCCCCCCCCCCCCCCAAAAAAAGAAAAAGGGGTCAATTTTTTGACAATTATTTGCTGTCTGCGTCAATCTTTTACTCCAAAAAAAAAAAATTGATAATTTTGAAGGATACATATATCAGCCAATTCTCACTGATGTCAGTAAATAACGGTCGAATATTTGAACAAGGGGCCAGACACGTCATATCTTTGTCTCATTCTACACCTCCATTGGCCCCCTCATCAATATTCTTTCTCCACCATTTTTATCTTCAACCTCCCTCAACAATTATAAGTACTTTTTTTTTTTTATCTTAAAAATATGGCGCAGAGATCAAATAGAGGTGAATTTTGGATCCAAGTTTATGGTAATAATTTTTAATGGTTTTACTGGTTGAGTTAATGTAATATTCATATAATTATAGATTTTAGATTTGGTTCGTCTTTTTAATTTGCATTATCATTGATTTGTTTTATGTTTCGTTCTCCTGCTCTTTACTTTATGTTAAACATATTGTATTTTTACTAATAGAACATTATAATTTTAATTCTGACATCATAAAATTACTTTCTTTAATTGCTTACCTAATGGTTTATATTAATAAAATATGTTAAAAATGCTACCATAATTTAAACAACGAAAAAGAAATGAGCAAAAGAAATAAATGTCACTATTGATGATGCATGAAAATAGACTATACACAAGTCATAGAATAATGTTGGTTGTTCTTAATTATAAAATGGTTAAAAAGTACCATTATTGTTTAGGTCTTATGTGTATATTAAAAATGGTGTCGTATTATTTTGGATTTCGTTCTTCCTTTGATATTTAATTGTTTTGCTTTGTTGTTTGATAGGTCATTTACAGTAGAAAAATATTTATTAATTAATTATGATAGATCTCATCACAAGTAATGAATTATAAGGAAGTCTTGTATAATCTAGTCAAAAGTTTGTCATTTTTTACTAACACGAATTGGTTAAGTGGTTTAGCACTTATCCCTTTAAGTTAGGGGTGTTCAAAACTATCCGTAATCAAAAACCTGAACAAAAAAACCGCGAACCGACCCGAAATATTGGGTATCCGAATCGAAATATTTAAAATTTTCGGTTTGGGTACCCGAATCGATAAATTTTTTGGTTTTCAGTTTGGATACGGTTCGGATGTTTTGTAATTTCGAGTACTCGAAAACCCGAAAAAAAATTTTATTTTATATTTTTTTCAAGAACTTTTTTTTTAATTTTCTCTTCCCTAAAGACTTTGTAAGTTACATATGTCCAATCCCCATAAAGACAAGGACTTTGAGTCTTTGACTTTGTTGCATTGTTCTGTTTAGATATCTAGGTCTTCTATAAGACTTTGTTGCATCTGGACAATGGTTTCGGCATGAATATAATGTTAGTAAGTTTATGTCTTGTGAAGGTGTGAAGTTGTTGAAATGTGAATAGCAGTACTGTGTGATATTGTCACATTGTGTGATAATATCAAGTATTAGTTCCCTTTGGGTACCAAAAAAAAAAAATATTAGACAAAATAGGAGAAAAAACATTTTTCAAAAAATTGGATTATTGGTTAACCGAAAATCCGAACTGAAATTTTCGGGAACCCCAACCGAAATTTTCGGACACACGAATTTCGGATACTCAAATATTTCAGTTCGGATACGGTTCGCCATTATGATTTATGCTGATCCGAAATTTCAGGTACCCAAACCATGAACACCCCTACTTTAAGCAAAATATCAAATTCGAGCCTTATGAATGGAGAAAATATGTGATGGGAATCTTTGGGAGAGTTCTACCTTTTTATGAACCAACATTAACTCGACTTTAGTAAAATAGAGACACTATTTCAATTTTTTTAGGGGAAAATTAAATAAATTTAGTGTTATTCTCAATTCAATGTTGCGAATGAACGGCACTAATAATTCTCAATGAAATCATCTAACCAAGGGTTTTTTTTTTATCACACAATAATTTCATGTTTTATTGGTCAATAATTCTTAATAAAATTAGTGTAAAGCCCTAGTTTTATTTTAAGTTAAAATCATCCTTCTTCTTTAATATGCCATTTTGCTTGTACTAGCTGCCTCAATCTCAATTGGGGTCAAATTGTCCTTAAACCTACCTTTGTGAAGGACATCTGGAATAGTACTTGTGTGATAAATTATCCTATCAATTATCAATCCATATTAGGGATGGGTATGGGGCCGGTTCGGGGCAGGTTGAGCTATACCCGCACCCGTATCCATTTTTAAAAATCATACCCATACCGATCGGGTTTTGGATGGTTGTACTCATACCCATACCCATCGGATTTTTCGGGTTTATAGGTTTTATTCGGGTATATATAGAGTATGCAAAGTGTCACCCATATTCAACCCATATTTACACACACTGTATATTTGATTAACAATTTCAAGCGACGCCACTAAAATTGATGTTGGATAAACTCATGAAAGTTAAAAATGTAAAAAAATTTAATTTTTCATTTCTACATAAATAAATACCATACACTTAGAGTTTCATGGCAAACATTTATTTTTGGATTTTACCATATTTTGGTCGTCTTTTACTAACAAATCGGATACACAATCGGGTACGGATTTTAAGAATCCAGACCCATACCCATTTTCAAACGCAATACCTATATCCGCCCCATACCCATTTTTTTTATAAGTTTTCGTACCCATACCCGCTATAATGGGGCGGGTTTTTCGGGTTTGGGTGCAGCTCCGATCCCTAATCCATATTATTAGTTGAAATTTAAATAATCTCAAGTTTGACTACTTAAACTCATATCAATTAAATTAAATTATATATATATATATATATGTATGAACAATTCATATCTATTCTAATTCTTTAAATTGAACAAATTAAGATAATTTGATTCGCAATAGGATGATTTAAAGTTATTTATTCATTTTTTTTGTTCTTATTTTTTTGGCAATGGAACAGTTCACCTCTCATGGGAGATCTCGTAAAGAATTGTCTGGAAATGGGATTAATTATCCTTCATGAAATTTAAATTCTGTTATTTTTTATAAAAAGATAGATGAAATACAACCAAACCACCACTTTCTTAGTCATTAACAAAGCCACTAGAGTCTGTATTTATTTTTAAACATGAGAAGAAGTAGGAATGAGTGGGAAGGGGCATTTACCACGAAAAGAATAGGGCCATAATCGGTAAATTTTCAAGGGGCAAAGCCAATGTGAGACTCACATAATTAGTGCATCTGTTCTTTGAAACGATAAGGACACATTAGGCAGTGTATTTATGAGTTATGAGCCATAAAATTAGTAAATGAGTTGTTAGTTTTACTTTGCTGTTCGCTTTCCTTCCTCCTTATTACGTATGTTTTCTTCAACATCGTACATCAGAATATATTTTTTTTTAAAATTTAAAATCATATTAATTTATTGATATTTAAACATATATCAAATCTGCATAATGTTAATTGATGCTCTGAAATTGATATAGATTTCACTTACTTTATTTCCTTTTTTAATTTATTAAGGCTATAAATTATTTTAAACTAACTAAACTAAAAAGAAATTTTAGATTTAGAGAACAAGTCCTCACAATTCAAGGGTCATATTCATATACGCAAAGTTCATAAGATTTCTTTATTATTTAACCTTCGTTCAAGCAAATTTTAGTTACTTTGGTGATAAGAGTTACACGGCATATAAAATTAAAATTGGAACTTACCGAATGAATGTTGTGAAAATTAAATGGATAGACATGAAAGTCTTTGAATTTCTACGAGAATTCTGATTTATAAACAAGTTTTAAAATGTATAAGTTGCTTAAAATTTTAATAAATTGTATTATTTTTTGCAAAAAATTATTTTTAAAATAGGGTTAAAAATACTTTTACCTCCAAAAATTTGACAAGATGGAAATTAAATGGGTGTCATTGCAATTACAAATGAAAATGTGACTTTTCAATTAGGTGAAGTGTGCTGTAAACCAACAAAATTTGTACTAATTTTGACTCCCAAATTTGCAATAATTGTTTTTTTACTCCCATTTATTTTATATTTTACAAATTGACGGTGCGCTTTTGTTTGTCACCGAATGTCGGCTCGTGAAATCCACCGCGGCTGAAATGGGAGGACAGAGAAAGAAGGGAGCAAATTTGAGGCAAAGGGAGTTGGAGTTGGACTACTCTCCCCACGTTTTTCTCCCACCCTCCTAATACTTCTTCACCCTCTTTCTCTTTCTCCCTCCCTAATTCATTCACATTTTCATCATTCCCTGATTTTCATTCTCATTTTCGTTGTCATTCTCTCTCCACGAGCCCGTTCCGACCCGCCGGAACCACCCCCTATCCTTAACCCATTCGATTTGGATCGGGTCTACAATCCGAATAGCATCCATTTCTTGCCAATTTCTTGGATTGCTGGGTCTCAAGATCATTAATTTTTTTTTACTGGGCAATTTGTTTTTGCGGTAATGCATTGATGAATTTTTGTGGGGGTGACCTTGTTTTGGTGTTTTTGGTGAATAACACATTCTAGGCACTGAAATTTGTGGTTTTTCTTATCTGGGTAGTTTTTGATTTTGTTTGATTTTGGTGGGATCTTTCGTTTCTGCTTCAATTCCAAATTGGGTTCTTCTCAAATCTGGAAGATTCACCCGGCAAGTGTTTCCAACTATAAGCTACATTGATTGATTAAGGGGGGCAGAAAATAAAAGGAAAATCAAGGTGTGGTATGCGAGGATTGATGAGAGGGATATTGCTATGTGTAGGGTAGACAAGTCTGAGGAGAGAGAGAGCAAAAGGAGGAGGAGGTGGTGGGGAATTAGAATGGGGGTGAAGGTGGTTGTTGCAGATAACGAGAAATCATCATCAAAATTAGGGCCTTCCACCTTGAATAATGGCGGTTCATCCTCTTGTTCAAGGTCCAAGATGAAGCTATGGATGGTGAGAGGAACAACTTCAGTTTTGCTGTGGACTTGTGTTGTGCAATTGACCACTTTGGGGGAGGTTTGGGGTCCAAGAGTCTTGAAGGGTTGGCCTTCTTGTTTCTCTCAGGACACTGCTTTGGATCTCAAGCTCCCCACTTCTGTGTCTGTGCGCCCCAGAGTTCTTCCTCCCAAGAGTAAGCAACCCTATTTAGCCTTTCATTTTATTGAACACAATTTTGGTTGCTTGAAACTTCACGATCTTTGTGCTAATTTTGTATTTGGGTTTCTACTACTTTATGTTTATTTGGGTTTTCATGATCTTTATATCATCTTGGTTTGTATATTGTTTTTCTTTTTCCTCCTTTCAAGAATTAGTTTGTTTGGCTTATTTCTATATTGAAGTAACAGCATACTGATGATATTAGCACCTCTTGTGGTTGGTGGATAGACATGTTGACAAAGTCTATGGTGGAATGTTTGGGTTACTTTTGGTTGTTTTGATGATCAATCAAATATGGGCGGAACTTATGGAACTATTTGTCGATGAACTGTCTTTGAATAGCTTCATTTTCGTTTAAGGTGGGTTATAGGAGTATTTCTACCTATTATGTTGTCGTCTTTGTTGTTCATGCCCTTCACTTGTGCCTTTTTGGCTCTGTGTTCTGACTCTTTTTAGCATTGCTATGCTATTCTACTGTTTCTTCAATATCAATCTGAGAATCGCTGTCTGTGCCAGGGGTCTATAAAAACAATGGTTACCTAATGGTCTCATGCAATGGAGGGCTTAATCAGATGCGGTCTGCAGTGAGTCAACTGCTTTTCTGATGGATTTATGGCTCCTTTTGATGATATACCCTTAATTGAGTTCATTCTTGTGGTACATGTGAATGTTTGCACTGACTGGCTTGTTTTATTCTTGCAGATCTGTGACATGGTGGCCATTGCAAGACACCTTAATGTCACTCTTATTGTCCCAGAGTTGGATAAAACATCGTTTTGGGCTGATCCGAGGCATGTTATTGTCATATTCTCTTGAATGCTGTGTAGCCTCTGGAAAGATGACCTTTTCATTGTATTGAGCTGATTTGTTATTACCATCTATTATGAAGTTGTTCTAATTCAATTGGTTCATATGACAGTGAGTTTCAAGACATATTTGATGTGGATCATTTTATTACATCCTTGAGAGATGAGGTCAGGATCCTCAAAGAGCTTCCCCCTAGGCTGAAAAAAAGAGTAGAGCAAGGAAGGGTCTATACTATGGCCCCCATTAGTTGGTCTGATATATCTTACTACCGCAATCAGGTTAGTCTCCTTTGATCAGCGAATTTCTGTTGGATGTTTTCTGTGGAATGCCTCTGTAGCAATTTTGCATCTACTTTGTGGTGGCAGATACTTCCTCTAATACAGAAGTACAAGGTTGTGCATCTAAATAGAACTGATTCCCGGCTTGCCAATAATGGCCAGCCCCTAGAAATTCAAAAGCTTAGATGTCGAGTGAATTTCAGTGCATTGAGATTTACTCCTCAAATTGAGGAGCTAGGGAGGAAGGTTGTCAAAATGCTGAGAGAAGGTGGTCCTTTCCTAGTTCTTCATTTGAGATATGAAATGGACATGTTAGCATTCTCAGGCTGTACTCAGGGCTGCAACAGTGAGGAGGTGGATGAGCTGACAAGGATGAGGTAGATGTCCTATACTTTGTTGATACCTTTTGTCTGTGAATAATCCGAAGTTCCTTCCCCTTTTCCTTTCTCACATGTCCTCCTCTAGGTTTTTGAGCCTTAACCTTTTTTCTTTTTTTTTCTTTTTTATGTGCAATACCAGATATGCTTATCCATGGTGGAAAGAGAAGATCATAAATTCTGATTTGAAAAGGAAAGACGGGCTCTGCCCATTGACACCCGAGGAAACTGCTTTGGCACTTAGGGCTTTGGACATCGATTCGAATATTCAGATATATATTGCAGCTGGTGAAATATATGGTGGAGAGAGGAGAATGGCCAGCCTTGCAGTGGCTTACCCAAAGCTGGTGAGTTTGGTGCAGCTGGCCGGAAGCGACATATGTTTGGCTCAGTTGTGATTCTTTGTTCCATAAGCCCTCATGCTGCTGTTTGTGTGGGTGTTAAAACAGGTGAGAAAGGAGACACTATTGAATCCAGAAGACTTGAGATTTTTTCAGAATCACTCGTCACAGATGGCTGCACTGGATTATCTTGTTTCACTGGAGAGTGACATCTTTGTTCCTACATATGATGGAAACATGGCCAAAGTTGTTGAGGGACACCGCAGGTACCATTCGTTCTTCCAAATGAAATTTAGATTAGATGTCTTCTCCGTTTGTCATTATGTACATTATTGAAACTTGTTGGAACGACCATGGGCGCAAACTGGGTGTGATTTCAAACGTCCTATCACCCCACTGTTACAAGCAGCCCCAGGGAGTAGTTGTGAGCCCTTTTGACTAAGTTGCGCAATTATCTGAACTTCTTGGCAGCAACGTAATGACACCACAACATGAATGGAACAACCGGGACTATTCATGAAAACACAAGGAAGATCCAAATCTGACCTTAGATCGACACATTTTGACTGTCTTGGATAAATGGGTTGTTCATGCTGTTGCATTTGTCTATTCGATGAAATTTGAGTTGATCTAATGCAAAATGGAAATCAACATGACCGATGAACCCATTTGCACGTCCTATCTGACCATGATGAATTTGATGCCACTGCAGATACCTAGGTTACAAAACGACCATCCTATTGGACAGACGGTTGTTGGTAGATTTGATAGACAAGTACACAGATGGGTCATTGAGTTGGAATGAGTTCTCAACTGCTGTGAAGGAAGCTCATGCGAATCGCATTGGAAAACCAACTAAGAGGTTGGTGATTCCTGACAGACCGAAAGAGGAGGACTATTTCTACTCCAACCCTCAAGAGTGTCTCCAAACCGATGAACCCTTAAATAGCATGTGATCTGTATTTCTTGGGGATTTGGTACGCTTGTATCCTTCTATGATGCATTTTTAGGAAGAAATAGTTTTTTTTGGGGGGGGGGGGGGGAAGGATTTCCACATGCAGAAGAAGATATAGCCCTACATTGCAGAAATGCTTTTGTTTTCGGGTGCTGTATTGGGTGAAGATTGTCATGGTTACAGAAGTGTATCTTGGGGCATCCCGATTTTGAGAAAGAAACTGGAGCAATTTCAGGAGCCGGGGGGAGGTTGTGCTCTTGAAGATGCCCAATAATCAAAAAGAAAATCTTGTATAGAACAAAAACCCTGCCATTTTACAGGGTGAAATTTAGATGCAATGCTGTACATGGGAGAGGAAGGAATTGCCACAGTTGATAGATTTGTTTGACTGAAATTGTGGGACTTTTGAAGTAGAGATTGAAGGACTCATGCATCTGTTTTGTAATTTCTTTTTTTTTTTGCTTTGTTTAATTTATTTTTCTGTTTTTTTCTGTCAATTCTTGTGTGATCATCCACGAGTTACATTTATACAGTGCACATTTGATTAAGTGACCTTTGTTCATGGCCAAGGCACTCTTTCTTGGATATTAAGAGTGTCATGACAATCACTTTCGAAGGCTTAAAAACCCTCATTCTATCACGTTGGCCTTGATTTTTAATGGGTTTGGACCTAATAGTAGCACTCTTTTACTATTTATTTACACTTTTTAAAATATATATATATATATATATATATATATATATATAATTAATAATTTTAAGTTCAAAGAAAACACTTACAACTTGAAAGTGTCTTGTAGTAAAATGCTTATCATTTTGCTAACAAAACATATAAACCTAGTCATTGGGATTTAGGAGAGCTCAAAAAAAACAAAAGAAAAAGTGTTCATGGGGTTGAAAAATAATTGCTAGAAAATAGAAATGATGTCCACTTGGTAGACTTGGTGTGATCATCACAGAAATTTTTGTTGTATTTTAAATTGGAAAAATGAGCGAGGTTATGTCACGTAACTACCGTTTTGTCTAACGAATATCCTTAGATTTTGAGGTTGGCTGGAGAAACGTGCGCTCACAACATTCTTCCTCTTCTTTCCTCCTTTTTTTCCCGTCTTTTTAGAGTGTTGAGTATAATGAATCAGATTAGGTCAGATTTGTATTCATATCAAATTTAAAAAGTGATGAAAAAATTCCGACCTGAATCTAACCTATTTGTTAAATGGGTTGAAAAATCTTGACATATACCTATTTGATTTTTAAACGGGTTGACTCGCTTAACCCGTTCAAGATGAGCAAGTCAAGTCAGTCACTTAATTACCCATTTGTGCATTTAATAATTTAAACTAATATGTAATTACTTAGCATTAAAAATTAAGTTTACATATCACGTAGTAATGTGTCGCCACTTGCCGCTCAAGGTACGCAAAACTCTTATCCCTCATCTATTTTTCATGTTAACTTTTGTTAATTTAAGCATTTAGGTTTCAACATCAAAATATCTTCCTAAAACTTTTTATGTGGGTATATTGGTAAGGGTCTATCTACATGCAGTTATGTACGTACGGGTAAGATTGTCTAGATCTTGATCTCTCCAGGCCCCGCAAAAGCGGGACCCACGCTGGGAATTGTTGTTGTTGCTATTGTTATTGTCTAATAAAAAGGTACAAGAATAAATGACAAATGGAGAAATGAGTTGACTTGTTTAACCAATTTAACTAAACGGACTAAATAGGTACTTTTTCGTGTCGAGAATCTTGATATAAACCTAACTCATTTAATCAATCCGGTTGAATGTGTCAACCTATTTAATTAAATGGGTTAAAAATTTGTACTAAAATTCACTTAACTGCTTGTCAATTTCAGATCAGTAATCGTGTTGATCAGCTGTGCCCAACTCTAAGATTGAGGGAGGTTAAAATAAGAATCTTAGTATTATACTATAATCGCATTATAATATCTTTTTGATTTATTGAACCAAAAAGGGAAAAAAAAATCTTCCAATGAATTTAGTTCCGTTGACACCAGAAACAAATGAGGTGGAATAAATTGTTTCATTATTAAGCTATATTTACATTTTGGAACATGAAAAGAAATATAGTTAAACTCATTGTTTTCTAAATAAGGATTGTCTAAATTA
Organism: Selenicereus undatus; assembly: GCA_017589665.1. NCBI lineage: Eukaryota > Viridiplantae > Streptophyta > Magnoliopsida > Caryophyllales > Cactaceae > Selenicereus > Selenicereus undatus. The sequence goes on along the minus strand of JACYFF010031957.1, from coordinate 122,998,779 downwards.
ATTTATGGTATTTGTTAGTATGTCCCCTCCACAAAAGTCATACTTTATGAAAAACTACCCACAGTGTACAAAGTACTTTTTTTTTTACAAATATGTACAGTATACAAATTGTTGGAAGTAAATACAAATAAATAAATAAATAGGTGAATTTGTGCCAATTGCTGGTATTTTGTGGGCATTGTTTTATAATCGAAGGAATATATATAACAGCTCATATGTGAAGACAATAACATGCTTTTCAATACCCAAAAAATTGCTATAATGAAATCATTATATTTGTCAAGGGTGAATTATTCAATTATTGCACTCTTTATACTATTTTCACGTAGGGTCCATGAATGTGATTGGTAGATATAGACACCATAACATTTTCAGGCAACCTCTGTTTTTTTTTTTGGGGGGGGGGG
>JACYFF010031957.1:122938670-122998272 GCA_017589665.1 Selenicereus undatus | reverse complement strand
CCCCCCCGTGTTTTTTTACATTGCAATTTTCTTCAAATAATGTACTATGCATACTTGAACTAATACTTTATAGTCACTAGTACTGTTATTGCGCTGGAACAAGACATATTGAATCTGTATCGTTGTATCGGGTTCGTACTGTTTTGAATTTCAAAAAATAAAAAAATTAAAGTACAAAAAATTTGAAATTTTAGTGTATTGGGCAGTATTTGACTGGAAACACTGGTACCATCTGATATTTGCCCGTATACAGCGGTATTGACCGGTAAGGGTGTGCAAAACCGGTTAACCGGAGTTTCGGCTAACTGGTTTTTCTGTTCGAAAAAATTCCGAACTGAAAATTTCGGTTAGCCGTTTTTTGGTTAGCCGAAAATTTCGGTTTGTCCAAAACCCGAACCATAAATTTCGGTTAACCGGTTTTTCGGTTCGGTTAACTGATTTTTTAATTCAGTTACCGGTTAACCGTTTACAAATAATAAAAAACTTATACTTTCTTACCTAAATTTGCCATTCTTTTATGTTTAAATTCTTTTTATAAAAATTAAACTTTGGTTACCATTTATAAATAATAAAAAAGTGCACTTTCTTACTGAATTTTTTTATTTTTTATGTATAATTTTTCTAAAAAAATTAAATTATTTTCGGTTCGGTTAACCGAATTTTCAAATAATCCAAACCTTAACCAAACCGAAAACCGAAAAAAAAAATTCGATTCAGTTAACCGAACCGACTTTTTTGAAAAATTCGTTCGGTTAACCGGTTTTTTGATTCGGTTTTCTCAATTTTTCGGTTTCGGATTTTTTTGTACACCCCTATTGATTGGTACAAACCAGAACAATAACTTGTATTAACACGGTGCAAATTAATGTAATAATTTGCCATCAATTAATGTAGAATGAAACTGTGCATTTAAAGTACCGCAAGAAAATCAATCTACAACAACGGTTTTATACAATACAATAGAAAAACGAATACAAATTAAAGTTAGATATGAGACAACTATACTTCTATCATAAACATACAACGTTGAATTAATTCTTTGTCCAGACAAATTATATTTTGATTGGTTTAGTTACATCTAGTGATTTACTTTAATTTAATTTAGTTTTAAGTCTTTAAAAAAAATTATTTTCTGGTGATCAAAGCCTTTCTCTTTCTTTTTTTCTTGACACATCATGCTAATGTCACATGATTGATGATTTATACTAGTATAGGTTTAATAAGTATAATTAAAACTATGATTATTGATATTTTATTACTTCACCAAGCACTTCTTCACCAATAATTTGTGCTTCAATTCCCCAAGAAAAAAAATGTATTAATATTTTATTTAAACAAGCATACTATATTGCTTTCATTTCATGACCACTAAAGTTGGCCAACAATAATTCCACCTTTCCCTTCTTCCTTTTCCCAAATTTAAAAAGTCACTTACAAAAGTAGTGGATGTGCTTGAAATGCTACTGTAGTACGGCCGTATTCCTTTGTTAGTAAATTTTAATTTATTAATTTTAATCAATTTTATCAATTTTAATCAATTTTAACTTATTTTTTACTATTTTAACCAACTTTCACTTATTATATAAAAAAAATTAATCTACTTTAATTAACTTCAACTAATTTTAATATATTTTAACAAAAAAATATTAATTTTAATCCATTTTAACCTACTTTAATATATAAAAATCACTTGTAAATGTAAAGGGCTAGGTGAAGTGTTTCAATCAAATCATGTTTGAGACAAAGATGAGATGTTCAAATCAACAGTAACTAATGTCTCCCACCTGCTCTTAGGATGTGGACGTAATTATTTGTATTCCTCTTACATTATGATGTCTTTCTGTACTACTCTTGACTCTTGACTCTTGACTATTGACTATCCATAGTGGTGCTTGATTGGGTACAACATGAGAGAGAAGAAGTTCCCTAGCATAAGAAATTTGAGCAAGGTTTTGTTGAGTACTTTAACAGAGGTTTTTTTATATTTATTTTATATTTTAGTAAGTGGTTCAGAGAGCATCAAGTAAGGAAGTCCCAAAGACATCATGTTTCCACCTAAAACACTCTCTTTCTACATCCCTATTCCCTCCTCTGTATTGGCTCTGCTAAGACCTCAGGATGGGGGTTAGGAAGTTATGGAAACTGGTAAATGCTACAATCAATAACAAAATTTAGTATGGGTTCTACTTGATGGAGATTAAAGAGCTTTAAGTGTAGATAATTTTATCTCTACGAGCATCTCTATTAGCAGATAGGTTGATTCAATGATAAAGAACAGTAAATAGAAACTTCAAATTCAAATCTTGCCTCCTATTTTATTTAAAGATATAATTAGTGAAATAACTAATATCTACAATAAGATTATAAATGGAAGTGCATGTCAAATTCAGCCATTTGTATCCTTGATTGATAGAGTTCAATTTTTGTTTTAGGTCTAGAGATGTCCAAAAAGAATGTGCTGAATGTAACAATTGTAGAAATGGTAAAAGAGTGAAAAAGCGAGGCAAAATCATTAGTAATCTACAATAATGGTGAGTGAGTTGCTCAATTATGAGAATTGGTTGTTTTTTTAAAAAAATAAAATAAAAATAAGGTTGGGGGATGTAACTGGTAACATATTTACCAGAAACAAGAGTCCAATAAAAATTTGTTCATAATCTATATAGATTAAAAAGATAAGTTTGAATTATTTTTTTAACTTAGATTTGTTGCGGACTAAAACAAATGTTTCTCTAAATTTCCTCTACTCCGTTTCTATAGAATGGTAGCTAGTCCTTAGTTTTTAAATCTGGGGTCCAGCAGAATTAGTCTTTTTGTAATTTTTGCTATTCATGGATAAAAAAGCTACATCACACCTTTCCCCATACTCGCTAAATGGTGGAATTTTTGGAGTATTGAAAAAGTCCAATAAAGAAGTTATTGATGTCATAGAAAAGAGCACTGAGCCAAAACACTGTGATTGGGCTCGGGCCCACGAAAAGCTTCCTCAAGACTTGATTGAGGCCCACGTTGCTGAGATTCTCGATAAAAGCGTTTCGTTTTTTTTTTTTTGGGTTGTGGTTTGGGACGTCTGGCCCACCCTAATTACAACCTTCGTTAGTTCCTACAGAAAAACGTGCTGCATTTGTCTTCACCAGTCAGAAATTTTTTATAAAAAAAATCCAAATTCCTCAGATTTAGTCGGACGCGGTGACCCATACACCTGTTTAATAGCATTTTTTTCCTTTCTTTTTTATTTGGGGGGGGGGGGGGGCAGTTCAGAATAACAAATATTTCCTATTCCTGCACCAAAAATAACTACAGTTTCAACATCGCTTTATATGTTCATTTTTGGGGATAATTTTTGAGGAAATCAAAGAGCCAAAATGAGATGTCATAATCTCCAAGATAAACTAAAAAATTTACACTACAAGGCAGTTAACACTGAAGTCTGATATTACATCAATGAAACTTTCCATAGAGAAAATAAACCCCCCCAAAAAAATCCTGGAGTATAATCTGCATGTTCACAAGGAGCTTGCTATTGCCCCAAAATATAGGCCTAATTAACCAAGTGGAGATGTAACTAAAGCTTCAATAAGAAGGGCAGCTTCTCATAATCAGTAAAGAAGTCTATATAAATTCTTAGCATATAAAACTTAATAAAAAAAAAAATCTTATCACGACGACTACCTATTTGTTGATCGAATCCCAGCAGACTAAAAAATAGGAGAAAAGAATCACATGTACAATTTGGATCTAGCTCTTGAGTAGGGGTTATTCTGGGTTGGATCAACTGATGAATGAATTACCAGACTACCCTAGAGGGCCAGGAGAATGGCCATGGCGAAAATGGGGGGAAAAAATTACATAATCACATACCGAAAAGAGAATTTACTCAAGTGGTAGAAGAATTAACTCGATCTTAGCTTGTTTTGAGCCTTTTGATCGCCTGATCAAACTCTGCATTGGCACTGTCCGCTCTGGAACGTAACAATGATTGGTTTCCGCTTGGAGCTCCAGCAACCTAAGCGGAGCAAAACGAGGGAGATTAGTTGGTCATCAATTTGAAAATGCTGAGTTTGCTTGTGATGAAAATTTTCTTGAAGACTAAAACTTGGGTTCTTTATTTCGCTTCAAGTGAATTTTTTTGCACATACAGAAATATTGACATTTGAATGTTTTTAACCAAAAAAAAAAGCGGAAAATTTTCAGGAAATGAGTGAATCCTACGCATATGCTTGCATGAGACGGTTGTGGTTGAGTTTGGGTAATCTAACTTGAAGAGATCCCAGAGAGGGAGACAGAGGGTATACCTTGTCGAATGGCTGGAGTTCGTTTTGTCTATTGTTTGCTCGCTTTCCTATGTCAACTTGAACTGAGATGCTAGCTTGTGACAAATCCACCCCTGAACTCTGGAGAGCTCGTGTTATAGTGTTCAACAGCCTGCTTGAAATCAAATCCATGTAAATCAGTTACAATAACACGCATATCTTGATGTGGCACTTAAAGAAATTCAAAAGCCATATTAAGAGGTATTCATTCATGCAACAATCAAAACAAGCAGTGGTGATTAATGTTGTGACAATGAATCCCAACATGATTGGGGATTTTCTTCAGGGTTGTTTCAAGCAGTCCACACTCCGAAATGCATGTATGAGGCTCCTTACCGCATCTAACTATCAAAACACATCAGATGGAAGCCTATCCAAAACCATGCTTTTCTCTTTAAATTCCAATCTATCGATCAAGTGTTAGACACAAAAAGCAGACAAATAATCGAGCGACTTGAAAAATGAAATGGTCTGTATTGGTGCTCCGCTTAATAGGTTTACTTGAACTTCGAACACTGGTTACTACCAGTGAGAGGTGGTTGTAAATGATTCAAGATAATATCACAATGCTTATGAACCCAGTCCAACTAATCCTGCATATTTTGACAGGTTGGCAATCTATAACTACTCCACATCAATGGTTTCATCCTGACCCCGAATTAATTAACTGATGTTACAGCTCAGCTTTAGTAGCAAGTCGACTCAATGGAAAGCAGAGTAGAACCAGGGCAATGCGCCAACTGATGTGTACCCTTAAAGATACACCTTTCATCAGATTTCTAGATTGACGTAGAAGATGTTACTCTAACAAATTTACAGCAGGCAGAATATATAGAGAGAGTTGATGTCACTCACCCTTGAGAATATACACTAGAAATGCTAATGGTGCCACCTTCAAGGCTCAACTCCTGGTTTTGAAATTTGTTATCAGGAACAGCAAGCTCAGATGAAGTCGTTCTATTTTGCCACAAATTTAACTGAGGATGAGACGCACTGTCTTTATCTGATTGGAGCACAGCAGGGGGTTGTATTACTGCACAACCATTCCTGAGAGGAGTATATACATCAGGCTGCAGTGGGGAGGAAATCAGTACTGCCTTGTTGGCCATTCCAGATTGTTGATCAATTGTCTTGAAACTAGTAGCATTAGTCACACTGGATTCTGCTAGAATTTGGGGATTTCTCGGCATATTTACTGGAACAGCACTAGCTTTCTCATCGAGCTTGGCACCAAACATTAACAAAGGACTAACGACGCCATTGATAACTCGAGACTGATCAATCAAGCTTTCAGTTGGTTCATGGCTGTTTCCCTGCTCCAAGATAAATGAAAAATCCAGAACTTACTGAACTGTCCTAATATGCACTACTGCTTTTGGAATGAGATCCACATAGAGGCATTCAAAAACTTACCCATGGAGCCAACTTGGATGGTTCACTGTTCCATCCGGGGTATCCTTCATATCTATTCACCTTTTCTTGTAAAAACTGAATGTACTCAATTACCTGTCCAAAGTACCAGGAAGCAAAGTGAGCAACCATGATACTAGAAGCATAAACCAAGTAGGCAAGGGATGTGCCTTGGCTTACCTCTAACAAGAAAGATGCCTTGTCCCTCTTCTGGTCACTGTGAGGGATGATTTCTCTTAACACTTGAAATCTGCATAGGCACACTACTAAGTTCACTAACTCGAGATACAAGATCAAATTTTGAAATATATGCGCATCGTTTAACTCCTACAAAGATGTATCAGCCAACTTCATGGTATTCCTGCGGAAGTAGACTAAAAAAACAGCATATCTTTGTTTCCATCTGGCACAGCAAGTAATTGGCTAATAATACAACATTCTCACAGGTCTTACATAAAGACCTCCAAATTCATAACTCAACAAAGAATGATACTTCAGATAACAAATTTATGCTGTGGTCACAGGGTAACCATCGTATGTTCCATGTGAACAGCCTTCAATTTCAGACTACTTAACAGCAGATGTGCAAATGCACAAAAGGGGTCATATCAAATCAAATCTAATGAACGATGCACGATGATAACAGAATTGAAAAGCTGGCTTCTCATCAATTTTAGAGAATGGACTGGAAGTACTTGCCTGTCATTGATTTTGCACCTTCTACGCTGCTCGGTTGCAGAGTGCTTGGAACGCGGAGTGTTAGGTTTCTGATCGTTGCTCTTTCCATCAACTTTCACCCGCAATTCTCCTGCAATACCATCGTTTTAAGTAAGTAATTGTGAACAAAAGACTCAAATCTGCAAAAAAATCTCATAATATTCAAAATTAAAGAACCAGAATAAGCAAAGATTTAACTGCCGGGAACTATTAGAAGACTATGAACAAATCCCTAATAGCAACCTCTCTCTCATTAAATGCCAAGGATACCAACCTTTTTGTGAAGAACTGCTTTCCTTTTTGAAAGTCACATCTTCTTCATCCTCGTCCATGGAATGGGGTCCTTTTGCTGATTTTATCATTTCCATAAAGCTTTGATTCTTCTGACCGAGTGTCCTGTGACATTCCCGCATATCAGCAGTTTGGCACACTAGAAATATTTCAAAATGTTGCCAGTAGAAGAGGAGGAGAGAAATGGGTAAGTGACTAACTGCGAAGATGAGAAAGGGCTGACACTGCTGCGATGGTTGGAAGAGGATTGTGATGGCCGATCCAAAGGCCATTGCCCGGCCTTTGATGTTGACTCTGTTCATCAAGACAGCAGAAAACTTCAAAAACCAATGAATAAAATGCTCCAAAAGAAATCCTAGCAACATTCTCCTATGATAACTGGAAAAATTCTAAACCCATCTATAATCCCTATTCCCTAACGTTGTCTTCACTTTTTAGCCTGCATAGATTTGGTGTACGGTTGGGCGCATTGAAATATAAGGTTGACCTGGTCGTTTGCACTCACTGCATTTCAACCATGACAGCAATAAGGAGAGGAGATAACAGTAAAGCCCCCGCAACTCTAGTCGTTATTAATTTCCAATCAGCAGATGATTCCACTTGTAAATGAAACTACTTTTTTTTTAATAGCAAAATGATAAATGTCTCGCTACAAGACACTTCTTAAGTGTCTTGTTTTGATTTAAAAATTATATTACAATGTTTTTAAATTGAAAAAAAAATGATATGATTAAATGGTGAAAGTATATCATCACAACTTAAAAATTGTGTAATATCATCTTTTCATCCGCAATTCACCATATTTCTAACATACGCTCAGACCTCGGAGATAGAGATAATCTAATTAGGGTATCATTTCATTTGACACTTTGTTAGCACAGCCCACGAATATTTAAGCTTAACAATTCGCAATTAAGTATAACCATTGAAAATATTGTGATTTTAAATTACAAAAAGGGCAGCCTGGTGCACAAGCATCCTGCGTTCACGCAGGGTCCGAAGAAGGGCCGCACCCCAAGGGGTGAATAGGCAGCCTAACCTGACTTTGTTAGTGACTGATTCCACGGCTCGAACCCGTGACTTTTTGGTCACACAGAGACAACCTTACCGTTACTTCAAGGCTCCCCTTCTAGTGATTTTAAATTACAAAACATGTTAATTTAGAATAAGGGCAGATATTCACTGGTGTTTTGCTGCAAGACATATATCATCACCCTTTTTAATAATAAGATGACAAAGTACATTTTATTAAAATATATCGTAGTGTCAATCAATAGTCCAAGAGCCACATTTTTACCCTGTACATGCGTGCATAGATACATGGCTTTGTTTGCACTCTGTTACACATGTCCAACATATTTGAATAAGTTAGTTTGGGGAACCTCTAAAGTTAAGGTTCAACAACAAAAAGAACTCCCAGTGTAGATCCCACTTTTGCAACGGAAAAATCCACATGTGCGCAATCTTACCTCTACAAGCATCGATAGGCCGATTCCAAGACAAAAATATAATAGGCTCTCCTAAATTATCTTGCCTCCAAATTATTAGTGGCATTTAGAACACTTATTATTGGAGCACCGAAGCAAGACAAAAACAGCATGCATTTAGTGTGGACGCGAAAAATCCACAACATAAGGCCAAATGCAAGTTGTACATGCACAATACACCACCGATGCATTTCAAAAACTCAAAAGGAATGGAGATCATTATTACCTTTCACAGCATTCACATCCCCGGAATTCTCCTTCCCTGCATTCCCCTTCCTCACTGCAGAATCATCCCACAATGTGAAACCACTTCCCGTGTAAGAGCTACAGTTTGAATTATCATCATTTTTATCATTGCTTGCCGCCGGAGCCCCTGTGAAGACATTTTCTTCCGGTTTTGGTACCCTTGGATTAAAATAGGAAACGTGGCTTATACTATATGTTCCGATTCCTCCAGGCAATAGGTGTTCTACGGTAGTAGCAGGAGCTGCTGGTGGAGGCTTCTCAATATTTATATCAACAGAGTTGTCTTCCTTGGCGGCATTCCTGTCTTCCCTTTCTAGTGGTTGGAGAAAATTATGGGTTTTAGGGAAACTTCCTGACCATTTTAAAGTTGAAAAGAAACAAAATCATACACTGCATATCAGTAAAGATTTGAACAGAACCAAAAAGGAGTTTATATATATAAATGAACATCAATTTATACAAATACTCAATAAAATAAGAAACAACTAACAAGCTGAATCATTCCTGTCAGAAATCTTCACGGTTGGAAAGTAGTCATATTACTCAACAAGATTCCAAGATAATAGGAAAAATATCCATCTCACTAAACCGAAGAAAAGAACAACCAAAATAGCACTAGTCAGTCAAAATGAATGTACAGCAAGAGATATGTCCAATAAATGCATTTCAACTGAAAACTGCATAGTTTTGTACCATGCAACCCAAAAACTTGGCATCCGCCAACATAATGCTCCTTCATCAAACATCATTGGCATTAGCACATTGATATGATTCCGAATATAAGCCCAGCAGAAACTATTAGGTCATATTTAATTTGAATATTACATTTTGGAGGAAAATATAGTCAGAAGACACTTGCGTAGACATTGCACTCGATTTAACAAAGCTATAGTGCAGATAACAAATCAAATAAATTTTTCACGATGCCAATGACACAAGGAAAGATTAAAGAGCTAAACATGACATAATGGAGGACATCACATGCATCCTGCTTTCTTACTTTTCTGCGATTATAATATTTGAATATAATATTTGGAGGAAACCACATTTAATATTTTCTCAGATGACTTTAGACAGGAGACACTTGCATAGACATTGGACTTTTTTTCTTCGCTATAGTGCCAAATAACAGATTAAATAAATGTGTTAACGATACTGAAGACCAAGACGAAAAAGCTAAACATGAAATAACAGAACAAAATCAAATTGACATGCTTCTCATTTTCTTCATAGCATTTTTACTTGAGAGTCATCTGTTTCAACAGCAGGAACTAGCGGCACGCAGTAAGAAGCGATAGGCAATAGCTGAGTTAATTGTAAGTGATGAAGAGTGTTAAGCAGTGGTAAATTGCCTACTGGGTAAAATGGACAGGCCAAAGTTGACACTTTACAATGTCAGACTATTAGTCCGCATAGACTAAAAATATGAAGTCACTAGCCTTTAAACCCATGCTATATGTAGATTGGTTTTAAACTATAGTGAAAATAAGGTCTCAAATATTAATCTGCATACTTTACTATATCACTTTAAAGCTTTATGTATTAATCATCAAATCTATTGATTGTTGCTTTATATTGAAAAACATCATTTACCATCAATCAATAAAATCTTTAATGCTAATGGACATGTGTCAACAATGCATCACTTGCCCTCACTTTTATGTATAGATATAGATATAGATATATGCTGATTTTGACTGTTCATACTTTACCTAATTTCATTTCGATAATCATCTTGCTAAGCTTTGCTTAAGAGAAGCTTATACATCAGATCGTGGTCAGACCTGGGTCAGAGTAGTAAAATAAGCCAAACAGCGTAGGTGCAAACAAACGATTTCAAATCTCTCTCTCTCTCTCTCTCCCTCTCTCTCGAATGCCCATACATCGAATTTCAAGGACAAAGAGCGAGCGTTCCCGTGCCGGCCTTCTTTTGAGTCTGTCTGACAAGACCCACGCATGCACAGAGGATTTTGCAATTCGTGCACTGCTGACGTCACATCAGTCAGTGCCTTGCTCCTTCCATGGGACCCACTTAACCGCCCAGGTGTCCGACTCCATGTGGTTAACCCATGCACCCTTCTATTCATGTGTACGGGCCCCACTTCTTCTTCAAGCCCACAACCCCTACACATCCATCCTTCCAGATTTCGGCCAAATCTTTACATGCACATATCCAACACCACTAACAGCGTCATGACTAGCCACTGTTGGCTTAGATTCTCTAATGGAATCACGTGACGATCACTCCATGATGTTATTCGTAGAAACTATTTACACCCCTGCCAGTAGCTACTATCCTTTCAAAGCAAATTAAAAAATAAATTGCAAACTTTCTTAAGGACATTTATTTATGGGAATTTTATAAACCAACCTAATTGTAACTAAAACTTAGAATAACAATAACCTACGGAAAAATTTTCCATCACACAAATAGATATGTTAAGAAAGATATTTGGTGCTCACATGCAAACGTTATTGATCCTAATAATAAAATGCCACCTTAAGCCTAATTATTGTGGGTAAAAGTATGACTACTAAGTTCAATTTATTTAATATTTACATACATTCACATGCATAAAGGGACAAAACAACTCACAAAAGGGCCATTAAAAAAAGGAATAAATAAAAGGAGATTAGGATTAAGGAGAGAGAAACCTACCATGAGGGGGCCTTGGATCTTGTGGTAAAGACGAGTGACTGTAGAGCGAAAGGAAGTCGTGCGTCGCTTTCCTAGCTGTACTTCCACAAACAAAAATTACCAAATAATTAAATCCGAAAATACATCTAACGTGATGCCAATTTAAATCTTTTTCTTTTTCTCTCAGAAAAAAAAAAGCCCTTTCTTCTGCAAAATGGTACCTTGTGCGGTTCCGAAGGGGCTGGATTGAGGGAGCTCCATTTTTGCAACAGAATTGTGGTTTTCCGTTGCAAAAAAACGGAAGGAAAGCTCTGCAAAATGCTCACAAAATGAAGCTGGAGATATTTGAACGTTGAGATTGAAATCCAGACGGTAGGTGTTTTCAGATCTAAATCATCAGACTACCGCCAGACTTTAAATTTTGCATTAAACAAGATCTGACTGCTGTCTTCGCTTTCTCTCTCCTAAAAGACCGCTCTTCCACAGAAAATCCAGTTTCTGCAAGGTGAAAAACTCAAATTACGCAAATGCACAACATGTAGCGATTAGTTACATCACGTGAGTTAAGAGGACAACAAGAAATCTAAATAGAAAACTCAGTTACGAATCTACAGCACATAATCTTGCAAAATTCATTAAATCTGTAACGGAGAACGTGAATTATGAATTTGCAGGCCATAAAATGACTGAATTTTCCAGAATTCAGATTAATTAGCAAAAAATCCAGAGACTGGAATTATCACCGGAAGAACGCATAATATCGAAGATGCAGAATTCGTAAATCGGCTATAAAGAAAGGTTGAATTATGCATCTACAGAGTAGATATAACACAATTTTACGCATCTACAGAGTAGATATAACACAATTTTACACAATTCAGATCAATAAACACGGATGCTTGAATTATGCATTAAAACGACTGGTTTTCGCGAAATTCAGATAACAGGCAATAAATCCACAGATATCACTAGAATTATGCATAGCAAAAACCACAAAACAACAGAATTACGCAGACTTCACAAATCTGCAATGTAGAATTCTTGAAGTATGCTTGAATTGTGCAAAATTCAGATCAATACATGGATAACGATAGAATTATGCAGCAACAGAGGATAAAACGATAGAATTACGCACAATTCAGATGAATAAGCAGAAAAACTTGGTAGATTCAATAGACTGAGCAATCGAAACACAAGATCCATATGAAAAAGCTTACCAGTAAGCAGAATTCCGATCAGAGAATCATAATTAAGCTAAAACAATTTCGCACACTTGGAACTGAATTGAATGGAGGGAGGCAGGGAGGCGTGGAGCGAGCTCAGGGAGAGTGTTTTTTGAGGTGAGAGAAAAATGCGGGGAAAAAAACTTCCCTCCTCTCTCTCTTATTTATCTTTTCTTTTTTCCAATTCGATCGATCGATCTCTTTCTCTTCCTCTCTCTCTCTCTCTCTCTTCTCGGGAAAATGCCTTGACGCGAGATAGGCGCTGCTTTGCTCTCTCTCTCTCTCTAAAAACTCTGGCCACTGCAGCATGGAGATCTTTTATACACTGGTGCCCTCCTTCCGAAACGGCGTTACGTTTGACGGCGTTGCGGCGGGGGATGGTAACGGCGTTATGACTGGTGCTTTGGAGTTTGGACTCCTTGTATAACTAATAAGTCGCTACTTTTTCTTTTTCTTTTTTGAGAGGTAATTGTTTATGGTGTTGGCGATCCCGAGGAAGTGCTTTTTGGAATATTTAATTTGATCCACTGGGGATCTTTCCTATGGATATCCGGTGTATTTCTTTGAGGCATTCCCAGCTTATCACCAGCGAGCACCCGCCACGCGGGACATCCGCCGACTCTCGGCCAGTGTCTTGCGTGCCTCTTCTCTCTCAAGTCTCCACAGCTAGTCGAGCCTCCATGGGTCTCTCTTCTCTGTTTTTTTTTTTTAGGTTATAAATAATTTTTATATGATTAAAAAAATTAGTTGTATGTTGTGAAGTGGGTTCATGATAAGTTTTTTTATTGGGTTATTCAAATTGAAATTCTATGGGTTGGAGAAGTGATGGAATGCAAGTTCTAAAAATATAGAATTTTTGCTAATGTGACATATCAGAGTTTCAAAAATTAAAACTCTGACTGAGAATGCCCTTATTTTTACTATTACTCTTTGTCATAAGAATGGGAACGTTGTCATTGAACTTGTTAAACATTAGAAGGCGCATTTATTTTTAGATTTGCCTACACTATATATGATGATTAAAACTTTACATTCCGATGCTCATTAATTACCTTCCCCCCCCCCCCCTTTTGGTACAGAGGATCAAGAATTCAATTCGTAATTGGATAAGGATAAGCAGTTCCAATATTATTCATGTACAATAAGTTATACTTTTATGTGAATGAGATTTTAAAACATGAAAATTCAACGCTAAAGTAAAAGATAATAGTGGTTTTGGTCAGGGAATCAACTACTTTGTTTGTCTCTCGATAATAGTAGGACACCAGGACTTTTATGTGAACTAGAAGTATTTTTGAATTGTAGGCATGCTTGCATGAATAATATAGTCCTACTGTAATTTCAAAGAATAATAAGTGGTGTAATTAATGAGTCTAATTTTTTAAAATTTTCGCTTTCCTTTTGTAGTATGTATACCACTGTATTGTATTTATTGTAGCTCATTTAAATTTAAACCGAAAATTTTCAAGACTTTATATGTCAAAAAAAATTTAATTGAACCAGGTAAATATATTGATTTGCCAAGTAAAAATTATAGATGTTATATAAAAAATAAATAAAATTACTTTTGTAATGGCTATGTACTCCTAATTGTTATAATAATAATAACAATTATTATTATTATTATTATTATTATTATTATTATAATAATTATTATTATTATTATTATTATTATTATTATTATTATTATAGCTAATGAAGTGTACAAATAATAATTAAATTCGAAGTAACTGTTTATGATTTAGGTTTACAGATTGATGCTTAGACCTCGACCACAATATGTCTTAACCTTAATAGTTGTGGACTATATATAAAGGAAGCACCTGATTTTATTAACAAAATAAAATTGGAACCAACCGTGGAAGCTAAACTACTTTACTGTTGATGTGCCAAAACGAACTTAACCCTTTTCATTAGTTAACATACTGTCTTGACTATTAATTCAAGATATCCCCTTGCTCACACCTTCCAATCCCCCCCCCCCCCAAAAAGTTGGTTTTACCCATTTTTTACCACACACCTCATAGGGGAAGGCACAACATAAAGGATGTATGTAAAACTAGCTAATTGATTTGAGTTTAGTTCTCTCATGCGAAGGCCTGTTCTTTTTGTAGATAAATTTAGGTGGGTAAAAAGGTAAAGTGAGTTAAAATTAATATTTTGAAATTGACCCACGAAAAGAACAGACCCTTACTAAATTCTCTCTGTTGCTAGCAAATAAAAGCTTCATTCACAAAGTTACTACCATTCAACTATACAAACAAGTAACAATTGATTTAGCGTTTATCTTTAATATTATCATGACTAAGTCAGACTGAGCTGATCTATTAACCATCGTCAAGTAACTTACAACTAGTTTCAACATTAATTAATGTAATGATCTCTCTAGATCCAATCTAACCCATGAATTCACCTTCCTTGTGCAGCTAGCTAATAGTACCTTGCTATAACCTTAGAACACAAACA
The DNA here is from genome assembly GCA_017589665.1 of Selenicereus undatus. Lineage (NCBI taxonomy): Eukaryota > Viridiplantae > Streptophyta > Magnoliopsida > Caryophyllales > Cactaceae > Selenicereus > Selenicereus undatus. Next base: position 122,983,481 of record JACYFF010031957.1, on the reverse strand, counting down.
TCAGACTAGGCTAGGGGTACACTTACTTAATTGCACTAGCTTTTCATATCAGTTTGGGCTGGCATTATTTAATTGGTAATTAACATCTTATCCAGAAACATTTACAGAGCAAGAGAGAGAAGCACATGGGGGACGGGGTAAAGCGTTTCAGCAAGCTAGTAGTAGAAGTCCCGTGTTTCCCGGTGCCTAACTCAAAAATTAAATTAAATTTAATTCGAAAATTTGGAGAAAATCAATCCATGCCATCGCACGCGGCCGTGACTCACACATCTCTAGTTGCAGTGACCGTTGCTGGTAATCGCTACATACAGATCATTACTGACTAAAACAGAGCTGTTAAAACTGATGAACTACTAAATTAAATGGGGATCAGTGCACTAATCATATGTGGCTTTGCCTTCAGGTTTCAATTAGAGCTCCTTAATTAGGAGTCAACTAGTTAATGTTGTCAAGTCAACCCCTTTTTTACCCCTCCCTCAGTCACGTGACAAGGTTGAGTACTGTTCTCTGTTTTTGGTCGTGTTCGTGTGTCTGATGAGCATAAGCTGCTCCTGTTTACTTGGTAGTGAATACTGACAGCTTGTTTGACAAAACATAGATGCCAAAAGTCAATACTTCAATGTGGTTGTTAAATTTAATTTTATAATTCATCCATTCACTGCATATATAACTAGAGTTAGAAAATTCTGACCCAACATGATAATCCGACCCGAATCTGATTTGAAGTTAGTGAAAGAAATATGAACCGAACCGATTGCGATCCGAAATTGACACGATTTGATCTTTTAACTTAAAAATATGTTATTTTTCAATTTTGAATAGATCTAAACTATTTGCAAGGCTGACACGAAATTGACCAGTTTAATAAATAGGTTAACCCGAACGGATTCGTTACTCAACTCTATGTGTAACAGACTTATGTGTTTGTTTTTAATAATGTGTTGTTTGAATTCAAATTTTTAGTATAGATTTATAAAAGAAGAACTGATCGAAAAAAGTTGGGGAACACGCACATGATAGTCACGTATATGATCAAAAGGTAGGGAGTACATGCATGATCGTATATATATTAACAGGAAGTACAATGTAGTCCGATTCAAGTAATTATATTCTCATAAGTTTAGGTTAGGGCTGGCAAAAATTTGGGTCCGGGTCAATTTAGGTCTGGACAAATCGGACATTCGGACAAAAACTTCATACCCGGACCCTGTTCGGATTATAAGTCGGACATTTTGACCAGACCCGAACCCGAATGTCCGATGTCCGGACCCGGTTGTCCGAATGTCCGAATTTGTGATATGATTTTTGGACATTCTAAATGAAATTTTGTGTGGCTGAACCTGAACCCAATTTTTAAATGTCCGAACCCGGTTGTCCGAATTTGTTTTTATAAAATTTTCTAAAGAATTTGGATTAAAATTATATAAAACACATAGTTGTCCGATGTCCGAATCCGGTTGTCCAATTGTCCGAACCCGAAGTGATTCAAAAATTCGGACTACCTGAACCCAAACGTCCAAACCCGAACCCAACCCGAATTTAAATTCGGACATGACCGGTTGTCCGAATTTTATATTCGGACATAAATTTGGTGACCATATCCATTTTTTTCAAGCCCGACAAATTTGAGTAATCGGATCGAACAGATTTTTACCAACCCTAGTTTAGGCTCAAGTAATGCTCAAAGTTGATACATCTATCCGTGCATGATATACTAGCAACATTTTTGAAATGAAATTCGATCTGCGTGAACACAAAATATAATAAATATTATATTAATACAACTGTTATTTATCACTGTCATATTAAAAATCTCATAATAATTATTATTAGATCATCTCACCTTAAAATTTAAATTAATACATAGTCATGCAAGACTTAGGATATAAACTAGAATTAGTTGAATAAGTATGACAAAGGGAGTTATGATTGCTTTAGGATTTAACTAGTCAAATTATGGACCTAATTCTTAGTGCCTTGTTTGGTACTATGTATGTAGGGTTGGTGGTTGTCATTCACCCACTTCCTTGCATCGTTGTTGTGTTTGTTATACCTTGAATAATTCCACGTACAAAATTAGCCGACCCACGGAAATAAGGGACAGACCAAATTGAAGATGACACAACAAGATTTTTCTTAATTATAAACTCGAGAGATGAGTATCACATTAAAGATGGCATATCATGTACTTAATTACCCATATATGGTGATCCTTTTAGGGGTAATTTAGTAGTTTAATGCTTAATTTTTATTAGAAAATTAAAATTATATTCTCTCGAATACATTTGTAAAAATATTTGCGCAACTTATTTACAAATCGCCATGTGAGTTTTTTTTGCGCAAGTTCCTCCATTTAGCTATTTCTCCAAATAATTGAAATTGGTTGTTAGTATGCTTTTTATTTTATTTGATTAGCAATTATACATAACAATTTCCATGATATATCAAGAATCAAGATTTCAAAGTCAAATACGTCAAGTACATAAACTTTCATATGACAAGGTTCATGTAATACACCTGCTAATAAAAGAAATTTTACTATATCATAGTCGTTTTGAAAAATAAAAAGAGATTCATAGAATACACAAATTAAATTTACGTCATTCTTATGAAATAAATGTATGATATTTTATTTCTAGTGTAAGGGGGATACAATCACTTATACAAAAGAAATTCGAATTCCAATTTTGCAAATCAAAGATTGAGATAACAAATAAAATAATCTGGTTTGTATTATTTACATAAAAACCTGAATTTTACATAATTTATTCTCCCCAAATATTTTCTTTATCAGAGTGCATTTTTCCAATAAGCCCCAAAAAAAAAATTATCTAACAATTAAAACTGATGATACAAACATATCAGACCTTATGTTCAGTTTTTTTTTTTTTTTTTTAAATGTTGCTCTTTAAACAAAGTTAAACTTCGTCTAAACAAAATAAATAAATAAATAAAAATGCAGGTTGATAAATGCATGAATGGTTTAGTTTAGCCGTGATATATATAAATCAAACAGATACAAACTTTAATTCGGTGGAAAATTGATATTTTTATGCCTAAAAGTTGTGGAAAGTTGTGAAAACCCAAAGGGTGGGTGGGATGGGATGCTAGCAACATAGGACAATGAAAAGAATATATATATATATATATATATATATATATATATATATATATATATAGCATTTAATCATTCAAAGGACTTTAATATATTTACAATTACAATTATTTATATTAGTGAAAAAAAGAAATAATAAAGTGCACATGCACAGCACTAGGAGGCTGCAAAGCAGTGATGATAAAAGGAAAACACACCTTCTATTCAATACATAGTTGTCTTGTCCCACTTGACCTATCACTCCCTTTGGCTACCCTTTTCCCCCTCTAACCAATAATGAATTATCAAGTCTGTCTTTTTGGGTTAATGTTTGATTTCGTTTAGGTTGTATGTATGTGTTAATTATTCACTAAAAAAAATATACATCTTAAATGAATAATTTTTATTTAATTTGTAATAGTCTTAAGAGTTAATGCATGATTTAGATAATTCATTTTGATTACCTCTAATTGAAAAAGACCTTGTAATTCCATAGTGTTCTATTAAATATTTTGTGGTTTGTAAGAACTATTCTAAGGTTCTTTTTGGCCTCAAAATATTAATCTTTTTGAAATAAATTAATTAAGAAACATTATTAACGGAAAATACAACTCGAGGGATATGACATTAGCTTTGCAAAGCACAAAGGTGTCTCAAACAAGTTCAGAGTCAAGGTAGCCAGGAAAAATGTAACTTATTGGGAGGATATTAATTGTCTACTGATCTATAAAGAAGAAGTATGAAACGATTTTACAAGTCACTTTGTTATATTTGGTTCAATATATAACTCAACCCTGAAATTTTCCACCAGTAATTTATTTATCTTTTAAACAAATAGACATGACTAGTGTGACTCTAATAAGGTACTTATTTTTCGATCTTTTCAATTTAAAAATGTCTATTATGTGAAATTTTATTAGCGAAAAGAAATTACTCTATAAGATACCTTAAAGTCAATATCCTATTCGTTGAGTGTTGACAAATTACTCTGTTTGTGTTAAGTAAATTGCTACTGTTTACTAGCTCTTAAAATGACACCCAATCATTCCTATGGGCTATAACTATAGTGGTCATTGAAACAACATAAATGCTACTGCTATTCACCCGTACTTCTATGGACTGATAACGGAGCAAATGAAATCTGTCAACCGCACGTGACTTGCATATTGCTTTGGGGGGTTTTTTTTATAAAGATTTTTTTAAAATATAATTTGGAAGGGAAGTACTTGGATTGATATACTTGATGAATAATTACATAACTTTTTATACGTTTATAAATATTAAATGTTTATTATAAAGTTTAATTAGTTTAGTATGATAATGAATATATCCATGGTTTTAATTCTTTTTATGTTTTTGTTACATAATTTACAAATGTAATCGGCAATAAATTTCGGTCAATAAAACCCAATCAACATTAATTTGCTTTACTAAGGTTCATAACGATCTCTATAAACCAAACTTCTTTTCTTTTTTTTCCTAAGTGCCAAAAATGCGTATATATACTACAAATTTTGTATCTTCTTTTCCTCTTCATTCATCTCATGAATAAACAGGATTAACAAGAATTTTCTTAAATACTTGCAATTAGGAGTAAAACAAAATTTTGGTTTGCTAATTGAAACTTTGGAACTTGATGTATTTTAGGCTCAAACAGGTATAGGTAGTTATTGCCAATATGATAATGTTGATGGTTTATTTCATATAAAAAAAATGTCACATATATATATATATAGATAGATAGATAGATAGATAGATAGATAGATAGATAGATAGATAGATAGAGAGAGAGAGAGAGAGAGATGCATATTTTCAAGACAATTTAGAAATAACAAATAATTTTTATGTGAAAGTTATAAAGAATGGACGTCAATAATAATAAAATGTTATTTTTAAAATATCAATTTTATTGTTTAAAAATTCAAATATAATGCAACACTTGAATACATACTCAAAAAACATGTATGCTTTAAACTTCTTTTATAAAAAAATACCTCAATAAAAAAATATATATAATTGATAATATTTTCACTACATACCTCAATTTTTTTAAGTTAGACTAAAATCTTCAAAGTACCATTTAATTATTCAAAACTTGATCCCAATGTAATGTGCATGTCTTAGCTAGTATCTTCTAATTTGTATGTATGAAGTGATGTAACGGGAGAGGGGTGGGCCACGTGACTTGACCCCTCAACTCACGTGCAGAGACAAAAAGCCAAAAGGACAGCTGGTCTCTCTCCACACCAAGCACTTGGGTACTGGGCCCAAGCCCAACCCCCTTCAACGTCACACAGTGAGAGCGAGAGAGAGAGAAAGAGTCATTCTAGGGTAGGGTGGTGGAGCCTACTCTCTTGACCCAATGCTCTACACCAACGTCCACAAAGAAAAGAAAGCATATGATCTGATCACAGTACATCTGCAGATACATCACATCAATTTTTTTTTTTCTATCACGATATTCACTGATTTCTGTGCTCTACGCTACTCTTCAGTGGTCTGTATTACTTCTTTGAAAGGGTAAAATCTCCTGAATTTTGTTCTGTTGCTTTGGACAATCTGGTAGATTTGGACTTGGCTACCTTCATATCATTTGCTTTTGTAATGATTCTAAGGACTACTTTGTTCTCTTCCTATTTCTTTCTTAAACCAACTTCAAATTGACGTCATTAATTGATAATTAGACTGTCTTGGAGGCTTCCCCGACATGCTTGAATAGATAATAATGTTAATTAACTGCTTAATCACCAGCAAATTGCCATTTCTGTACAAATCATCATTTAACTCAAAATTTCAACGCTATAATGTGATGTCTGTACTCATCTCATTGCCATTGTTTATTGAACTTAATTAGAGTTTTTTGCAAATTATAATATCATATTATTTGCATAATTATTGGAACACAAAGCTAATGTACACTAATTATCTTGCTGATTGAGGAAAAAAATATAATAAAAAGTAGGTGGAAGGTTCCAGCACACAGAGACAGCAACTGAGGTGATGTATACAGGTAATCTAGCAATGTTCTTTTTCGTTTTATAGATATATATAGATTAGGCGGCTAATTAAAAATTATTTCAAGCCTTGGGTTTGTTAATTGTACTCCATTAATTAATCATCTAATTAATTAATTAATTAGGCTACAATGACTGTGGAACGTGATTTTGCTAATCCAATGACTTTTTTTCCAATTGTTGATCCCTTGGCTTCTAAATAAAATATATGGACTTTGTGCTAACATGGTCCCAAATTTACATCATCTATATTTTTCTATCCACATAACCATTGGTTTTCAACAAAGACTACTCATTTTTAAAGTAATTCTCTCTAATTAAAAGCGCCCAAAATTTTTGAAAAAAAATAAATACACACTGTCAAGCAAATTATGAACGAACTTATATTTTGAATCGATAACTATTGTGGCTACTAATAACCAAATTATAAAAAAAATCAAAGTTAACGTATGTTGCTTAGCCCTATTTGCCTCGATATTTAACAACGTTCAATTCACACATCATTTATTTTTCATTACGACTCTTTTATATAACTTTTTACCACTTGCTGCTATATCATATTTTGTATTTCTAACGGAATAGCCACCTCCATCTCATGCATGAGATCGAACCATATTAAATTTTCCTTTCAATCACCAAACCAACCCAAAAAAAAAAAACCCTACCAATTATTGTGCAATTTAATCCAATTACTCTGTGATGACTTAATTTGGAAACAAACAAATAAATATGAATAAATAAGTAAACAAAAGAAAATACAACCTGTAGACATTCTCTGGCGAAGAGTATCAATATAGGGATCAGTGAATTTAAATGTAATTAAGGGTGATGTTACTATTTCCCTTTTAATTAATTAGTGAGTTTAAATGTAATTAAGGAAAGAGGATACCAGTAATAAACATTAAACAGTACTAATATACGCAAGGACGGAAAGGTGTAATGAGTGACGTGACACGTGTTCAGTTGTGCGTGGCTGAGTACCGCCTCACGTGATTAGATATGGCTGGCCTACCATAACGTAGCCTCCCAAATCACGTGGCCAACTCATCTGCTGTGCGTGGTGTGGTGGGCCCCTCACTTTCATTTTGTGCGATCCCATTCCGTTTTCTCGCCAAATTTCAATCATCCGCTATTAACTTTTTCGTTTTATAATTACTATTTACTTAAAAAAAAAGCTGCCAATTACATAAATATCTAGTATTTATATAGAGTTTAGAAAATGGCTCCATCTTAAGGGATAAATTATAAACAGTCTAATCTAATTTTGTTAATTGGTGATTTCAAGGCTCAAAGTTATAACCTTTTAATCACACGCAAACAACCTTATTGTTGTTTCAAAGCTCCCAGATAAAAAATAAAATAAAATACTATTCTTTTATCATTACAATATTTTTTGAGATAATTAACAAATTTAATTTTAAGGATTATTTTGCATATATTGAAATGCTTTCTCTTGTTACATAAACTCACATGATCTTTGTCTTCCTAGCTTTGCTAATTCCTACCCTACTAGACTTATGCTAACCTTATGCTATAATAGGCTATGCCTAATTAGCTCCACGCCTCCATTAGTGCTGCTCATTAGCAGCCGTGACCTCTCAATGTACATGTGACCAAACCTTATTATAGATGTAGTATGTAACTTTTAATCAGTTAGTTATTTAAGAGACGTATTTACATAAGAGGTGTTGCATTTTTTTATGTATTGTACAAATAAATAAAAAAATTTATATTATAGCATACTTAGAGCATGAACAATGGTGGACGAAATTTTTGACTCACCGGTGGGGGCCTACCACTGTCACATCAACTCTCTTTTCAATTTTTTATCTCACAAGCCTCATCTTCTCCAATGGTTGTCTCATTACTTTGGCTCACCAAATAGAATAATACCCATAAACCCACACTCTAACATATAACTACTTTTTTAAAATCCAAAAAAAATAAAATAACAATAAAACTTAAAAAAAAATCAAAAATAGGGAAGGGGGAAGGCTTGCGGCAAGGAGCCGCCCCGCAAGCCGACCGGCCGAAGCCAACCAGTGCACGGACGTGGGCTGCCCGCTGCCTCCCCCCCCCCTAAATTTGGCTCGCGAGGCACACGGTACACATGCTCTTATAACAAATTATAAGATTATATTTTTTCAAACTATAAAATGTCAATATATGTCAAATGGTCTCACAAGTCTTTCGTCTAAATAAATCTAAAAATTATTTATCACATTAAATCTACCTAATTAAAATTAAACCTTTTTTCCCTAGGGCCCAATTAAAGTAAGTAATGAAAACGAGAAATCATAGTAGCAGAAAAAATATGAGATATTTATAACTTATACCATTTTGAGTAATAAGTCAATTTTTAAGTTCACTACCTCTGTCACATCAGCTTGTAGGTCAATTTTTCAGCTTATAATTATTCCTCTCTTTAATATAAGACTCATAATTTTGACTTAACAAATCAAATAATACTCATGGATCAACTTTAAAACGCAAAACTTTCTTTTTAAATTAAAAATAATAATAAAAATAATAAAAACAAAAAAAGCAAACAAAAAGAGGTGAGGCGGCCCGGGTCGGCAATTAGCCTCCCAAGTCGCTCGACGATTCGGCTGCTGCAGACGGCGCGCGAGCCGCACATTGCTGCTTCGGAGCTGAGCGAGACTCCGTTGGAGCTGCTCTCATATAATTGAAGGTGGGGCCAACAAAGAAAATGGAAAACTTTGAACTTTTAAGAGAGAGAAAGTGACAGGGGGGGAGAGAGGATGGCATGTGAAAGGAGTGATCGCCCTTGTACTATTTGTGTGACATAAAATGACGTGACATGACACTCACTCGTATGTGAAAGAAAAGAAAAAAGAAAAAGAAAAGCAAGAAGAGGAGAGCGGAAGCGCACGTGAGTGAGGGATGCAGCCCGTCACGTGCGCCCATCCCCTGCCGTTCACTCTGCCACACTACCAGTGCCGTCTCGCGTGCGGTGGGGACCTTCCCTTCCTCCGTTATCTCACTCCGTTGCTGCGTTTTACTACTATTATTTTTTTCGAACAATATTACTTTATTTTATTTTGTTACTACTACAAAATTAAACATACTTGCTGTTATTATTCAAGTTAATTTCGTTTGGAGAAACACCATATTATATTATAATATTTATCCTATTGAAAATTTCATAAGTCTGTACTATCTATTGCAATTGATATCTGTATGTGTAACGTTACCTGTAAAGATAAGGCTACTTACATTGGGATCTCCTCAAACATTGTGCAAGTGGGATCCATACTGAAAGTTGTTATTTTTATTGTTGATTCTATTGAATATTTTATTGGCTGAAAAAACAGTGTATAATAAGTTAGGAGGAGATGTACAGAGCTAAATAAACCCCTCATTTATATGACTATGGTCAATGCACCGAATCACTGATAACAAGTGGCTAAGTGAGTGTGGATAGGTGGGGGTAGGAAAAGCACCAAACTAGAACTAATGAAGGATTCACTTATTGGATACTAGGTCCACCAAAGAACAGCATTTACAACTTATATTTCTTGTAAATAATGGAAGATATGGCCTTAAAATTTGAATGGAAAGTAAATTTTTTTCACATTTACTATAATAACTATTATATTGAAGGCACTTAATAATGTATTCTTTCTACCGTTAGTCTAATTTGATTGTACAACAATAATCGACTGTATGATATAGAAATATTGTCCACACATCGTATTCATTTATAAATATAAAAGTCATTCAATTAACTTAATAAATAATACAGAAATTTAACTGATAAAATTAAAATTTAAAAATAAATATTTAATAAGTCTTTTATATGTCGATCCTTTGTAAAATATGAAAAAAAAAATGGAGATTCTTTTTTTTAAAGGGTAAGCAAATTGGCGATTTGTTTTTTAAGGGCAGGCAAATTGGCATATAAAATAAGGTAATTAATTAGAAGGGAAAGTTTAGAGAGGGGGTCGGTTGGCTTGAGGTGGTGCTCTTTTTACTCTTCTCTCGTGATGGTGTCACGTGGATGGGGGACCCACCATCGATCACATTCACACTCACAACCCCTCCATAGCCCATAGGGGAAGGCCCCTCAATAAACAATAATAAACAAATAAAAAGCAAAAAATAAAATAAATAATAATAAACATAAATTTAAGAGAGAGAGAGGGAGAAGGGAAAGTGGGAGCATGTGGCGTGACCTGTCGTTAGTATGGCAGCAAATAGCATCGCCCAACTGACTCACGGCGTGCTTGTCACGTGCTCCCCCCTTACATTATCATGTTTTCGATACTTGGTCCAGCAAGGAGAAACAAAATTACCGAATTGATTTATCGTTCAAAAAGTCCCCATGAGGTTTATTTCAAAACCTATACCATACATTTGAGAGCATATATTTTTAAAAGATACATTAATAAGTAAATATTTTAAAAAATAAAATATATAATAAATACACTCGAAAAATTATATATAAATAGAATGTGAGAGCATGTACTATCACGTATATTTAATAATTTGTCGGTTTATTTGTGCTAAAATTCACCATATTTGAATTTATTTTTCTAATATCATAGACTATGGTTATAAAAAGATTAAAATTCATGAGAAATAAGAGTTCACTCATTTTAAGAAGCCTCATATCAAACTTTGCAAGTAAGCATGTACTTTACAACGCAAATTAGTATCACAATGAGACATATATATCATAAAAAGTTGTTCAAGAGTGTATCATAAAAGTTATATCGGAAAAATATTTCTAAATCATGACCGATTTTTTATTCATGTGGTAAACATACATGCCTGATCTTAGTAAACATGGATGTCTCACCAGTATCAAGCAGTTTAGCGGTATTTTTGTAATAGATATGTTACTTATAAATTATTGTGGAGTGTAGATTCAAGGGTGGAGTTATGTGGGTGCAAGGGGTGTCAATTGACACCCCAACTCTTTAAGGAAAAAAATTCAACATTGGAATTTAGGGGGGGCAAAATACAAAACCTCTCTCTATACTTGTTAGTTTGCATTTATCTTGTGACGGATGCAGTGTTCAATTGGCAAGGGCACTTGAACAATGTCTGGACTGACAATGTAAGGGAATTTTTAGTCAGAGTTTCATTTTTTGGAACTCAATCCAACCATATTAGCAGGAGTTCCACTTGCATTATATTCAGTTTTCTAGCAATTGGAATTCATTTCAGGACAATTAATTGTCATGGAGCCTACAATTCAAACATAATTTATTACTTATTATTTTTTACGCTGTGTTTGTGTTTTAACTTTTGTAACATGTGTGATTGTTTTTTAATTTTCGAAAGTAAGGAATATTTACTTTGTTGACATAAAAATGGATAAATTGATTTTAATTTTTGTTATTATTTTATTTCTATGTTTGTTTTCCACCGAGTGAAAAAAGATAGAATTGAAAGTACAATTCAATTAAAAACTAATACAATAAAAACAGCTACAAATAATATTTTAGATTGAGATAATATAGAGAATAAGAGAGATAATTTAAATTTCATTTTCCACACAATCATCTTCATATTTATACACACAATTAACTAACAACCCCCCCCCCCCCACCAAACCCAATTTAGCCGTTTAAGTAATGACTACAGTGACCCAACCCATTAAACGGCCCAATTTCCAAAGAGACATGCCGGTTCCCATGCTTTTCCTTTTTTTTTTTTTGCAAAACATAGATCATAACAGGGAGCTTCCTTCAGGGCATGGCATTGAAACGCTACGTTTTGCAGCCACTACGCGACCAAAAAAAAAAAGAACACGGGGACCGAATTGTGCACGGTTTTGTCCCCCGTTTAATGCAACGCATGTAACTGGCTAAGGCCAACGCGTGTCACATGCGGGCCCGACTCTGAAACGCGTAGCAATGGGTTGGGGATGCCGTAAATCCCATGTTTGAATCTAGAAGGTTTCAGTCGTGAGTCTTTTCAAAGATCAAGATATGTGACGTCGCCTGTTTTTTGTTTAGTTTGCATGTGTATAGGGAAGAGTGCACTGCCCCAGTGGGGGGAGTCGTTTGGGTTTTAAGGTAGTTCGCGTGTTTGAGTTTGGGAAATTATAGTTTTTGTATTTTTTTAAATTAAGATGCATAGTATTTTTACCATTAATTTTGGCATGTAATATTTCATTAATTCCTCCACCTTGCAAAAATGGAAGATTTGGAATTTTCTTCTAGCTTGATATGAATAAGGGGAAACCAAAACGAAAATTTGTTTTAAGTTGACATCAACCTATAAAGAAAATAGTATAAGAGACTTTATCTCCAAGGGCAAAATCAAAGGGCAAAACAATTCTTTTTTTAGTCTACAGTCATTATTTGCAGACTATTGTATCTAATATAGCAATTCTAGTCAAATTTGTGTCTAACAATTATGCTAATATCATTTTCAAAAGAGTCAAATGAAAGTTAATTTTGATAAACTTGTGAATTTGAAAATCGAACTTGGGAGCTTGAAGATGGAATTTGGTAAATCTGGGATATCTTTTAGGTTTAGTACAATATTATGGTTATGTTGTGTCATTAAAAAAAACCCGAAAGAAAATATATTAAAAATTAGAGCTCAAATTAGACGAATATTAGTTGTACTATATGGTGTAGTTCGACACCCCATGATTTGAACCTTGACTCCACCACTGTGTAGATCCCACCCCATTTGGAAAAAACTCCCCACAAAGAAGAAGAAATGAAAAAGAAAAAGCATGCTAACCAACACCCTGGGTAATTTTCAGAGTTCATACAGTTGATCCCAGCCTGAAATGCATCAATAAGGGCATTGGGATCGACTGGGCCGTGGACTGAGAAAACCAAATCGACGTAGGTCCCTTATACTTGGGCTCTGGGCTGGCTAATGGGCCCATTTGAGTTAGGCTGAGAACACATTGGGCCTAGGAAATCGTTTTTGTTGGTTAGAGAGTCCACATTTTTCATGAAGGCATCTCAATAAGGAAGGTCGGTGAAGTTAATTATAGCTTAGTTTGACTCTAAATGAGTCCATTTAATTAAAATCTAACTAATTTGTAAGTGTCAATTAGTAAAATCACGAGTTACCACTGAAGACTGATTTATCCTTGACCTTAATTAGATGCATTGTGATGTTAGATGATTAAGTAAATTAAATTTGGACATAATCTAAAAAACCCACTTTGGATTATGTTTAACCTCCCCCACCCCTTGTTTACTCCACGTGTAAAATTTGTCTTCATTTTGGTTTTTTTTTTTTTCTTGGATCATCCATTTCACTGTAGTCGAAGTATTGTCAACATAATAGAGATAGAGTTCTCCCATCATAAATTTTTCTATTTAGAAGACTTGAATCCGAAACCTTACATAAGGGGAACAAGTGAAAAGGTTTACTTAATTGTGTAAACTTAAATCCAGTGCATAAAGTTACTTATTCTATATTGAGCAATTGTTCAAATAATTGACGGTTGCTTTAATAACATAAAAGTATTATATTTTAATTATTTATGGATAATTATTTATTCAAAGTTGTCGAATGATTTGATAAAATGCATAAGATAACTTTAATTGTTAAATTAGTTAATTAATTAATTTAAACCAGAATAATATTTTTTAAACTTACGCAGCTTTCTTTTAAGGCTTTAAAAAAAAAACCAAAACTTATTCCATGTGCACATCAAGATGAAAAAGGAATGGTAGAAAATGGTGTAGAATGTAATAGGGATGGAAATGGAAATAGGTCTGTTCTAAATTAGATGGATCCAAATTCATTTATTTTTTTGGGACTTGGATTTAGACCTATTTTAGGCTCATTGGGTCTGGAAAGATGAGGCTTAGATCCAAACCCTGTGGGTATCATGAGTCAACGACTTCTTAGCGAATCCCGATTATTTTTCAAATTAAAGAATTTTTGCATTGGATTTTTTTTAACTTTTTTATATCCTACATGAATTCCGATATTCTAATGATAAAAAATTAGCTTAAAGTATTTGACAATTTTTATAAAAACAATGTTCCTTCAAAGTGAGAGATTTGAATCGAGTGGGTTTGAGATAATTATAGATGCGACTAAGCGAGTGGGAAGAGTAGAAAGAAATTGTGGATAACGAGTAGTGACCGTGGGTGTGAGGACATAGAGCAATGCAAAGTAGCTAAATTCAAAATATTTAGACACTTAAAGTTATATTTTGGTCAATTTTCATATTTAAAAAACTTTTTAAATATTAACGGATATTAAACAGGTTTCGAGTTCGGTTTGAGTCTGAATTTTTCGAACGAAATTAAAATCCAACCCATGTACACTCGGATCTAGACCGATTAATATCTATCGGGTTCTATTAGATCAAATCTTTTAATTTAGATTGGAGTTCATGAGTTTAAAGTGGGTTTGGGATCTACTATCATCCTTACATGGGGTTGAATAGAAAGAAACAGAAAAGTCTTTTTTTAGAGGTGGTGAAACAGATGAAAAGAAGTGATATAATAAAATAAAAAAAGTGAGAGAAAAGGTTTTTTCTTGAACAAATGAAATTCAACGGTAAAAAATGGAAGGAGGTGAGAGGAAATAAAAGACGACATTATCGACTGAAAGAATAGGCCGTTAATTGATAAAGCCTCTTCACCTCGTGCCGTGCAAGCAAAATTCAGATCCACTCCTCATTTTTCTTGTTCTTTCTCTCTCCTCTTCCTTCTTCAATCTTCACAGATCCAACAATGGCGGAGGCTTCCTTGCTCGACTTCCCTGAAGAAGATCATGATGGGGTTGTAGAAGAGATCGTGACCCTTGATTCCTTCCCCTGTTGGTCTCATATCTATGGACTCGAGTCCGACTCTCTCTCCCTTCACCGCCACCAATCCTCCGCCCCCGCAGCCGTCATCTTCGACGGCGATCCGTCCGATTGGGGACCCGGATCCAGTGATCGCGACCGCAAGAACCAGGTAACATTCGTTATGGACTTGTTTCATCAGCGCGTCGAGCAGTCTGATTTGATGGACAGGGAGGAATTCGTGTCGGAAGCTGTAAATGAACCGAATTCAGTGGAAATTGAAGAAAATTGTGAGGTGGGTGTTAATCGATCGCTTATAGAATTAGGGTTAGGGTTAGCGTTTGATGCTGAAATTGGATTTGATGAGGGTAGTGATGACGATGAAGATGATTGTAATTGTGGTGGGTCTATTGTCTCTGATTGTGGGGACGAGTTTGTCGTAGCGAGGAGAGAGAGTCGGAATGGTAATTCTGGTGGGTTGTTGAGTATAGGTGGTTTAAGGGTAGTTGAGATCAACTCGGATTCAGATTCGGATTTTGAAGAGGGTGATGGGTTGTTGGGGATTGATTTGCATTCAGAGGAGGAAGATTATGCAGCTGATAATTTGAATGATGCAGACATTGGTATCCCCCTGTGTTGGGATTCATTCCAGTTGGATGATCACGGGGAATCGAATAACGATTTCGAATGGGAGGAGCTAGATGATAGGGTTGATGAGAGGGAAGTACTGAGTTTTGTGGCTGAGCCTGAACCGGATGAGGAAGGATCCGTTTCCGTTTTGCCCATTTCGGGTCCCGAGGAAGATGGGAATGTAGAAAGGGGGAGAGGGTTAGGGAATATGGAATGGGAGATGCTGATGAATGTTGACAATCAGGGAAGGAACCTGGAATTGGACAGTGATCCCGGGCCTTATTTCAGTGACCTTGATGATAACAGTTACAATTCTGAGTATGAGTTGATGTTTGGACCGCTTGCAGATGGCGAGAACCCACTTTTGGCTCATCCACCAGCTTCGAAATCCATTGTGGATGAGCTTCCCACTGTGGTCATTACTCATGAGGATGTGCTAAATGAGAGAGCACTATGTGCTGTTTGCAAGGATCAAATTGAGGTCAATGTGGAAGTGAAACAGTTGCCTTGTTCCCATTGGTATCATGGGGATTGCATCCTTCCATGGCTCAGTATCAGGAACACCTGCCCTGTATGTCGGTATGAATTGCCTACCGATGACCCTGATTATGAGCAAAGGAGGACCAGGAGAGCTGCTCAACTCCTTTGAAGTCTGGAGAAAGGTCAGAAGCAACTCAATTTTTCGGTTTGTGCAATGTAGGCAGAGTTGTTCTTCAGAGGAGCAATGTATTTTGGTAATGATCATCCGGACTCTGAAGGAATTGTATATGCAGTGTTGACAATTGACAGGGACTTCATCACTATGTTGCGAAATTCTGATATTTATTGCTGTCTGAACACGTAGTTGTACATATAGCTGTTTGTCTTAAGTCTTTGAGATCTTCAATTCATGAAATGAATGTATTGATTCTTTCTGAGCTTTGGACGCGCTTCATCCAGCATTTTGAGTTACCCTGTCTCAGTCAGAAGAAAGTGATTAGAAATTGTCAGGAAGCAAGTTGTACGGTTTAGGGGATTTTCTCGCAGTGCCTTGATGAACTTCGTCATCTTTTAAACAGTATGTATGTTGATACTAAAACCAACCATATAGTATGAGTTATTTAGTTCTGCTTCTAGTGTGGGTCTTGCTATAACGAGGTCTGTGGAGACAGAATTATCGTAATGAATATTGAGATCAGGGAGGGAGAGCGTTGTTTACTGGTATCCATGCAGGACGTTTGAAAGAAAGAGGCATGATCTGATGATCCTGTGGCTTTGATCCCACTAATTTTGGTGATGTGGCAGTAGATTGTTCCAACATGAAAAGGAAAAACAACTATAATATTTGAAAGGACAGGCTAGTGATGTCCTGGAGTCTTTGTAAATCCAAACTAATCTTTGACAGCGCAAGCTTTGTAGTTATATTCTTTGATCTTTATCCTTTGGCTTAATAATAACCGAGGGAAAAAACAAACTAGGGCTAACTAATTGTTGCCTAATCTTGATTTTGCCACTGTTTTCTTTCAAGTACTCCCCAACCCCCCTTTCGCAAATTTATTCAGGAAGAATCGGATTCGATAAAGTTTGTGCAGCTTACCGGGCTCGTGTCTTCTTTCTTGCACTCAATTTTGTGGGTCTCGTTCATTGAAGCACTTAGAGTATTGCACAGCTTTCAGGTCAATTTGGGCTTAGAAACACGCCCTTTAGCCAAATATTGGGGTATTTAGGACTGCCAAACAAGTCACATCGGATCGAATTCGTCTTCGTGTCGAACTTAAACGAGTTGAAAAATCCTCGACCTGAACCTAATCCGTTTCTTAAATAGGTTGAAAGCCTTGACCTGTACCTATTTATTTTTTAAACGGGTTGACCTGAAATTTATTCATTAACTCGTTTAATATAAACAGGTTAAGTTTAGGTTATTAGGTTACCTATTTACCCGCCTTATATTTTGACTAAAATATGATTTCCAAGCATTATCAATCAATTTTTTGATTTTAATATAGTATCATAATGTAACCATTGTCTATAATTCATAAGAACCGCAATCATGAAACAAATATTAACTTGATTAAACCTACATTTTCACAATTCCCCCCGACAAGTTCATGGTAATTGGGTAAACAAATCAACTTATTTAATCCATTTAATTAAACGTGTGAAATAGGTTTTTTTTCGTGTTAAAATTCTCAACCTGAACCTAACCCAATTAATTAAACAAACTAAATGTGTCAACCCATTCAATTAAATGGGTTGGAAGTTTTTACCCAAACCCACTTAATTTCATGTTCGGGTCAGGTCGGTAATCATGTCGCGTTAACTTTTGACAGCCCTAGGGGTATTGCTCGATCAACACACACACGAATATTCCATTGTGTTTCACTTGGAATTTTTTTAAAAAAAATAAAATTGATTTATTAACTACAGAAGTGTTAACTCGAGGCTTTTACTACAAAATGTGGACCAAGAAATGTTGTAACATATCTGATATATGGGTTTTACATACAATAATCTGAAGCTTCAGTGCCCATTTACCTGGAGTTTTGTTACAAACTACACCTTATGCAGGCAATCCACATAGCAAAGGAATTATCATCAGCTGCTCTTCTTCTGTGGGGTTATGTTACCATTTGGAACACTTGGACATGCCTCTGCTCCAGATCCCAATACGTTGCCTTGTTCTATAAAACTCTGTTTAGGGTCTGCATATGATCGAGTAGGAGACCACCTATGTGAAAGAAGCCAAACGCAGCTGAGCTACCAAATTAAATTAAGAAAACAGCATGATAGAACACTACAATAGTCAGCATTCTTGTACCTGCTTGCTTTTATGGTTTCATCACCTACATTGACTGTGAAGTCAAATATTTCACCTACACACAGGAATGCGTTATCAGTAATAGCCACAGCAGCACATCAGTAATAATTACCACCAGCACCATACACCATGGATCCATCCTCCGATGCTAGGGTATGAGAAGGTGATGATGCATGCAGCCTTGCCCTAACACCAACTAGATAAATACCAACACGGAGTTTCATAAAGACCTGTGGAAGGCATGAAAATCGATATCAACTACATTGGTGGCAGAGACGAGGGCATTTCAATCGACACGTAACCATAATATTTGCCAAATTAGCTAAATGAATTTTCCAGCTTGAGCAAAATTGAGCTCTTGTCAAGCCCTGAATTTTCACCAGCACATACATAGAAAGGAAAATAACTGCCAAAAGTTGATGTCAATTTGCTTGGTTGAACTGGGCAATTTTATTTTATTTTTTTAGCCAGGGAGGGGGGGAGGAGACTGAGTTGAACCAAACTAAGTTGCAAGCTATGTCCAGTCACTCAAAGTTCAAGTTGCAAATATTTTTTGAGCAAGCTTTGGCACAATTCAACTTGATTACTTGATTAACCCCCTGGCCCCCAGCTTGCCCCAACTAGGGACAATACAATTAGGATTTAGGTGATTTAAGAGAGGTGGGAGCAACAGTGGTCACCGTCAGATATAAGATGCATGAGGCGCAGCTTTGGTAGTTCAGATATGTCAAAAAAGTTCCCTGGATCTGCACTTGGGAGGTGGAAGGCAAATAAGAAATAAGGGTTTGAAAAGGGGAAGAAGAGAGCAATATTGTGCAAATAGAGGACAACATCCAAAGATAAAAGCAGGCGACACTTCATGGTGCTGTCAAATACACCCTTGCTGCTCACGTTGTCAAAGTCTCGGGTTTCATGGTACACCCTTCATAAGTAGACTAGAATTCTCCGGCAACATATGGGTAAATAGCAGTAAAGAAAACTCTGAAAGCAAGTTCACCTCCGTAGATATCCTTGTTGGAGAAGTATTTTGCCTTCAAACGACAGGCATAGTCAGCTTCATATCTCTGGTATTTCAAAATTTCCTCTGCAGTGAAGTCCCTGCAAGTGTAAGATACGGGAGATTCCAGTCAAGCAAGGTCTGCACTAAGAACACAAGAGGCAGATAACGGAAACTGAACTCCGACAACATAAGTACAATGCAAACTACACAATTCACAACACATCCTACTCTTGTAATTATCTAGTTAGGTAGCCAGCATTCAGTCCCAACTTGAATTCTAGCTATGATCTTTGAAGGTTGAATTTTCACAGACACTGTCAAAATGAATGCCTCATCTTAAGAAAAAAAGTGTATTCATTCACAATCTAATTGAAATTGCCTCCTTTGAGTACCATAATAGATAGCCTTTGTGTAGTGACAAAGCTGACAACATTTGATTAAATATCACCATTTCTAACAAAGCTACAATCATGCTTACCCCCCAACAGGCAAACATGATTAACGGTAAGAGACAAAATTCTTCCAGAGGTATTGAAAATCTGGCAATGGATGAGCATACCTCTAAGAATAGGTATCAGATTGCAGAACTGCTGTGATATATTTACATCGCATGCAACTCAACTGGAGATTCGTGAAACAACATAGGTTCATTGTTAAGCTATTGCACAGTGCAATTCATCTGGAACACTCCTTGGATTGCTTAGGTGCGGTAGATAATATTAATGATGTTTTGGGCAGATTTAAATCAGTGTGCTATTACAGTCCTTACCTATCTTTTAAAAGATTAAATCGATGGATCAAGACTGAGAAGGCCCTCGATCTCAAAAATTTAGAAGCTCCCGAACCAATCACAATCATTTCTCTATCTTTTTTCAATCGGTGAGTGGTTCACTGATAAATTATGTTCTCATTTTCCATGACTTTACATTTCACCAATGAAATTGGTTGAAGGTGTACTAGTGTTATTTTCCATTGAAATGTAGCATGGAAACTATGAATGTTTACATGCCCAATTAGAAACTCACTCGCATCATTTCAGACTCTGCCCAAAAGTTGAAGCTTTCCTCACAAAATCAGTAGTACAATTGAGATCCCCCGTTCAATTCTTACTCAACTTTTCTAATTGCTCTAGAAATGAACAACATATTCACTCCCCCTCTCCTGAAACTAAGCCATAAAGCTTCAAGCACACAAATTTGAATAACATTTCAAAGCAAAATAATTGAAACTCCAAATGGCTTTCATCTCAAACACAAAATTACATATATATTTACAACAAACCAACAAGACAAAGACGCAGGAAAAATCATTAAATGAGAAAAAGAATACAAAATCAGAAATAAAAGGAGATAGCAAGAGAGAAACATACTGGAATCCGTCGTGAATTTGAGGCTTGTTGTCGAGCTGGAGCTGAGCAGAAGCTCCAGTGTCCATGGCGGTATCTTCTTCTTGGTGTTTATCTCCAGGTGGCTCCGGAATTTCTTCTTTCTGCGCAATTTGAAACCCTAATAATGACTGAGAAAGTCAAAATACGAATCGAAGCCCATGAAAATGAAAATCGAGAAAGAGAGAGAGAGACAGACCAGAGGAGAGAGAGGAGGAGGAGGAGGATTGGTGGAGGAGCCTTGGGAGTTGGAAGGAGAGTGATGAGAAGGGTTTGTGATTGGGGTTGTGATGGTTTCAGTGTCAGTCGTCGCCATTGATACAGTCAGTAGTTGATAAGCTTTAGTTGTTTTTTCTGGGTACTCGAAAATGTTGGGCGATGAGACTTGGACAAGACAACGAGAGACAGAGAGAGAGAGAAGAGTCAGAGTTTTAGTGAGGCAGAGGCGTTGGGAATCTGCTCTCCATTAATAACTTCACTGCCTGTCGCTGTGATGATTGATGATTCTCACACCTCTTCAGCTTCATTTAGGCATCTGCCTACTTCTTCTGCTCTCTTTTTTTAAATTAATTTTGTGAGTTTTTTTTTTTAAAATTAACTTTTGCCACACAACTCACTAGTAAATATCACGGACCGCTCTACAATACTTAAGAATACTCTGAATTTTCTTAGATTTCTCTAGAGTATATTCTAGAAGGTTTCAGAAGGTTACACGCTTGTGTAGAATCCTAAATATTTGTATATAACATTTTGCATGTACGATTTTAGCCATAGGATCAAATAGATATCCACTGTTCATTAAGGAGGTAGATGTATATCTATACCCTCAAGGGGGTTTATTTGTACACTAAACATTCAAATGCCTTACAAAACATTCTCCCAAGCTCTCTCTCTCTCTCCTTTCTCTCTCTAGCTTTGTCTTTGAGAGTGTGTGTGGTTACTTAGCTATCCAAGTCTAAGTGAAGCATTCTTCAAGGCTTACTAGCAAACAAAGTAAGAGTTTCAAGCAAAGTCTGTTAGATCGCATGTGTCTAAGTTTGAGTGAATTATCAACCCGTGACATAAAGCAGAAATAGCTAATTTTACTAAACAGTTTTTCTATAAATAGCTAGTTTAAACAGTTAATAGAAATAGTTAATAGTTGTTTCCCAAACATGACTTACATGTTTTTCAACCTATATTCATCATATATTTATTTTTGGTATAAATTTACTTGGCTCATGCGAGCATCTACTTTGTGAAGCATAATACAAACCTTGAATGGAAGTTTGGCAAAAAATCACCTGATCTAACATGAGAGTGCCCACAAGTAATAACAAACTTTTCAACCTATTACAAAGTTAATGACTTTGTTTTACAATGAGCTATCATCTATTTGCATACGCTGTTTATAAACAACAAAGTACTAGATAAAAAACATTTTTTAAACAAAATATGATAAAAAAAATCTAATATTAAAAAAGCAAAAAGATGTAACTAGGTTTCTGAGGAAAGAAACCGTCTTTGCAAAAATGACATTTAGAAAGCTTTGTAAGGTTTGTGTTGAAATGACATGCTAAAACTTAAAATAGTATATTAAATGTCATTTCTCTAGAGTATATTAAATGTCACTAGTCCCAACTTGAATCCTCTATTTCACTAAAGTCAAGCTACTGTTGGCCCAATAAAAAATAGAGAGATCTTACATCACAAATTTTTTCAATTTACAAGACTCAAATCCAATACCTTATTTAAGGAAAATAAGTGACAAACCACTAAATTCATTTATTTATGATTACCTAGAGACAATTGTCTGTATATACATAGCAACTAAAATTGCATTGAGTCAAATACGTAGTTCTTGATGGCATAAATAAAAGCACAAACCATGTTACATGCCACGCGACGTATCTTACATTGATTTATTGCGATATTGTCTCATGATTCTCACCCAAAATTTTGCATTTTTCTTTCTTTGTTTGTCAACATTCCATATATGCTTTGAAAACTCCTTATTCTGATCAGAATTGCAACTTGCTTACTGAACTTGGCACAAGGCTTGTCAAGCTTTGAAACTAACGATTTCGCTGCACTTCAAACATTGACAATACACATGGGGAAGAAACCTAAAATTATGATTCTAATACACTAGTAAATTAGGCCAAATAGAAAATTTGGAGGGTCGTGTTAGCAGACACAAACCAAAGATACAACCCAAGGCCAAAACCCCAAATACACCCCTGGCTATGTCCAGTGTTCACCCTGGCTCTTAATCAGAACTACGAAGTACGAACTGTATTTTACTTGCTTGTCGACTGTTCCACCCCTGCTATAAGTTTCGTTGATCATGTACAGGGAGGGAAATCAAGTTATCTAAGTTTAGTTTATCCCATCAAAGTTGCATGTACATCAAGTAGAATTCTTGGCAGAACAACAGCCTACATCTAAATATATCTGAACATTTGTCCTTTAAAAGGAAGATTGCAGGACAAAGAGACTCAAGGAAAGCACGATAGCCAACTAGGAAGACGCTCAAAGTACACCTGATCTCGACTTGAAATGACATGCTAAAACTTAAAAGTTGGCACAGGAAGAGAGCGGCCTTGATGCAGTAGTTACTGAAAACTCTCCAATTCACTATCTTGAATAAGCCTTCGCTAAAATGCCACTTAAAGATACGAATGCCAACAATACCAGTCAGTGAATCCAACCAAAGCCGGTTATCGGGAAGTCAAACATTATCCAAGACATGCGCAGAGGTTTTTTTTGGAAAGGCACATACATACGTTTCTCTTTCGAAGGGACTTGACAAAGGAATTTGACAACAATAGAATGAAAGCCAAACGACAAATGGGTATTGGGGAATCACGGCGCGAACAAAGAAGAAGATTTTTTTTTTTGGTTTGGTTAGAAGAGAGAGAGAATAGAAAGGTATGAAAGGGTACAGCCTACATCTGACTTTTTCTCAGACCTACAGAAGTGGAATCCACACCGGAAGTTGTTGTAGAAGAGAGAGAACATGGTATGAGATTATGAGATATGTTACTCCCCGGACAAGGTCAAGCACATAAATACTAGATTGCCCAAGTTCAGTCAGAGAGAGAAGATTGACCTCAAAGAGAACCAAGATAGTCCTTCAGTATGGTATAGAGAGGATTGGCATAAGAACTATCCTCCAACTTCTCAAAGATGATACCATCCATTCTTGCCTGGATCTCCTCTGACGAGGTCAAGTCCTCAAGTAGAGTTTTCACAGTTCTGTCCACTCCAAGGAGAGTACTCCCTATGCCAGTAAGAATCTCTGGCAATGAAGGGGACGGTCTTGACAACTCCACAAGTGTCACCTGCATTTTTGAGGGGCACAACCATTACAACATCACAAATAAAAGGATAAACTAATAGCTGAAAATTACCCCAAAGTGATGACATTGCAGGATGTCTTAGCATTATATTTTCTTGTTGATGGCTTTGTTGATAGAGAGATAAAGCAAGGCTTAATACAACAAATCGATGTCTAACAAACGAAACAGAAATTAGATTGGCCCATATCTTTAATGTAAGCATCACGTAGTTGACTGCTTCGTATTTTCCTAGTTCCCTTTCTTTCTTCCTCTAAACTCCCTTATTCTGGCCGATCCTACTAAATCAAAATAGCACCCATAAATAAAAGTCACCTTAATTGCATTTCGTAAAATTCATAAAATCTGAAGCATCAGGAACTTGCCTCCTTTTTTCCCCTCCTTTTCTTTTTTCCTTTTTGGTGGTTTTCTTTTTTACATAGGTCAATGAAAAACTGGTTCTAAATCCGATCCTCAAGATTTCATCAGCTAAGGTAGGTGACATTTCCAATATTAGTTACTCACATCTGATCCCCCTCAAACCACTAAAAAATTTCACGTGTACAAGAAATCTTGTCTGAGTAGCTCAACAGAACATAGGACAACATTTGGTGCATAAATGTCATTATTGAAAATAAAGCCAACAAACAGGAGAAGGGCCGCAAAAACCACAAAGCAAGAAGAGGCATGCACACTGAATTATTTTGAACAGTAGCAAGTAGCTCTGCACATTAATATCCGAGTAAAATCAGGACCCCATCAAATCACTGCAATGCTTCTGATGAAGAAAATAAACATGCTCATTGAGGTTATTGAGCCTCACAGGTCACAATTGAACTAGCCGTAGCCTAACATTTAAGTGATGAATTTGATGAGCACAGCTAATCATAATTAGCTTGACCTGAGCACAAAGCTGATGATAATAGTACATAATATTGCACATCTATGCAATGTGACCAAGCCTTACCAGGGCAAAATTTAAAGAAAGGTACAGACAAGCAACAACTATATGAGCGTCAATGAGCCATAAAATTGAAAGAAAGTACCTTATTCTCTGGGGGTATATTAGCCTTTTGTTTTGCTATAGCAACAGCACGACTCATTCCCCCAATGGCATCAACAAGTCCTCGAGAAACTGCCTCGCTACCAGTCCACACCCTTCCTTGTGCATTTTCCTCCATCTTGTCTACCTACAGATAAATGAGAATCTAAATCAATAGGAGTAGAAACAAACCAAATTGTCAGCTGAATAGAAAAGAAACTATGAAAGAAAAATTACAGGTATTGATCTTGAGTAGGCTGCTTTATCTCGAAATTGGGTATATGCATACTGTGCCGACTTAGCAAAAAGCTCTGCTTCTTCTGGCCTATAAGAGAAGTTGCTTTTAGAGTTGAAAGAAGGAAAAATATAGGGAATCGAACAAGGAAAACAAGAAAACTAAGGAGCCATTTGATTTGGCTTTTCTGTCAGCCCGCCACACCCCCCCCCCCAAAAAAGAAAAAAAAGAGTCTATTGTCAAGTGTTTGATCCAAAGTTTTACATTTTCTTCATGAGTTGCCTGCTGGCTGAAAGGTACCCTTTCTGGAGAAGGATATCGGGATCCATTACAGGGTGAAAAAAAAGGGTAGGTAAATGGGAAAAATATAAGACGACAGAAAGCGTAAGTGTCAATACTTCATGAAGCCAAACAAATAGGGGAAGAAATCAAAGAATATTGAGGTCCAGTACATGGTGAGGTCCTTTTATTGTGTTTAAGGAGGAAACGAAAGAATATAAGATAAGAGGAGTTTCAACCATGCCATAAAGAGGGAAAAGAAATCAACAATCTCTTGAAAAGCCTTTTTAGCATGTATCAAGAGCAAACTAACTACTCGACTCCAAGAAAGCATAGGTACTAGGTGTTCGCCCCCTAAAATTCATAAAATTTCTTTCCTGCAACAGGATCAACAAGGTGCCGTGCCATTTTCATTCCGACAAAATCAACTGTTCTTTGAACCGGCAAAATCCAAGAAAACTCAATCTGTCTGTAAGTGCCAGAACCAATGCACCAGAAAGAATTTCACGACTCAAGATGCAGGAATAGCCTCAACATTCTTCATAACCATAAACACTTAGGTAATGTTTGGTTGGATGTAAAACAACCTTATAATGCAAACAAATTTGTAAGTGTGTTATTATTATCTTGTTTGGTTGTAAAAGAATTTTGCAGATAACAACTACTTTGTAATTATGATTACCACAAACTATGTATGATTGCATTATAAGGTGAATTACATTACATTGTATTCAACCAAACATCTCATAAGGGAAAGTGTTTTCGGCCATCAAAGGGACAATCCATTCAAGATATTGAGGAAAGTGAACATGGTTAAAATAAAAAAAAAAGGGATTAATCTTCAGGGAATAATAGTCTTCGCTAAAGTTACAGAAGTAACCTTCATAGGAAATAAAGAAAAGTTTGTATTGAAAACCCAACTAATTGAAGTCAAATGTAAGATAACCTTTATCTGGAAACTAAACTGTGATATTTAAAATGGAACAAACAGAATCCCCCGCCCCCCATTTCAAGATCTTCGTTCATTCATCATAAAATAGTCAACAAGAGCCTAGTTTCAACTAGACAATTGCATGATTGCAATTTTCTCACAAGACAGATGCATAGAAGACCATGCCACACAAAATAGATGCAGACGAAACCAGTGACAGGCTTTATATGTGTTTAGTTAGCGTTCTACACATTACACTGGCCCACTGACTTCATACATTTGTATTAATTCGTTCTCAATCAATCAAGAATGTAATGTTCACTTCGCAAAACATAATCTGATCCAGAAGAAAAGAATGTTGACCTGAAGGGTCGCTGTTCAGCTGCAGTGAGCTCTGCGTACTTTCCCCTTGAAATAATTTCCTTATTGATACCAATCTTTTCATACAACTTACTCAAACCAAACTTCCCTGTGGGCAAATATGACCAAATCAGAGGTGTAACACTGCAAGGGTATACTGCAATCTAAGGACGAGAGACAGAGTGTAAAAGATGTCACCTTTGACAACCCCAATTGAACCAGTTAATGTGAGGTTTTCTGCAACAATATTCCCCGCTGCCATTGCAATATAGTATCCCCCACTAGCTGCAACATCTGCCAGAGATGCAATCACAGGTTTCCTGGCGGCCAGAAGTCTGATCTCCCTCCACAATCTAAACATAATAGACAAGTGAAAATAACTTAGGTCATGAACTATAATCGCTACCACACAAAGTAGTGGCGTTTGTCACTTCGCCATGTATTTGCCTTCTCTTTTTTTCATTGTTTTTCATTATGCCTTCATGTCATTCAAATCAAATGATAGATTCCACACTAGTCACCTGTTGAATTATTTCCTCAATGAATACACTGGCGTCACTTCATGTCAGTCAAATAAAATGATAGATTCCATGCTAGTCACCTTTTGAACTATTTCTTCAATGAATATGCTAATGTCTAAAATAGATCATCCTCAAGGAGCCAAAACAGACATGGCAACAAAACCTTGGAAGCAGCAGAGAAGAGGGACAGAGGTATAATGCTACAACACATAGGATCAACTGCTCAAATGAATAATACTGAGAAGGGCAACCCGGTGCACAAGCATCCCGCGTTCAAGCAAGGCCAGGGAAGGGCCGCACCCCAAGGGGTAAATTGCAGGCAGCCTAACCTGACTTTGTCAGTGGCTGATTCCACGGCTCGAACCCGTGACCTTTTGGTCACACGGAGACAACCTTACCGTTGCTCCAAGACTCCCCTTCAAAGCCTAGTATAAGAAATTAAAGACAATACCTCACATGCAATTCTAGTATAAGAAAACATGGAAGTCAAAACATTCAAAGCCTGCATAAATTGTTATTTACTTTAGATGCTTGTAATCCGAACTGATTGCTAAATCTGCACACAGCATTGGCTGTGTATAGCCAGAGAAGGCAACTCGCAAGATCGGAATGTCACATAGGCTTATAAAGGATATAGGTGGACAGTGGAGAACAGGCAACTTGACTATTGACAATGCATAGTCTAGGGGCTATGTCAGAATGCCCATTAAGAATGATAGTCTGCTGAAGTAACAGCCTGATTAATGAGATTGCCATGCACTAAAAGCACCCAGACACCAATGGTATGAGTAGATATACAATTACGGTCCTATGTAGTGTTAGACAAGGGTCATATTATATTTGACGCCACACCTCTCTTTTGAAAACACACCTTTAGAATTCTCCAACCTGCTACTTTAGTCTTAGATACATCAAATGTGTGAACAAAAGCAGGCAAAGTTATTACTTTTTTCCATGATCCCAAAGAAGGTTTCAGCAAGACCTAACTTTGTCAGCTTTGAGACACAATGTCCCCCCCCCCCCAGCCCCCCAATTGTAGGGGAGCAAAAGAGGCAAGTGACTAGTCAATAGTTGGCAAATGTATCACTTGAACTTTTCATTTCACCTCAAGCACCCATCTCTAGCATTCGACAGTCCAACATGGTATGAAATCCCAACTCTTGATTTTCAACTAAAAACACTGAAAGAAGATGCAAGAAAATGATCTAGAATGACACCTAGGCCATGTCAGGTTCTTGACACTTCAACATAGAAACGAGTATATGACTGAGACTTGGTAACATTGGGTGGGACAACATGATTACAAAGAACAATTTGATTTCATGTTTTCAGCACTAGCATGTTCTTAACTACACGTGCAGTCTATATGCTAATTATAGAAAAACTTACAAATCAGAAGCAAGAGCATCACCTCCAGGGCTGTCAATTCGGATAACCACAGCTTTATATCTTTTGGATTCTGGAAAGAGTCCCAAGTTAAAACAAGGCAAAGAATGCGTATGGCCCATTTAGATATAAAACACATACAACTTAGAAGCCAGAGCCCTCCACTAAAACAAGAATAAATGACATGAAGTCTCAGCAATCCATAAGGCTCAAGCAAGGCCTAATCATTCTGTCATTGCCTTCTTATGATATTCTTTAACCACTCATAGGAAGAAGGAGACATATGGGATTGCACAAAAGAAGTTAATGACTGATTACCTTGAGAAAAGTTATCTATATTCAGCTTATGATATTCCAAAAGTGCATTTAAATGAACAAGAGTGACAAAAAGAAGCACCTCTGACACTTCGTATCTTTCGAATTAATTGCTCGGCTATTATGCCTGCAGTGGTTGCACTCAATGGACCGCGAAACCGTCTAATGCTTCCAGAGGCTCTAATAACAGCTATTTGCTCTTTGCCACCAGATAACCCAAGGGTCCAGTTTCTAACCCCAGAGTACAGCCTATACATACCAAAATTGTCATTGACTACAGTTACAAACATCTTATAAGGGAGAATTACCTAGCAATAATAAGGATACCCGCCCGCCTACACCCACCCACCCCCGCCCAAAAAAAAGAAAAGAAAAAAAAAGAAGAAGCTAACTGTTACAGGATGAATGAATTCTACATTAGAAGAGACCACAACTCGCACTTTGAACATATTCCACTGTTTGCTTGCTTGATTTCACAAAGACTCGTATTTTTCCAAAAAATGCCACAATTAGGTATTAATGATGGCTTCTTTAGCTTTGATCCCTTCTCTTTTTTCTCTCTTATTAAACACAACAAGGGAAAAACATTGACAATCCAATTCCATCAACAAGGGGGGGGGGAAAAAAGATGATAATCTTTTCCAACTCTTCTTTTCAAGCAGAAAAAACTTCCACTTTATTTTTCTTTTTATTCACATTATTCTTTTTATTTACGCTTAGTAAACTGGGGAAAGAAGTTACCAACGCCTCAACCTTTATCCAATAACTCTTGTTAATGCCACTCCAAGTTAAAGACATGTAAGAATGTGACCAACAACAAGAAGGAACCTTCAATGTTCTATAAATGATAAAATAATTAACCAAGTGGACATTTTCTCCTTTTGGGGGGGGGGGGTAACTAGAGATGTATCACGAGCACCTATTTCTTATCCCCAACCCCTATAAAAGGAAACTAACAAAAAAATATATATTATAAGTCAGCTACCTATAATCGACCATAGGAAGCTTCTTTTCCTCAGGGAGCCCCAATCTTTTTTTTAACCTAGAAATTACCTGCACAAACATGCCCAATAAAAATCATCAGTGAGACAGTGACAAGGAAAGCTGATCATAGAACTAGGACCACAAATCATTTTGGTGACAATAATGCACTATAAATGACAAACTATAAACATAAGGCAAGGTATGTTTAATTCATTCAACCAGATTCAGTAAGAGAAATTAGTTTTAAAAAGGAGTTTTGTGATAAAGAATCATGGGAATACTTCCATACCTCATCTTCATAACTTATATCAGTTATCCATCCCTCTTCTTTGAGCCTTTCAATCTGGTAGACTCCTTCATTAATGAACTTCTCTACATCCTCTCTCCTTTTTCCTGCATAGAAGTTCCAACAGAAACTGTAAAGCAATTTTTACTATGTCAGACCATCTTATAGAGGCTTCATAATCAAGGGCAAGCAGACAGCAAAGCACCTTTAGCAGCAGAAATTTTCTCAAGCCAATTCCCATAGATACTATCAAGCAATGTGGTTAACACCTCTCGATTTTCTTGAGAAATAGATTTGCACATAAGCTGGTCTCCAGCCATTTTATATTTGCCAATCCTTTCAACTTGTGGTTCGACACCTACCTTCTCAAAGGTGCCTGAATCGAAATGTAAGCAATGAATTAAAATCCAGAAACAATCTTTTGGGGCATTGAATATGGAGTTACAATTGAGAAATCATAGGGTTTTTTTTTTTTTTAGGTGACAACATCGGGTTAACAATTCAGAAGAGACGAAGAATGGTAAAATCAATGGGAAGCTTTGAAATTTTGATAATTATTATAAATGATGGCAAGAACTGAATAAACATTGGTTACTGAAAGAAAGCATTTCTGCAGAATGCAAGAAAAACAAAAGCTTAGTAAGTCAATCATAATTGTCATTTACAATGTAAAGCACTCTGCTTAATATTCCAGCATCAGTTTGTGGAGATGCTATTCTTTTGCATAGGTTAGTGTCTCACCTCCGCTAGAACAAAAGCTGGGTAAAAGCTCTGTTTTCAAAAGGTTTAGAGAGAAACTATAAGACTTAAACATACCTCCCAGAAACAATGCTTGAATTGTCAAACCATACAGTTGAAAATAAGCACTTGGAGGTGCATACAACTCTTCACATGCACAAGCCAGGTAATATTCTTTCTCTTTGAAAGTTGGAAGATATGCTACAATGAATTTCCCTGCAAAATCCACAGCGAACATTAGAAAAGTATTAGTAGAAAGAATGAAGAAGATTGGAGGATTATAGAATTCAAAAGGGAACATTTTGTAAACATAAACAATTACTGTAAATATATAAGCAGAGAAGACACGTAAAATAGATGAGGCATTCAGGAAGAGATAGATGTAACTCCTTGCTCTGTCACTCTGCATGTAGATGCTGCCAAATACCAATGTTCATGCGAAGGCGAAAATAGGAACACGTGAAACACATCAGCCAGCTGAGCAGTCAGAAGCAAGCAAATTCAACAAATTCATCAATCCAGAAGAGTTACATCCATTGGGCTAGTTCAGCACAATACAGCTTATACATTTAGTTAGTTTATAGTTAATTTCCTTTCAATAAGTCTCTCCAAATGTAAGAGATCATACATCTTCTAATTTGAGGGTTGCCATCATCCCTCACTTTTGTGAGTTTTATTATTTTTTGTGTACAATTTTCAGAGTTATATGTTTGGAACAAATGGATTTATTGCTCCATGTGGCTCTCTACAATGGTTCTTCTTCCAATTCATACAGCAGTTAATATTTAGCTAGTTTTTTATTAAGTTCCCTTTCAATCGAATTAGTCTCTCCGAATGTGAGGATGATATCTTCACTATATTAGATGGCTACCATCATCTCATACTTTTCAGAGGTCTAGTTATTTATCACGTAGAATTTTCAAATTGAGTTGTAAGTTCGTGAAGCTGGACCGATGAATTTGCTAATTCACGTGAGTCTCTACAATGCTAGACTAATTTAGTCAAAATGAAAGCTGCTAGAATAGACAAACCCTCCAAGAAGCTATTATATGGGAAATAATAATTGTATAAAGGCTGGTTACTAAATGTACACAGTGAGCTTTGCAAATCGAATTTTCAAGGATATTTTCCACATATATGGCTAGTCAATCTTCGTCTAAATTACAAATGCAATATGAAATTTTTTTTTGCGGAAATAAGCAAAAACAAAATTTTTAAAAGTTGGTTGATGCATTCGGCACAGAATCTACGAAGTAGTTACGTTCAAACTTCAAAAAAAATAACGTCAAAATGGATACAAAAAATAATCACACCTGATTTTCTGAAGTCCAAGATATGCCTCCGAATTTCCTCAAGTTTAGCCCATCCGCACTTCAAACCTTCAATTTGGAGATAAACCCCAGAAATGCGAGGATCATAAGCTGCCTTTACAAAATTCTCACAAATCTGCGGGAGTGACAGTGCTGGCGCGAATGGCGTCTTCACCTGATCAATAACCTGAATTTGAAAATTCAAAACCCAAACAAAAATAAATAAAAAAAAATACACAGGGGAAAAAAAAAATCCAAAGCACAAATCATGACTATAGACAAGAAACATTTCAAAACCTGGCCACGCAATTTCATTGTCAATACACTGCCCTTGGGAACGTATTCCCAAGGCAATGCGATGAGCATTCGGCACCTAACAAGGAATTTCTCCCAAGCACTGAATTCTCTGAACTCAAATTCACCGCTAGGGTACTCCTGAGCTTCCTTCTTTCCACCATTGCAGGAATCGGAAACTCCGGTCGAGAAATTCCGGCCAAAAGCCGGCGAGGTGAAGGAGAAGAAGGAATATTCGGAGGTGGTTGCAAAGGGAGGAGAGCGAGGAAGCGGAGCGGAGGATGAGAGAGGAGAGAGAAAAGCTTGGCGATGGTGGCAGAGGAGGTAGAGACGGCGAGTGTAGTGCAGAAGCTTCGACATTTTCTCTCTCTAGAATGGTGGGGGTGGGGGTGGGGGTGGGGGTGGGGGCGAGCGGAGTGTTTTGGGGGGGATTAATGTCTGGTCTGAGAGCGAGCATTTGAGTGGAAGGAGAGAGATGGCTGAGGATGGTTTTGAAGGAGTAGATTGCAGAAGCTTCGGCAATGTTTTCAATTGAACGTAAGCATGCTTTGGGTGCGTAAAAAAAAGGGAAAAAAGGAATGAAAATAATGAGAGAAAAAAAACCTCATTAAAAGAAAATCTTTGGGAACATGATACCATTTATCTGATTAATTACATTTTCACTTTTTATAAAAATATTTAAGAAGGGAAAAAGAGAAATTAATTATGTCTTTATGTGATGATTAAGAATAATAATTGCTAATTAAGTTTCCTAAGTAAAAATTCTACTAATTAGTTAATATAGGTTTTTTTAAGGGGGAGGTATGGGCAACCATAAGGAATGGTTTTTCAACCACATTCATACGCCTATTCTACTACCCCTCATGCCCTATTGCTTTTTTCCATTTGGACGAGCAAAAAGGACATGCTCTAATCAAAAAAAAAAAAAATGATGACGAAGAGAAGTGGGGTGGCCGGCTATTGCTAGTAAAAAGGGTGGGTAAGAGTTATTTTTTTGATTGCTTTTCATACTTCACTTTTCACCATTCCTCTAGTATTTTTCTACTTTACCAAGCAAGAAAAATTAGAGAGAGAAAGAAGAGAGTGCTTAATGGTAATTTTACTCAACCAACTTGCTTTGAAATTTTTCTTAAAGATCAAGGGGCTAAAAGGAGATTAAGAAGCTACTTTAAGAAGTGGATTCTCTTAATCCCTTATATGAAAATTAGTTTTAAAGTTAAAATGTTTTATTATGATGTATGATGTATGATGTATGATTATGTTATTAATTTACAACAGTTAGAATGTCTCTTTACATGTTTAATTTATTTTAAGAGTAATATTTTTAAGTTATGCATGCTATGTCTTATTAAGATATATGTCATAATTGTTGAGATATATTCTTTAAAGTTGTTTTTCTAAGTTATGTTGTATAAATGATGATATTAGTAAATATTTTAGTTAATGGTTGTGAAAAGTAGACTTTGCATGATGTTATGAATGATAATTAGAATGATGAAGTTACTTGCTTTTCTTACTAGACATGTAGATTATGATATTGTAATGTTTCAAAAAAAAGTACATGAAGTATTGTTGAGTTATATGTTATGGTATGATTTTTGTAATTAATTCTTGTGTGGGTTGTGATATTAAGAGATATTTTAGAAGTTGATTGAGTTAGTGAGGTTTGACATGGTTTTTTAGATGAGTTAAATAGTTAAAGTATACTCTTGAAAATTAGACAAATATCTGCAAAGGAAATGATAGTTTAGCATTGTGATAAAACTATGTATGTACTCTTGATGTGGTGGTGGTGTAATATTATACTTGAATAAAATAAGAAAAAATAAAATTTGAGATTAGAATCCCCAAGCCTTTAAAGGGAAAAAAAAAAATTAGAAATTGTTAGTAGTTAAATAATGCGTTATTATTTGATTGTGTGAGGAAGAAAAAAAAATACACATAGTCGAGGCATGTATAATAATAACAACATCCATGCACCCAAAAAAAAAAAACAAAAATACTACGAAGCCAGTTTGGCACTTGAACAAGTAGTATTTTATCTAATAATTGGTGTGACCTTAAATTAACTTTTTAGCACATGTTGTTCACAAAAAATGGTGGTCGTACTTGAAAGATTATTTTTTATGGGTCCCAAGTATCCTTGAATTGGGTTGAGAAAATTAGTGAATGAAAATTATTAAGATTTGCACATAGCATCGTATGAAATAACCTTAGTTTGATACCAAAGGGCATATGCATTTTTAGGCTGCAAAGCCACTAAGTTTGATTTTTGGGTGTCAGATTTGAGTAAACTAGTATCTAACGGGACGAGCCGTTATGTATGTCCAAAGTAGGAATTTGTCGGCAGATTCCGACTAAAATCTAAATTTTTATCTAGCAGCAAATTCCGCATTTGCAGATTTCGCAGAGTGGTAGTTTCCACTCAGAAAGGCGACAGTGTTTTACCCTGACAGGAGTATAAATTTTCCCATCACTTAGACGTTAGTCCTCCCGAGTAGGCAGTATATTGGTCAATGCCATTTCCAATCTCATTTTCACTTGTACAAGAATTGACTTTGATGAATAGTAGGCACTTAACAAGTTTCTAGTCTTGAAGAAGTTTGGATTGTGCGAAAAAATTTATTCATGTCAAAAATGTGCACATGTCCTTTCTTTTAGCTTCTTAGGCCTAATTATGTTGTTCATCGGGTTTTTAATAATGCATTATCTGTGCTCAGGAAAGAAAGGTTTATGATGATTTGAAATATTTATGTATATGTGATAATATTGCTATTAATACTATTATTGATACTATGACTTATTGTGTGTAAAAACTATTTTGGTTTTGGGAGGCGAGAACTCCCATTGAGTTGTGGTTGCTCACCCCCTTCCAAAATTTTCTCTTTCAAATTCACAACGAGATTAAGGTAGGTGGCAAGATGTGTCTTTTGAAGGCCGATGCTTGGATTTGAAGATGTACATTTTGTAACTTGCATGCATTGCCTTTTATGTATTTGGAATGCAATTAGTAAGACGTAACATTTTTGTGCATGTAGTAGGTGTTCTGAATCGGCCTCGGTGGCTTTCCACCGAGATTTACATATTTTGCTATATATTGTTTGTAACAAAGGTTTTGAGGCCCCATTATAGTATAAGGTCGTAAGGGTCTAAGGTTTAATTCTTCTAGATTTCATAGATAGAACATAAGGCTCTTTGTTAAAAAAAATAAATAAATCTGCTATTAAAGAAGAATTATCGTATAATTAGCCTTAAGAGTCCTTTCCAAGGACTTTGCGATGTAATGCTCTTAACATGGGGCAGGGGCATTACACTTTACCCACTATAGAACTATCCCAATATCCCCAACCAATGCTACTGTCTCATTAGTTGCCTCCCCAGTCATTAATATTTTCAGATCCCAATTGAAATGTAGTATTATGGTTTAGTTGTAGAGTATGAGACCTGAGCCCCACGTTTGCCATATAAAAGGACTGATGTGGGGTTTATATAGGTTTTGCGTTCTCCGAACTCTTGAGAAAGTTTTTGAAATTGGCTATTCCCAAGACCTACATCAATTGGTATCAATGATAACACCATGTCTATGTGTCCTCGTACCCGGGGTGGTGAGACTGGTGTTATAGTGTTCATTCACGACTAGAAAGGTTATAACACATAGCCGGTCCACGAGTGTTTATGATGCAAATCATGGTGGATTTTTATGGTCCCATTGCAATGTATGAAACCCGAGTCTCACCTCGATCAAATAGGGAACTCATGTAAGGTTTTGCATAGGCCTTTGATTTTCCCAACTCTTGAGATAACTTTTAGGATGGGCTCTTATAAAGGCCTATGTTTAACCAACAATAAATCAAGTTGTGAATTAGATATCACCTAGCGATTGGATCAACTCCACCACTTCCTCCCTTAGAATCTATTTCCCCTATCACAATACTGCTCTCTGGTGAACATCTATTTAGTCCCATTTTGTGCCCCTATTTGACTCATTTTCTCCTGCGTTTTCACGTTCAATCGTGTTAAGGAAGAGTCAAATCGGCCTCCTTTAGCGCACTTTTTACTCATATAACATCTTTTGATATTTTTCAGGAACTCTATTGAAGAAACGGAAATATGAACAACATTTAGCAAAAATGAGTACCAAGAAGGCGAGAAAGGCTGCGAAAAAACGTTGCACGAAAGTCCCACGGAACCAGACCCACGTAGCACGGCCAACACACTCGGACCGGCACAAGTGGTAGGGCTGCCGCGTGGCATGGCCTGTCCGTGCCATGTCACTTGTGCAGTTCTGGGGTACTTCGGGCAGGATTTTGGCACGGTGCCACCGTGCCACCCCCGTTCCGTCGTGACTTAAAATTCATTCGGGGCTATAGTGAGAGGGAATTCAGTTTTCATTCAGTTTTTCTCTTCCCAAACGTTCTTTAGGCGATTTTTAGGTTTCAGTAGAGAGTTTTATTTTCGCACTATTAATTTCACAATTGGATTGAAGTTTTGCTCTACCGTTAATTCACGCGATTAATTCAAGGTTCTTCATCTTAATTCTCTCTCTTCTTGTTCTTGGTTGTTCTAAAGTTTGGATGCCATGGTTGTTGAATTAAGTTGTTGGATTGTTGTTCTAAACATGATTGTAGGCTAAATCCTCCAACTTAGGTTGGGATTAGCGCCGAATATGTATGGTGGAATCAAAAAATGGCCCAATCCCCACCTCCCCTTTGTTTTGTAATTGCAAATTTTACTATGCACGCCACATGCTCGATGAAATGCTCGAAAGAGCGTTCATCCTCTTTATTAAGGTTTAGGGGAGCGTTGAGAGATGGAACCTTTACCTAGTGCGACTTAGTAGACGACTAGGGTTTTAATATGAAAATAATTAAGATCCTAATTGGGATTTGAGATTGTAGACCTTGTAATCCTTCAATTTTTAGTCCCGTGAGAATAAGCGATTATACTTCTAGGATTAGTCTTCGACCCTTGAGAGAGGGAGGAGATGGACTCAATTGACAATCTATCCATTCGTGATGCATGCTTGGGAATGCTTGGTAGGGATAGTAACTGATTCACTAGCATAGTCGTGCTGTTAATTCCAACCTAGGTGTTTACTCTTCTGTTGTTTATTCCATCTTTTAGTTGTTATTGTTTCCTTAAGTTAAGCTGCAAAACTCCATTTGTGATTGCCTAGCTTGAGTAATTAAAATAGTTCTAGTAGTTGGAAGCAAGTTTCTCGTGGACGCGACCCGTACTTGCCGGTTGCTAGCTACAGCTGCGCCGTGCACTTGCGGTATATTTTTAACTCAACAATCTCCAACAAATAATACAACCCCTCAATCGCGTACTTCACCGTGTTCCTCACCAAACTCGATAGGCACCCGACCAACATCGGAACTTCGCAACAGTTGGCGACCATCTCGGCGGTGGTGACAACGTTATAGATCCTGTCGGCACCGAATTTCATGAGGAGCTCATCGGGCTTCGTTAAGCAGTCGATGAAGAGCTCTAAGACATTGAGTTGGCGGAGAAAGGCGTCGTTGTGGGGATTGGAGGCGAATTTGGCAAGATTGCGACGACTTTTCCTCTCTCCTCCTTGAATTGGGGATTTGGAATTTGGTGACGAGGTCTTGGAGGTGCTCCTGCCTTGGCATCCGACACTTTCCCATCCGCTCTGTTTGTCGCCGGTCATTGGTGAACATTGTCACGACCTTCTGTTCTATGGAAAATATGCTCTTAAAAATTGGGATTTTTAGGGTGTCTTAAAATTTGACATAATAGGGAAAAATTATCAGAAATTTGAAACCCTCGAAACTTCATTTCATTAAGAGGTTGTTTAGTTTAAAAAGTTAGAATAAAGCGAATGTTATGCATTTTCTCTAATCTCGAGAAAGTTTTTAAAATGAGCTCTTCATAAGGAATACATCAATTGGTATCAAAGCTAACACCATGTCTCTGTGTCCTCCCACCTAGGGTGGTGACACCAGTATTGCAGTGTGCCACGTCTAGAAAGGTTCTAATGCATAGCCAACTCACGAGCGCTTAAAGTGCGAGCCATGGTGGATCGTTACGGTCAAATTGCAATGTTTCTGACCTGAGTCCCACATCAATCATACGGGGGACTGATATGAAGTTTTTTATAGGCCCGAGGTTTTCCCAACTCGTAAGGTAACTTTCAGGATGAATTCATCTAAATACCTACATCTAGCGGGCAACAAATCAAGTTATGGGTTCGGATACCACCGGCAACTGGATGATTAACCTAATAGTGGCACTATTAGTTTTTGGTTATGTGGTTATGATTTGGATTTTCCTTCTTTGTTGTCAATATTTGTTGGAAAAATAAAATGTAATTCAAAAAACAAATATCATGTTCTCCAAATATAAATACAATCTGAGGGTAGTAAAACCGTCAACAGTTAGCAAAAAGATGAATCATTATTCAACCAACAAATTTAACTCACGAGCCCTGGACCGCTTAATTAGGTGATACCCTTATTTAGCCATGAAGCCATTGAAAATAGTTATGGAGAACACCATGGATCAGAAAAACTTTATTGCGTCTAAAGCAATGGTTTGTTTCTTTCAGCGATTTTTTTTTTGTTAATCTTTCTACAGGTTCTAAAAATAAATACCTAGACATTTATTTGATTTTTCATTTGTTTCGGGTATCCTTATAGTTTTCTCATGAAGAAGAAATCATATAAAAATGCTTTCATAATAATATTTTCTAATATAAGTTGAAGTAATTGATGTTTGGATGCTTATTTAGGCAGATTTTAGCTATCAGATTTTTTATGTCAAGATTCAAATCTTATTAATTACATTAATTGACATTTTTACAGAAACTATTTTTATTGTGGTAGAAGAGACATTTTAGACATACTTAGGACACTGTACTTGCCTAACCTAAGTTTGATTGTTGCTCTTACTCAGTGTCGACATAAGTTACATTAAACAATTACAGCATGCTTACCAAACCTTGAGCATGAGACAGGAATGGTTAACACTATAGGGAAGATGGTGAAACACTACATTAGGAAGCATGGTTCAAATCCTTCCCCTTCTTCAACCCCCTAACCTTCATGTCAGAGCACTGAGAGCAGCATTCATCCATGACAAATAACCCACTATACAAATACAGAACCACTCTGTTAGCAGGTAATTAACTTGATCAATAGCAGCTCACAACCACTCTGTTAGCAGCTAATCAACAAGGAGGATGAATGCAATATCAAGTTTTCTCCTACATGTAATGGAGTAATTATCATTCTTAGAACTGTTCATTAAATAGTCCTTTTGGGACTACTTGCAATGCATCCACAATAAAATACGAACAATGAAATCTCAAAATTGACACATACACAATATTTTTTCAGTCTCTAATGCATAAGGAACACTTATCCGAAGAGATCAACAGTTAACAAGTATGTTTCTTCACTTGAATAGAGTCAGTAAGTGGTAGAATTGGCACAATGTTTGTCCACCAAAACCCTAGCAAGATTCCAAACCCAATGCCACCACCACTGGCCCTGACGTAGTTCCGAATCAACTCCACCACCTCCGCCTTGAGAATCTCTCTCCGATCATAGCACCGGCTCTCCAACAAATAATACAACCCCGCAATGGCGTACTTGACCATGTTCCTCACTGGACTCGATAGGCACCCGATCAACGCCGGAACTCCGCCGTAGTCGGTGACGATCCTGGCGTTCTCAGCGGCAGTGACGACGTTGCAGATCCCACCGACACCGAATTCGACGAGGCGCTCGTTAGGCTCCATCAAGCAATCGATGAAGAGCTCCAAGACATTGAGTTGGCGGAGAAAGGCATACTTGCAGGGATCGTAGGGGAAATTGACGAGATTTGCAACGATTTTATCTTTCTCTTCCTCGGATTTGGCGATCTAGAATTTGGTGATGAGGTCTTGAAGGTGCTCCTGCCTTGGCGTCCCGTATTTTCCCATCCGCTTCACTTGCCGTTGGTCATTGGTGAACATTGTCGCGGCCTTCTGTTCCACGGAATGTCAGAAAGTATACGCTCTTGAAAATTGGAATGTTTGTCTTGAAATTTGACAGAAAGAGGGGAAAATTACATGGAATTCGCACTTTCAGAAGCTCACTTCATACACTTGACTGAAAACTTAGAATGCATCGAAGCAGGTGATAAATAATACTATCTCCAATTGGAGTTCTAATTTTTGAAAGTCCACTTTACCACGTCATTAAAAATTTTAATTTTTAAAACTCATATTTCTTCACATTTTTGGCTTATAAAACTTTAACTTGAATTATCATCTAATAAAACATTTGTCATAAATCTACCTTATAAGATATAACTTTTTTTTAATCATTAAAATTATATTTTTAAAGAAAAAACAATGAAATTCACAAAAAAAGACAAGAATAAAATGGAACGAAGAAGGGAATTGCATTCTGTTCTCCCTGATGTGCTGCCTCGACTACAAATGTTTCTTGCTAAGCTTTTTGAAATTTTAGGCCCCACCATTAATGCATTCTAGTGACTGGAAATGCTCTAAACAACAAGAGTTCAATCATGGGTAAGAAATTGTTATAAAACCAACATATATTTCGAACCCGTGAGTCATATATGGGACTCAAATGGATGGTAAAAATAGGTTTTAAACAGATATAAAGTAGGTATTAGACAAACGGGTATGGTACAAGGCCTCATCCGCTCAGCCGCTCTGCATCTACCTTGCACCTTTGTTTTTTATGTGATAAAAAAAATGAATTTTGATCTAAGTTTATCTCAAACCTTTTAAACAAATTTGAACAAATTATTTGATTTCATATTTTC
The DNA here is from genome assembly GCA_017589665.1 of Selenicereus undatus. Taxonomy (NCBI): domain Eukaryota; kingdom Viridiplantae; phylum Streptophyta; class Magnoliopsida; order Caryophyllales; family Cactaceae; genus Selenicereus; species Selenicereus undatus. Next base: position 122,942,016 of record JACYFF010031957.1, on the reverse strand, counting down.
TCATGGTAAAATCATAAAATATAACAATTTTGTAATCTTTTATTGGTCTAAATATACATTATACTTTAATATGGGTATATGGTACTAATTCAGTTGTTGAGAAAATAGAACTAGCGTAAGAGGGCTTTGAATGAGGAAAGAAAAGTAATTTAATATTTTTATTTTTTATGTGTATCCGAATAAAATTTTCAAGCCCGTAAAATTCAATAGATATGAATGGGTGCTAGTTTTGAAATCCAATGAGCAACGAAACATATATAGATAAAATTTTTTAAAACGATATGAATACTGGTATGGTTCAACCTGCCCATCACAATCCGTCGGCCCAGCAGTTGTTTGGATGCTGTGAACTTATGGTGGCCGGTCAAGTCCTGGCACCAACAACAAAGGTTTTTTTTCTTTTTCCTTTTTTTGTGCTTCTTTCTAATAAACCCTTCTTGTATTTACCTTTGAATGCTTAAACCCTAACTCGCTCCACTTTGCCCACCACCAGCCACTCTCTCGACTGCCCCACAGCCCACCGCCAACTGCTCCGCCACTTATCTGCTCACTGCTTCGCCCCCTTCTGCTATTTGGCTCTTTCATAATTACCTCTCTTGTTTGGTATTTGGACTGATTAAAGGTATACAAGTTAATTATTCTGAGTTGCCTATATAAACTCTATTCCAATTGGTGATTGTAGGATGTGATTTAGTGAGAATGTTTGCTGAAAATATTGAGAATATGTTATATACGAAACTGAAATTTTGTTATGTGGTCGAAATTGAAATTGTAGTTGAGATTATGTGATTCTTGTAGGATAATGTGTTAATGAAATTGATATTATGTGATTGTAGAATATTATGTGAAAATATTGACTACATTATGTGGTTTAGTCATTGAATGATGATATAATATGTAAGTCTAATTGAATTTGAAATATTGAAATTATTTCTCTCCACAAATTTATTAGTGTTTTAGTTAGAACATTTCGTGTAAATTAGTCAATTAAAACTTAGGCTGCAAAACCCAATTAGAAAGAACTTGTTTTGTGATTTATAATATTATGTGAGAGTATAGTCAATACGATAGAACTTGTTACATTATTCATATTCATTTTTACTATTCACTAATTATATGATTCTTATTTGAGATAGATATGTAGGGATATTTCAAAAAAGTTAGCTATGGAATCATCATGGATCCCAGAACTTAGTAATTAGTTGTGACCCCCGCTTCCTTCAAATCTTGGTTTTGCTGCTGTGGGCAACTTGTGCTATTTGTGCTTTTTTTGTGTGGATGATTTTGCTTGAATTTTGCTTCTCATTATTCATATTATTCGAGCTGAATTGTTGTTTGATTTTACATGCTAAATCTTTGACTATTGAAATAGAGAGTAGAAAAATTGCTGTTTGTTTTCATTGATGGGGTTGTGCAATTTGTATATGTATATGCATACATATAAACATACAAATATATACACCCACACCCACACCCACACCCACGCCCACACCCACGCCCGCACCCACACCCATGTATATGCATATATATATGTATGTGTGTCTGTGTGTGTATTTGTGTGTGTGTACATATATGCGTGAAGAAAATTCAATCTCTGTATAGAACAAACAAGTATAAATAGTAGTGGGTTTTTTTTTTCTTTTTTTTCCTTCTCTTTTGTTTGGTCATCTAATTGAGTGTTTTCTTTGGCCGTACACCAGGCTTATATACAAGTCTGAAGCCAGTGACATGGACTTCGGACTGGATATCATTTGGATTGCATTATATGTGAAGACAGCCTTCAGCCAACATTTGCATGGTCATTCACATCCCATTTGGAATTTTCTGCGGTATATATCTCATAGATATCAATCTTGGTTTCATTTTCTACTTATAAAAAGAAGCATTTTTGGCATCAAAAGATTTAATGCATGGTGGCTCAAAGCTTGCACATGAGGGTTTTCCCCAATGTGTCTGCACCATTACCTACAGATTTCAAAGGCTCGTCATTTGGGTCATTGACTTCATATGTCTGAACCACCAAATGGGGTCGTACAGTAGCCAGCCCTACATATTGTCAAGCTTCTTGTACACCTAGGTATAATAGAACACACTTCTCATGTGCAATGACTGCCCACAAGGGTGAAGATTTCAGACTGGTTCAGGAGATTCGGAACCGAAGCCCAGGCGAAAGAATTTGGCTGTCTTTGTGTCTGGCGGAGGTTCCAGTTTCAAGGCGATTCATCAGGCAACGTTGAATGGAGCAGTACTCCGAGATTAGTATATTTTGGTTAGTAATAAACAAGGTATATTTTGCATCTGCTGCGTTGCTTGACATTAGTATTTTGTTTGATACTATACCTGAACCTGTAAAGAGGGTAGGAATAGATCACATTTCTTCCTCAAAGTCCCTAGAACTGCACTTATTCTTCCAATTGATTGTAGCTCAGATTTCTGGACTTGTGTGAGGTGCTAATTTGTAGTTAAGCATACTCTTGCATGGGTAATCAGAAATGAGTTTCATAGTCCACTCTGCACAATTTAGATGACCACTTTCTGTCAATGGCAGATTGTGGAGGTGCAGCGTATGTGATGTATATTTTTTTGGGGGGTCTAAAATCACAAAAACATATACAATGGGAAGAAAGATAAAAATGCAATCAAGAACCAAGATAAATCAAGTCCACTAGCAAGGGTGATGTAAACCCACCTTGGTTTGCACACTTGGGAAATCTTACCACTTGATGTATTCAAGCTTCACTAAGGCAAAGATTTGCAAAAGTGAATCAAGAATGCATTTGGGTAGAAAAGTTGAAAAAGAACACAAGAACAAGGATAGAACAAGTGGACTAGCAAGGGTGATGTAAAACCCACCTTGGTTTGCACACTTGGGCAATCTTCTTCCTTCAACTAAAATCACCTTTTTAGTTGAATTAAGAAGACCTAGAGACCCACTTGGAGTTGCCAACACCCAAGTTGTGCTTGCTTGAACTCCTAGGACTTTGCAAGTTCTTTCTCTTCTCTTGCATCATCTTGCCAAGTTGAGATTGTAAGTACTTGACTTGGGCTTGCAACTCGGCATTCTCTCTGAGGACTTGCTCACTCACTTGCTCGGGGGTAAGGCTAGTAGACATGGTGGTGTGAGAGGGGGAAAAGGCTGTTTTGGAAAAGGAGGGGTGGTGGCACGGTCGTGCGATGGGGCACGGTGTGACCGTGCTTGTCCACTGCTAGGACGTGGGCTGGGAAGGAAGTGGCAAGGAAGTGGGCTGGGGAGGAGGGTGGCACGGTCGTGCCTATGGGCACGGTCAGGCCGTGCCAACGTGCTGGTTGGGCACGCGTGGGAATTTGAAGGTGTTGTGTTTGGGCT
>JACYFF010031957.1:122830666-122932808 GCA_017589665.1 Selenicereus undatus | reverse complement strand
TAAACTTGTGCCTAAATTCCTGGTATTTTTAAGCAAATGTGACTCAAGTCTTAAGGTCTTAGTTTTAAAAAGTGCGAGGCGCACTGAGGCACATAGGGTCCCAAAGCGTGAGGAGCAAGGCACGAGGCGAAAGCGCACGCATCATGGATGCGAGGCGCACTTCTATGCAAATTTTTTTAAAAGTATTTCATATATCACAAAGCATATTTTGCATAAATAAGTTAGATAAATGCATTAAAAATGTGATTAGACATCAATATGATTACTAACACCACAAATAACCTCAAGGTATGTTATCTAATCATTGTCATTCCCCAATGCACGTCTTACAGTACAAGTTTAGCTCACCTTTTAGCTCCCAAGGGAGGAAAAGAAGGAAAAAGGTAAAGACAAGGGTAAGAAAAAAAAGAAAAAGGGGCAAGATATACCCTCGCATCCTTGAGGCGCAGCTTATCGCCTTCGAGGCGCTAACCCGGTAGCCTCACACCGAGGCGCGTCTAGGCGCGCCTCAGTCGGGCTTTTTTAAACTAAGCTTAAGGTTAGGGAAACACCCTTGCGAGTACCCTCTAGTTTGAGAATTGAGATTCCTGGTTGTTAGCTGCCCATAAATTTTAAAAATATGACTTTTAACTTGATGTTTTATAACAATGTTTTAGATAACTTGCACTATAACTGGAGTGCAGAACCTCTATCAGGGTGTTTGACATGATTCACCCCCACATGTGGTAGATGAAATGATACACTACTGTATGTTTGCTATCGTCTAGAATGCTTAATATTTTACACAGTGAGACTATTGGTATTCCATTTGATGTACTCTAGGGACAATTAAGCCTTTTTTTCCCTTTCTTCCCTCACAATTTTCATATCCTTTGCCAGATATTCTGGTCCTACAATTCATTTTGTTGATGAAGAATATGACACTGGCAAAATCCTAGCTCAGCGAGTTGTACCGTTCTGTGCTTTTGACACTCCAGAGGAGCTGGCAGCCAGAGTTTTGCATGAGGTAAATGTACAGATGAAGTGCTTTTGCCGCACTAATCAACGACTGGGGATTGTCCATTTACTTGATGTGCTCATAATGATGATAAGCTATGTTTTTGTCACTCAACTGTACTGTTCAAGATGGCCACTTGTGTTGTGTTAAATTTGCCATTTTTGAAAAAGTTTGGCATATTGTGGTCTAAAATGAAGTGTTGAGTGTCCACATCAAGTTTCTAGTCTAGTATTACATATCGGCTTTTAAGGCCAAAAAAGGGTCCAAGTAAGATAAATTAATGATCCTGCCGACCAACTTTTGTTCATGATACCCTAGTTCAAGTAGTTATCTTTGTTGTTTGCAGTTGTTTTCCTCAATCTCATGTAAATTCCTTCGTATCACAGGAACACCGCTTGTATGTAGATGTAGTGGCATCCTTGTGTGAAGATAGGATAATCTGGAGGGATGATGGTGTCCCTCTCATCCAAAGCAAAGAAGATTCTAGTCAGTATTGCTAACACAGCTTTCTGGTTGCATTTTCTTGCAAAGAAGATCCTGACTAATCTCAGAATATCCAAACTCGAATTCCTGTCCTAAAAGATTGATAATAAGCTACACTTTGGGTCATTCTGACTTACGCCGACCTTCAACTCTATCACTTTGAAGTGCAGGCGAAATTGTTTCTCTATTCTCTGTACAATTCAGGAACTCAATCAGGATTGATGATTTATGGAACGGGTATCTTCTGTGATCACCAATAAGACTGATTACCTCATTTGTGCCGGACCCTGCACTCCTATAGTTTGGGGGGGGGGGTGTTATCCAGCCTGTGCCCTCTTGGGTCTGTCCCTTACAAGCTCAATGGCCGCAGAATAGGTCTCAGAAAAAGGTTTGCTCTGTGATAAGGACCAGAACATACAGTGCTGTCCCAGATAAATGCATCCGGGAATGGGAAAAGGGGGATTTTATGCAATTGGGTTTATGTGCCCGAGTCTTCTAATAATTTATGGACCAAGACAGGGTTTGTGAGAGTTGGAACACCACTTACCAGATGGATTCTTGCCAAAACAATACTGTCATGCATGGGCGTATTTTTGCTGACATTTATGATCAATTTTTGAAGGCATGTCGGCCTCTTTACTTTTTACAGATAATGCTATTGTGTACGCTTCGATTTCCTCTCACTCACATTGTGACGGATTTACATTAGGTGGTGTTATTCATTGTTAATGCATATTGTGCTGTCTTTTGGTCATCTCTATCTTTATGTAACCCTGGAATTTGCAAGTAAGTTGCTCTAGTAATGAACTCAGGCTTCGTTCCTAGTTTTATGCACTTGTGCCCCGAGGACTATGTAAAATAGTTATTGAAGCACTGAGGACAAGAAAATTTTCTGCGTCTAATTCAATGGTCCATATATTTCAGTGGTTCTTGGTGTTTTTGTCTTTTCTTCTTCTTTTTTTTTGGTTCAGAATCTTTCAGCAGGTTTTGAAAATTAGGTACACATAATTTTTGTTCCTTCTTTGTTTTTGTTCGGGTGGCTGGGAAGTCTTCAATATGGTCGATGCTAAAGACTTTTCTTTATTTTAATTAGGGATGGCAGTATAGTCCGAATTCAATGCAAATTCAATCCAATCCGAGGTAAAATTATTCGATTCGAATTCGATAAAAAATAATCCGATTTGGAATTCAATAAAAGTAATCCGAATCCGACTTCGATCCAAGCGGATTTAGAGGAGAGTTCATCCCATTCAATATCTTTTTTTAATAATTTTAACTCTTTTTGAAGATAGAAAAATCCTAATATAATAACTCTCAAAAAAGTAAAAAACCACATAAGGTACACATTTTATGTGCAAAACACTCTTCTTTCTTAACTAATTTCCTCTTCTCTCCCGATCTTTTTTTCGCTCTCTCATCTTTGTGAATCAAAGTTGTACTTTTTTCATTTCCTTCTAACATTTGTACTATTGTCTATCCCTTTTACTTTAAAGTGAATTTGCATTCTCTTTTTCCAACACTTTTTTACTTTAACACATTGAAATGTTTAATATAAAAAGTTATTTGATATTAAAGAGATATTTAATATTGTACTTACAAGTAAACAAAAATAATGTTGGAAACAAAAAATTATGTAAATATTGAATAAAAATATATAATCGGATTATATCCAATTATATTCGGAATTAATTCGATCTGAAACCAATCCCAATCCGATTTAAAATCCGATCCGACGGGGCCAGATTTGGATCGGATTTTCAAATCCGATTATTAATTGGATCGGATTTGGATGTCTATACTTCCGATCTGAATCTGAACCGTTGCCATCACAAATTTTAATGGTGTAATAAAAAATGTTTTTATGACGATGGTTTGAACTAAAGTTGGAAAGCGAGTCAGGTCGGGTTGTTTCATTTAATAAACGTATGAATTCTGTGTTGACTTTTGAACATAACTTAGATTTGCTCAAAATTAAAAAATAACAATTTTTCACACTAAAACAGTAAAATCATGTCAACTTTGGGTCAAAATTGATTCGGGGCGCATCGGGTTCATGCCTCTTTTTGTAACTTCGGGTTGAATTTGTGTCAAGTTATCATATCATATTAGACTTTTCCAACTCTAGTTTGAACCAACTGGTTTTTGGGCCCTGATGTAGCCATTTAGCTAGACTTCACCTGACTTTTGATTTTCATTATCGATGACAAAATTCAATTTTTATCATTTTTAACTAATGGACATTTATAAAAACTATTTTACTATGGTAAAGAAGTCATTTTAGACGTACTTAGGACACCTTTTCTCCCCAAGAGAACTGAAATTATGATTACTCCCTAATCGATAGTAGAAGATGTTTATTGGGTGCATGGGTCTTGATATATTTATCCTTTTGGGGGGGGGGGGGGGTGCATGCCCCCCAATTCCGTCAATCTTTTTTCGATCCGTAGTGCCATTTGAAGGCTCTGCCCCATGTATACTGGTGTGTAGTTCGATAATAACAGTACTGTCGAAAGATTTTCATGCAGATGCAGTTCTTTTATTACTGTCATTACTGCAGCATGATTGCTGCTCCAACTTAACAATGTCTACAAATACAAGTTGACCATTGAAATGGGCAACTTATGTTGTTTCGCCTAGTCTTCTGAGCATGATCATCAGATAAAAGTCAGTTTTGCTAGATCAGATAATCCCTTCCAAGACCAAGTATAAACTGCTAACCAGTAAGGTATTGAAGCTTTACATGCACAATTCTGTTCTAGCACTAACCAGATTATCAAAACCTTGAGCATGAAACAAGAACGGCTAACACAATATAGGAAAGATGGGGAACTCCCACATGAGGAAGCATGGTTTGAATCCTTTCACTTCTCCAACAGAGTAAAACAGAAAGAGCGGGGGAAAGGGACAGACTCTCCAGCAATCATTCTTCGGTCCGCGGTTGTGATCAGTACTGAATAGCATCCATGACAAGTAACCTACTGTACAACCTGAGAACCATTCTGTTAGTAGCTCATTAACCTGATCAGTAGAACTCACAGTTACACTTGAACCATAGGACCAGTATAGACTCCAGAACGCATATAGATATTTGGTGCATCTATCTCAGCAAGCCATGCATAATCCTCCTCTCTTCTGTCCTTCAGAATTCCATCTTCTGATGCTGGAACAGAAATAATAGAACAAAGGGCAAGACATCATAAATGATTCGAGAATAGCATTATTTTTGAGGTTACAAGATTTCTGATTATAAACAAAATGATTTACTTACCAAAACTTGAATATGGGTAGTCATGATAATACGTGCATTTCCTCCCTGCTTCTTCTAAGTATGGTGGAGTCAGGATATCAAGCACAGCACAGGGGCTGACTGCGGTGAAGCAATGCAAATTTCCACCACTATTGGGATATAGAACGCGGGTTCCACAAGGTGCGGTTAGAACTTTGTCGACTACCAACTTCGCTAGTCTCACTGAGAAAGCAGGATCAGAATTAGCATGTATTCTATGGAAGTTGGAGATGAAGCGTGTTTTCACCTTTCACACAGGTGATAGATGAAGGAAGAGCAGGAAGAGGAGAGTTAACACATTGATAGCACCATTTACCTATGATGGTTCTTGTTTAAGCATTAGTCAAATTCTGCAAGTAAAATATGACACTTTTTCATGAAAAAGTTGATTTCAACCCTAAGGGCAACAATGCTCATTTTGTTACTTGGGAATTTATTTAACCTTGAGTATCCCCATAGCATACTCAAAACTTCACTTTAGACCTGCAAAAACATTGAAAATTTGCAGAAAAATAAAGCGAAGTCAAACTCCTAAATACATACCCCTGATGGCTACTTAGAGTCTACCTGAATCTGAATAGCATGGCTACTAATGAAAGTACGTGAATCAACAATAGATACCATCCTACAGAGCCAAATTTAGCTCTTGCTATTGTGCATTTTCTCATTGTAGGGTCATAGGCAGTCTAGTTGGGAATACCACTAAAGCATCTGGTTTGGTGGCATCAAAACAAGTGATGGAATTTCGTACAAGTAGAGAACACAAATAGCATTTCTAGTAAATTTAGTAAGGACAACCATAATAATAATTCAACTCTTCAACCATAACAGATTCTGTCCTAGCCGCTGTCCACACAGTGTAAACTACATCGGTGCATATTCTCATTATATGGTCATAGACAGTCTGTTTGGTGATGCCACCAAAGCATCTGGTTTGGTGGCTCAAAACAAGTAATGAAATTTTGTTATAAGAAGTACACAACATGAACAAGGTTGCAAGGGAATCTAGTAAAGATAACCATATCAATTTCTTCAACTGTTCAGGCATAACAGATTCTGTCCTAGCACCTGCCCACAGATTGTGTAAACTACATCTGCCTCCTTGATACAGAAGGCGAGTGTTATAGGTGAGAATTCAACTATGGATCCCACAGAGACGCAGGGACTGGAGAGCCATATTTGCACAACCTTTACCCATGACAAGCATTAGAAAAAATCTCTAAAAAACACAAAAGATTTTTGAAAGGAAGATTTCAGAAATCAGACTATCTACAAATACTTTTTGAGTGACAGAATCACAGAACTAGCAAAATATAAGGTTAAATTTGTGGAGAACCAACTAATCAATCACTCACTTCAACAGGATGAACATAATGTAGATAGCGGTTGCCCCAAAGAGAATAATATAAGAAACAGACCACAAATTTCTAGACAAGTAAAACTTTCAAGAGAGGCAAAATTTGGTAAATTAATCAATTTTCAGTTCTACTCTAGCCTATGCCCAGCGGTCCAACACTCTCGCACGACAATACACTATGTCACAGAGAACTCCAGGATAGCCAACATCAGCTTTATCTAACTTCACAAAACCTCTAAACAAGTAGGACTCCAATCCACATTAGTAGTGTTTGAAATTCAAAGATCTGCTAAAGTTTAGACAACTAATCACTGCATAACTAACCTTGAGAGTGACCAGGGCCGATGTATCTCACAATTTGTGGAGGTTCAACCCAGTCATAAGCCTTCACATGCAAGGAGCCATATAGAAGTTTGCTGAAGACAGTCATTCCAGGATGGTCATGAAGGGGAATAACTGCAGAGGTAGGAAAGCAGAATATGCACATCTGCGGAATCATTTCAACATTTGTGCGGTTATTGGAAACTGCAATGACAGTTCTTGGATTAAAAAGAAAATGGTATAGGAGATGGGAAAACCCAACCCAAAATCACTACTAAAATACTCAGAATGTCAACAAAGAAGACAAATATGACCATCAACTATGCTAATCTCAGACGAATTTTAAGGAGCTCCTCCATGAAGATGAGTTTTTCCTAAAACCCAAATCATAGTTATGTTCAAGTTAGATCAAAGGAACTTCAGTATTTTGACATATCAGATAACAAGGAGTACAATATCTCCATTATTCCTGGAGAATTTGTCATTGGCAAGAAAACAAGTCCGCAAATCATAAAGTTGACTTCCTTGGAGACATTCAATAACAACTTATCCATTCGTTCATTTCAGCCAGGGAGTCATTCCTTTCCTGATGATCTCCATTATACCTCACTCCAAGATACAATGTTGAACCCCCCCCCCCAAAAGGTGAAGATTACAATTTCGATGAACAGAGGAAGCAAGTCAGGCACTCAGACTCACGGTGTCAGAAATCTATTTCATTTTTATGTTTATGTTTATTTAGGGTGTTTTAATATGTCACAAAAAAGGTTACCAGGACTTAGGTGTATATTAGAAGGATCCAGTTTTTCTATCCTCCTCGACCCCGCAAAAGCGGGATCCCATTGGGGTTGTTTTGATTTTCTATCCTAATTAAGATTGTTTTAGGTAGGTTTTTTCCCTTATTTTCTCAAGTATTTTAAGGGCTATAAATAGAACATCATGCCATGCTATTGGGGATATATTGACTACTTTCCTCTTTGTAGAATCTCCAATATCATTCTCTTCATTGCTTATGTCTTTATCACTTGTTCCTCTGCTCACTCTTCTCCTCCTCTGCCCTCTCCCTTCTCTTATTTCCTCTCTCCAAAGCTCTTCTATACCCAAATTCTTCCTAGTCTCCCACTTAAATATTCTTTTCCTGCTCACCCAATATCTGTCAATTTAACATTTAAGCAGCTGTTCGCTTCTGGAGGCAATCTGATATAATCCACAAACTCATACATCAATACCATACAATTTTAATCAATATTCAGCATTGACCATAGGGAAGATAAAAGCCCTTGAAGCATGACTGCAGGAGGAAATGTAGGATACTACTGCCTTCCAAACTATGTGGCTCTCTTTGGCTTCTCGGTCTTCCACCTCAAATGGAATTCGACACGACCTGCAATCTTTTTCAAGGTCTCTGTATTTTATTTCATAAAACAGGCATAATCTTTTCATGAAACTGGTATGTCAAACTTGAGGGTGGGAAATGCCAAATAGGACATTATTTGTTGAATTTTCGGGATGGGTAAGAAGCTAGGCTGAAGCTCCACCAGGACCAAAACTCAAGGACTTCTAAAGAAGTGGGGGACTGGCAGAAGATGAGAAGAGATGTTCCCATTTCTATTTCATTTTGGGGGGGGGGGGGGGGGGGGGGGGGTTGGTTGTGCCTGAACCTTACTTAAAGGCAAGGGGGTGAAAATTCTAGAAACCATTCTTCTTCTCAGCAGAGGACATTCTATAGTTTCACAGATTCCATCTGACAGACTCAAATGGAAGAAATAATGATTAGAAAAAAGATAGAAGCGAAAGAAAGTGGCATGGGAAATTCCAAATTATCCTTCACAGAGGCTAAGAGTCCTCAATAAACCAGAAGGATGGAGTAAAAATTGACATGCTAGAAAATTCACTTTTCTTTTCCAAGGAGTCGTTGCTCTGTGGACTAGATTCTGGGAATGCAAAAGAACATTATCAGAACACAAAGGTTTACCGCGTGAAAAACACAGTTTTGTCCATTTGTTGACATATGTCCTTCCTGGAAAAAGTGCCCATCCAAAAATGTATAGCCACAACTCCTATGTCGAGTTTTCCCCCATATATATGGAGTAATTATCATCCTTACAATTATTCATCAAATAGTCCTCCTGGTACTGTTTGCAATGCATCCAAAATAAATTATGAACAATGAAATATCAAAGATGGCTCAGACACAATCAGTTTGCACATGAATGCTAGTAGAGAACCTCTCCACCACTCCAAATTTATCACTCACTTCTTTGTCCTTCACATTTAGTATGCTTTATTAAAAGAGGGGGGGGGTCCTCACAATAGTTAGACAACCGGAAAACTGGGGAAAGGGGATTGTTCCACACGAGAGCTGTCTGGACACACATAACTCTCAACTTCACATCGGTTGGTTTTCTAACGAAGTTGCTTACATATTAGAGAAAAAAAGGAAAAAGGAGCTATGGCAATACCGTAAAACTTTCGCACTCATGGATATCCAAATATGTTATAGGTTGAGCCCACCGAGCTATTCGGTTAAATGGGTTTATCATCGAAAGACCATATCCTCTGTCATCATCTGCATTTTCCTCTTTCAGACCAACATCAGCAGGACTCACAGTGTCTGCAATGAGAGGATCATTGAATTCAAATTTCCATCACCGTGTACTTTATACAAATGTGACCCTTATAATCTCTATACAATGCAAAAATAGTGAAACATTCATGCAACAATCTATTTACATTAGGAACAACGTGATAAGTCAACTCCCAGGAAGAGAGACTAATGCAGAACCATATTCTGAAATCTCACCTACACAAGGTGTTTTTTTGGGGGGGGGGGGTTATTTAGCATCCTTGCCCCTAAAGTGCAGACAAGTCTTTCAAGTTGGACCCCAAATTAAAAACCATTGACTACCTACTATTCCATATAAAAAGAAGTTGACAATAATTTAGACCAAGCTTTAATTATTACCCGACAGTAACTTTTCAATAGTGTGAGACTCCTTTCTTCCACAAGTGTTAACTAAATTTTCCATTCATCCCTTTCTTTTTCAACCCTCGATTCTGTTATTTGAATCTAGTTTGCCAACTTTCCAAAAATTGAGAATCATAGTCATCAACGAAAGTTTTATCAAAAATTCTGCAAGGGGTAATGTTCATAATTTCAAAATTTTAAAGAAAAAAGTACATCATATCAATCACCTGAGTACCTTTTCTCCTTCTATAAATTTCCACAAAAATTATACAATAAACTCATTTTCCTCTTCCAATAACTGCACTAGAATGGGAAGCAACATTACACTTGAAACATTGCCAATTCCCTGCTAATGCTAGGAGTAAAACAGAGTGGCCATGAGATACTTTAAACTTACAATACAAATAGTCAAGATGCAAATGAGACTACATAAGAAAGCTTTCGTTTCACTAAATTTTGGCACGGAACATGAAGATTTGGTTATAATTGCCTTAAGTGTCTAGACCTCCCACCCATACCAAGCAACTAATGATATTGATCGGAATAAGAAAGCAAACTTAAACTGGGATATGGCAGTAAAAACTAATAAACATCTCATTCATAGTCCTTTTTTATGAATGCTTGTCACAAAATGCAAGATTCACAACCAAATTGGTTTTCTGTCCTTTTTTTCGTTCTTTTTTTGGGGGGGGGGGGATTTTGACACCCTCATATGCACAAGGAAGACAGCAGAGCTACTAGCCAACTCGCACATTGATATTCCTCAAAAGCATCAATATAAACAAGCATGTGGTTTTCCACAACACAAATCTTCCCAAGGGGGAAATTCCTAGTTTTCCTACCAAGATATACTTGAAATGAAGAGAAGGGACTCTAACCTAGCAACCAGATACATCTAAAACTCGAGAACACTTGATCTCCCCTAAAGCAATGCTAAGGGTCTATGCTTCCTAGGATTTTACATTTATCTTTTTTGGTGCACCAAGGGAGGCTGGTTTGCGAGAGCTTACCTAATGAATTCCAGTGGCAGCTTAAAGATTGCTCAGTTTGCTCTGTTATAAATTCAGTGAAAGAAGTGCGTATAATTTAGCAATAAGATCACTTTTTCGAGAATTCAAAAATCTCTTTCTTGACATTCTTGATCCAGCTAGCATCACCGTGACCACCAATGTTCTTTTGTAGATTTCATGGACAGAATCGTGGATGAATAGAGGACATATTCATTTGTGTGCATGCATGGTTCTTCCTTTAAACTCTAGAAAAGACCAAAAGGCAACCCTGAACCATTGTTTAAATCTGAAGTTACGACATAACTTCATCTACAATTCCATATTACCCTGGGACACTGAAAATACTTCAGCCTACCTAGAAAGCCCCACTCTCCCCCCCCCCCCAAAGTTTAGCTCCACTCAGTGCAGACATTTTCACAATTACAGGTTTTGTTCTGGGATTCTTGGGGGGGGGGGGGGCACTAATCTTCACATCACTGCACAAAACCTCTTGTCAAAATCCGCAAGTATCACAAGTAGCATGCAAGAGAAGAACCCCCTCTTTATATGAAATTCCAGCCTCTAAAGCTCAATACTGCTCAACAGAATACTTTTTTAATTCTACAATGCTGAAAGCCTGAAACATTTTCTTAACAAGCAATCAAATCTACTAGAAAACTGCGGCTTTAACATTAAAACAATGACAGTGGTATCCCTCTTAATCCTCTTCTAACATATATTTCTTATGACATCCTATAGTTCATCACTGTTCCTCCCAATCCCCTTCAATACTGTTGCATGTTCCCTAAGTACAGACCATCTGATTTTCTGAACCTTCATTTATTTCAGCAATTATTAGCCACTGACAATATTCCTTAAGCCTAACTGCATAGCAATGATTGTCCCTTGAGAATCAGCCTGGGAACCTGTCTTCAAGCTACGTATCAAAAGATCTTATATTCTCCTATGTAGAACGACTTGATCATTTTTTTTATTGACAAAATATTCCTCTTAAGAACCATTATTTATGAGCAATCATTCACTGACACTGTGTCTAATGTCTAACTGCATATATACCACCTCACTAAATCAAGTACTCTAAGATTGTCCCTAGTGAATCAACCTGGCACCTTATCGTCAAACTACCAATCAGAAGATCTTCACATCCTTCTCATGTAGAAAGACTTCATCCAATGTTTTTCATGACAAAAATACTCCTATAAGTCAAACCGCACAACTTGAAACTGAAGTACCATCATATTTGCTATTACCTTCATTGTAGCAAATATCCAATTACAAACATCCCAATCACCAAAGGGGTTGTCTAGCAGCATTCTCTCCACCTTCGATCCTGCT
The DNA here is from genome assembly GCA_017589665.1 of Selenicereus undatus. Classification (NCBI taxonomy): domain Eukaryota; kingdom Viridiplantae; phylum Streptophyta; class Magnoliopsida; order Caryophyllales; family Cactaceae; genus Selenicereus; species Selenicereus undatus. Next base: position 122,921,051 of record JACYFF010031957.1, on the reverse strand, counting down.
CTCTTTGTGGGAAATGGTGGGTTCACATACCCTACCATTCTTCCCATTCCCTTTTTTTTGTTTGATTAGGAAAAGGTAATATAATAAAAAAGAGGGAATTTACAAGGGTGCTAATATAGCATCGCACAAAAGCTAGTTATAGCTCAAGTATAAGCTATCCACAAAATCAATAACATCCAACAAGGAGGAACCAAAAACCTCCTCCTTCCAAAAGAAAAAAGTCTTGAGTCAGTTATCATTTAACAGCCCTAAGAGGTTTCCACCTGTTGAAAACTCTCCTATTTCCCATCATCCACAATAACCAAAAGATAGCACGAGGAATAACGCAGAAACCCTTGAACTTGGCCCTTCACCCAAAAAAACCTTCCCACACCGATAATTGTTGCCTCACATAACTCGGCATAACCCATTGCAGTCCCGAGCAACTACAGACTAAAACCCAAAGGTTTCTAGTAATCGTGCAATGGAGAAGTAAATGGTTTTTAGTTTCTAGGCCATTTTTGCACGCCATTTCTTCCCATTCCTTACTATTCCCTCCCACTCATTCAATAAAAATCTCATTCCTTCCTATTCCTTACCATTCATTCATATTCCATATCATTCCTTTCCATTCCTTCCTAGTGTTTTCACTCTCTCCAAAAAAGAATTTCCCATTCCATACCATGCCTTGGCAGTCCTTTAAAAAAAAAAAAAAAATGACTCCTTCCCCATCTTTCCCATTCCTTCCTACCCTTCCCATTGCATACCCATTCTATGGCCATCCTTTCCATGGAGATAAACGATTCAAATCCCCCGAGGTGAACAGTTACATGATACTTTTTCCTCCCATGCTCCTTCCCAGTCTCCCCTCCCATGCTTTCTCCCACAGTCCCCCTGGGCTCCCTTTCTGAGATAACCCAAACCCCCCCCCCCCTCTTCAACACTACATTCCGTAGCATTAAACAACTTAACAAGGCTGCGCCAGAAATGACCAACTGTAATTCATCATGTCACAAATGACCTCACTACTTCTTAGATAAAATAATAATTACCAAAATCCATTTGCAGAAAACCTGCCTCAATTCAGTACCAGATAAACGAACATCAAATATTACAAACATCCATTCCTGCAATCCAACGTACGATTAAGAACACTGTGCTTCATACCCAATACTTCCCACAAGGTAACAACCAGCAACAATTTTCAGAACCGAGCAAAATTAACACGAACCCACCAAATGCAACCCCCAACCCCACCCTACCAACAAAAAAAAGAACAAACAGACAAAAGGCAAGCTAATGAAGTCGCAGGAATAGCTATATATACAGATTGAATTGAAGTCAGAGAAGATACCCAGAAGATAGCAGAGCTTCTGGACGGCTTGAGCATAAGGAGGGGGAATTCCAGTGGGCGTGAAAGTCTTCTTGCAGAACTCGTAGATGGTTTGGATGGTTGTGCTCTTGTTCGTCATTTCCTTCTCGTTTATGCCGGTGCCCAACGTTCCTTCACCCCAAATATCCAAAGAATTTTCATGGAGCATAAACCAGTATTTGTTTTCATTTTTTAAAAGAAATAATAAAAAGTACAAATTAAAAAAAGGGCAATGAAATAAAAGAAAGGTACTTTGACAAATTTAGTAATTTAAAATTATTTTATATAAAGGTTAGAGTACCCCAGACCCCGCGAAAGCGGGACCCACATGGGAGTTTGTTGTTGTTATTGTATAAAGGTTAGAGTAATGTCACCTCGTAATCTTAAGGGAATGAAAAAAATAAAATGATGATCCTCTGTAGTGGAACGAGAAATTGTAATTTTATAGTTAATTAGTTTAATGATTGAGACTTTAAGTTGATTACAAATCATCATTTATGGTAAGATTACTTTTTTGATCGTGATTTAAAAAATTATTTAAAAACTCATCAATAATTGGTTCGGGAGAATGAAAGATTAAAATTGTCTTCTAATGGTAGAAAATTTGAATATCGTGTAAACACTACAATGATTTCTAATGAAGGGTTGACATATACCACCCTTGATTTATAGTGAGTTCAAAATAACCGTTTAATTTTAAAATTTATTTTAACTACCTTTGATGTTTTATATATTTAGTTTCTACACCGTTTTTGGGAACTATAGAAAATATGAATGTGCAATTTTAGCCTATTTTTAAAACTGAAGGCACTGTTTTAATTAAATTATTCTCATCCTTGCTTGTCTCACCCACACAATTAGTCATACTTACTTTATATATTTTTTAGCCATATTTTAAAGTAAGGGTATTGTTTTACCCAAATTATTTCCATCTTTGTTTGTCTCACACAGTGTGTGTATATATATGTGTACGCGTGTGTATGTATACATACATATATATATATATATATATATATATATATATATATATATATATATATATATACATATATATATATGTATGTATGTATGTGTGTGTGTGTGTGCGTGTGTGTGTACATATTTGTGTGTGTTTATATATTTGTATATAGCTACACACAAATGCATGCATATCCATAAAAACATATGTACATGTATATACACATGTATGCATATGCATATACATGTGTGTGTGTTGCAGCTCGATGAACACATCATCTATATGGCAATCGCCTCCTAATGCACCTTGTCTTACTTTGGCTATAATAACCGAACTTGAGATTTGCTTCATTATGATGTGTAATTGCTTTAAGTGGTAAATTATATATATGGTAAATGCTACTTTGGTATGTTACGTAATATATCAATGTCATGTTAGCACCTGCATCAAAAAATGATAGATTTAATATTGTACTTACTAATGTTAAGAGTGTTTATAATTAGCAGGGGCGAAGCCTTCGTGCGTGTAGTGACGACAACTAACACCCCTAAAAAGATAAAAAATTACAAAATTAGAAGTTCAATCGAAATAAAGAACATGACATATAACTATATGGAAATTGCAATTAGCCCAACTATTGGAGTGTGTGTTGTGCCTCGGTTGTCACTGGGTTGTAGATTTTAGCTATCCTTTACACATTCTCATTCTTTTCTTTTCTTTTTTTTTAACTTTCTTCATCTTTGCAACTCAAAACCATCAGCCATTCACCTTTTGTCTCGACTTTCTGTTTCAGTCTATAACACCCAAATCCAAAAACCCCAACCCTCTCCATAGTCCATCTTGATCGGCCTTTGATGCGCCGGCCCCCGAGACGTCCATGGCACGTGCTTGAGGCGGCCTTCGCAACAATTGCAATCGGTAGCCTTCGTTGCAGCGCTACCCTTTGTCCGGCCTCTCTGTTTGGCTTTACTTGCCTCTCCCCTCTCAAAATTTGGAAGTTCTCCTATTACTAATACTAATTTCAATGCTTTAGTTGACTTGAATTTGTTATTGAAATTCGCCAGTTAATATGCTTTTCTTTTTTAATTTGTGAGTTTATTCGCCAATTTTAATTCCAAATTTATCCAATTTGTTAATTTTAATCTTAGGTTAAAATGCATAGTTATTTATTTATAGTTTATGTCAATTGTTGAATTTTATATTGTGTATAATTATTTTAGACACTCCTTCTTAAAATTCATGACTGCACCCCTGTTCGTAAAAATTAACAGTTTATGTGGCGGATAGCGGATAATAGTTCAGGTAGCAGATAACGTTTATAATTTAGCTGTTAGCCGATAGCTGCTTAGATGAACAGTTGAAATAAATGTGTTCGGTAAATTTAGCTGTTGGGTTAGCTGATTAATGTAAATTGACATAAAAAAATATAGATAGTTTCCCAAGATAAAATTTTCAAATGATATTTTTTGGTCAAAAAATATGAAACGCAACTTTGGAATGCCAAACATTAATACTGTTAGCTGTTCAAAAACACTGCTTAAAAAGCCAAACAACACTTGAAATGCTAATCAAAATATTATGTTATTGAACACTAAAAATTACCTGATGAGTGTATTAACTTAGTCAAAACATCAAACACTATCCAAAATGGTATTGTCGAACATGCCCTGCATTAGTATGTATTACAGTTAACTAAGGTTAAAATAAAATTGAAAAATTTGAGGATGTTTTAAAAATTGTTTCACCATATATAGACTATAGCGTTTGTCAAATACATTTGTACACTGCATGTGGACTGGGTGATAAATATGACTGTGGATCACATTACTGTTACTGATATTAGGGGCAGCTGTAGAAGTCCAGAAGATGCGAAAATTGAAAATGATAAGCCGATAACCATCTTGGCGGGAAACAGTAGTCTCACTCCAACTGGCTTACCTGATTTCAATCAATTTCCCCAATTATCATATTTCAAATCTCAATCGTCTTGATGCGCGCCAATCTCATTTCTAGAGAAACTTGCTGATTCTGAAGAAAAGGTCGGCCATTTTTGGACTGGTGGAGTGTAGAGCAAACCCTAGAAATGGAAGGCAGCGAAAGCGAGGCGATTTTCGAGTCATTCGACCTCAAACCCCAGCTTTTCATCAACGAAGCCCTTAATCGTGTTGACGAATTGGTCGATGGCGCTTTCGATTACTTTCACCAGTACTATCTCTCTTATCCATTTCGAATTCTTAGTTAATTTTCGCATTTTCTTACCTGGGTTTGTGTTTCAGGGAGGCATCGAGGTTGTTGAAGACTGAAGACTCAGATAGATCTGAGGATCTTAAATTGGTATCAGTTTGCCCTTTTTTTCCATTTTAATTATCCATTTATGCCAATTTTGTAGAAATTTTCATATTTTGGAGCTCAATTGCTTGATAAAATTACTGGGTTGAACAACTTTTTTGGTGGGGTTAATATTGGTGGTAATTGGTCCTGATACCTGACAATGTGTTTGCTCCCTCAAAGGGGAAAAAGAACATCAGTTTAGATTGTTTGTTAATTGTGACAACTGCATGCACCACAGAGCTACCTTGATCCATTCAAACTTGAATAGTTGTATTTGGATAAGTTTAAGTGTGCCATCAATGGATATTGACCGGGTTATTATGTTCTCCACACGGACAAAGCCACAGTCTTTAATTAATTACCCGTGTGTTCATCACGTCGTACTCCCCAGTCTGTATGGTGGCTTAGTTCATACTTCTTTGAAGTAGTGTTAAGGACTGGCATAACATAGAACTGCCTTGTTTGGCATTATTGTGGTTTTAGCAAGTTTAGAATTTGGTTTGCTTCATGCCTGCTTTTGCATAAACTTATGTTCACGATTCATAGTGCACCTTATGTTACATTGGCTGACGGCTTAGGGTCTGTCCATTTTGTTTGTCTCACCCTTCTTAAAAGACTGTGCAGACCCAATACCCACATATTAGGGTTATGTTCATTGTGCTTAGTTGAAATTCAGGGTATCAACTACGTCCGGCGTACAGTTCAATCAGCTTTGGATAAACGACTTAGTATGTGGGAACAATACTGCCTTCATCACTGTTTTGCCGTTCCTCCTGGATTTTCATTACCTGCTGCGGTAGGCTTCTTTTATTAGAGGCTATTTCTTAATTGTGCTTCTCTGTTAAAACTATGTTTTTTCCATGACATTGTTCCAAATTGTTTGGTTACCATTGTTTTTAACCAATATTTATTCTTCTTTAATTCCATAGACTCCTCCTTGTAACTGGAAATCAGTATGTGGGGATTTGGGCAGTTGTTGCTATGTGTTTGTCAGATGCTACCTCTTTTACCAGCACTAACGGAACATTATCAAGGACTATAGCCTATTGCTGGAGAGACCAATTTAATTATACTAAATTCGGGTTAGGCATCTGACTAGCCAAGTGTTATTCTGACTTATGTTTTGGACCTTGCTGTGTACATCCTGGAGAAGTTTATGTTCCTTGACAAGTCATGATCTACATGTAGCAGGGCACCTGTATGGTTGTTGACTTGTTAAATGGTATGGTGCCATGTCTTGACAAATCTATTTAGTGTATAACGTCCAGAAAATAATTATACAGAAGCACAAACCTTTATGTGATTATCTGAAGTTTGGATCTTTATGTATAATGAAGCTTGAAAGTTTTTTCCATAGACTCCTAATATTTCAATGATGAATATATAAGACAAAAAGAGTGTGCAACCATTGTTGTTGAGTAAACTATAGGCAACTTCCGTGTGGTTGCTTTACATTGAGCTATAGATTCTAGCGTTCACTGATATGCAACTTATGGAGTTGCTATGTGCAAATTAGTTCAAGTTTTGCCACTGTGTTCATTTTATTGTGCTGGTGCCATGGCTATCACTTATCAGAATCACGACTGAACCAGTTCCTTAAGCCTGCTAGATAGTGCACTGGAGGCCACCCCTGTATGGTCAAATTAAACCTTTAGATTGGTTTAATTTTATACTTAGTTCCCATCTGAGTGTGTGGATACTAGTCAAGCCCCGCCTGACAGTGACTGTTAAGAACTGGCCTCCTAATCCAATTTACCCTATTCAGGTACTTTTCTTAGATCTAGGGTAGATAGCAGAGGGCTTCAGCCCTTTCATGTGTAACTCTTTCTGCTTCGCATGCCGATGGCCCTGAGTTCTATTTGGGAGTGAACAATGTGTAATGCTTCCTACTGGAATTTGTTTTGTTATCTCTTTTCAGAGTGGAACATCTGGTGATGATCCAATGGACGAAGATGATGTCCATGATGAGCAGGTGGATGCACAACTTGATTTGTTAAGGAAAAAACTTGCTGAGGTGAGCGAAAGTCTGCACCCCCCCCTTCCATATATTTGCTTCTGTGTACAAATAACTTACCACAGATAAAATTTTATGCATTTATGTCCAACGTTTATATTGCTTTTCACTGTAATTCCATTATTTCAGGCTGGAAAAGAGTGTGCTGAATTGAAGCAAGAACTGCAAGCATTAGAAAGAAAATCTGCTCTGAGCAACCAATGTGTCTTATCTGTGAATAAAGCATTAGAATTGTATGATAGAAGTTCCGCTTATGACATGTTCCAAGGTAAATGATGGTTTTCTGTATTCCAAGCCTTTATGCTTCAAAGAACTTCATGAGTTTGTTTACAGATGCAGATTGTTCTTCTGTGTTCAACTGGTGGCTAATGGATCAGAAATTAGTTGCGCCTGTATATGAGCTCCGCCAGATGCCATTGTTTTCAAAATTTTTCTCCCTTTTATTCTTTTTCTGCTCCTTTTTTTTTTCTTTTTTGTTCTCCTTCTATTTATTTAACTTGTTTTTCTTTTTTGGGGGGTGGGGGGTGGGGTGTTTTTGTCGAACATCTAGATCAGAATAGGGTTTGTCACTGGGAATCCTGTGAGTTCCTAAATATATCATCAGCCTCAGAGAATACATCCTTGAGATTGTCACTAGATGTCTCTATTTTCTTCATTTTTTCAAGCTGTCCAGTTAGGCCTAGCAGCTTTTCAATAGACTGGGTGGCTATAATCCATTTTGTTGTTGGAATGATCTTCTAAGCCTTTAGTCATCCATAAATTACAATACACTGGTGATCATTGGGGCATGCCTATTTAAAACGCGTAGAATTGGCTAGAGAGTTTACCATGAATGTGCAGCCCTTCTATAATGTGCAAAATGAACTTTCTCAACACTTAGTCTCATCTCTGCGAGTCTCTTAGTTTTTCTCCACGTACTTTTAATAGTCTGGCGCTCTGGTTCTGGATTGGGTCAGTTTTCCTGGAACTTGCATCAAATCTGTCCTTAAACCCTTTTCAACATACCGATTCTCTGTTGTTAAGAATATAAGCACATTCTATTCTTGGTTTTGACAACCACCAGCAACCAATTTGTGTCCAGCCACGAAAGGTTAAGAATACAAAGAATGCCCTTGGCCAGACAATTATCTCGCTTCTCATCTCATTGGTGGATCTATCTTGAAGTATTTTGAGTTTTTAGGAGCATTATCAACTTTGTGCAGAGATGCTGAGAGTTGCATCTGAACTGCGCCGGAAAATGGAGAAGCTGAAGAGCAAACAGCAGGAAGAGAGCAAGCAAGATTGGATAGAGAAAGCGTGTGATGCAAATGGAGATGTGCCTGAGTTCAGCTTCAGCACAGGTACGCAAGATTAGTTAAAGCTTCTTTGCTGTACTGAACACTTGGAAGAAATCAAAACTGAGCAAGATGAATTATCTTGAATGCAGGTATCGCCAGTCTGAAACTGGATGATCTTCACGAATTCATAACTGAGATGAACTTATGAGCTTTAGATGATGCTGCTTCATTCAAGAGAGATCTCCACAACTCTATAGTCACACCCTCCTCAATTGAATCAGGTGAATGAGTAGTTTCTGTTTGCCCTACCCCTCGTTACCTACCCATTTGGAATCTGTAGTTTTCCTTTTTGGGGTTTGGGGAATAGTTTGTATATAAAAGCAGAGGCTCATGGAACCTGGCCTCCTATGTATCAATACTGTGGAATGATGAGTAGTGGTTTTATGCCTTTTATGTGTTGACAGCTGATGAACTTGGTTACGACAATTAGAGCAGAAACAATCTACAATTACATTAATACCCATGTTGCTGATTTCTCTGTGTTGGTTGCTGATTTCTCTGTGTTGATTGCTGATCTTCGTGGGTATATCATATCTGTGGATGAATTTGTCAAGCTTTCTGCAAATTTCTGACTTTGAAAGCAAGGGTTTCAATGTGATCTATTTGCCTATCATTGGATTTAACTCGTTTATTCTGATGTGTTGCTTTAAATGAATGGGAGGAAATCAAATTTTAATGATTAGTTCACATGATTTCTTATATATTTAAAGAAAAAGCAAAATAGGGGGCTGAAAGTTAATAAGAATGCATGCATTATGCATATGCACTTGGGTGTTGGCAAAGAATGCCTGAAGGCCAACCGCCAATTGATACAAACTATGTGGTAGTCCCCGGTATATATACTACGGACCTGGGTTATCATATATTATAATTTTTGTATTTTTTTTATATCCATTCCCTGTTTTTACGCCCCCCCCCCCCCAAAAAAAAAGAAAGTCTTTCTCAGTTTAAATTGTTTCAGATCATTGGATATGTAGATTTGACTTTACAGTATAAGTATTGGTTGAGGGATTTCTTGACAATGCCATGATTCACCTTTTATTTCCTCTTTTTTAAAACAAAAAAAAAGAAGAAATATATACAAGGATGACTAACGTTGAAGTAAAAAATGGGCTATTGTTCACAGGGGAAAAAAAAATGGCCAATGGTTAGGGGGTATTTTTGGTATAGCCTAGTAGCTATATTAATTGTGCCTACTTACAATTTTAAATTCTAAACTGCATTTAATTCGGACACTAATTGATACTCCCTTGTTAAATTTTATAAAACTTAAAAAATAAGAGAATATTATTTATTATTCAAAACTTTCAAATGAAATGTCATTTCTTTACCCAGTAAAAAAATTTTGACAATATTTTTGAGACATCCATAAAGAAAAGTTTTGAATATTCTGTTCGGACCTCGAGATTAACATTTTTGTTAGCATCTAAGTTTCGTTTCAAGGGTGACATTTAGCGTGATCGATTAAAAAATACAATCAAATTATTACATACTTCCGGGAGTATGTTTGTCATATAAGTAGTTATTAATATATATTTCGCTTATGTGACTTGTGAGAATATATATTCTCCCGTCTCGAATGTATGACAGAGACTTTGAATATCTGAGATCCAACAGAATTCTAGGATCCACATGGAATTGGAAACCCATGCAATTGCAAATTTGTAATCGCCTCACTTATCTACGTACGAACGTAACTTACACCAAAACTGCCAAACCCCAGGGGCAATCCTGTCATTCTCTCTCTAGATAACCTCCTCTTGTCTGATTTGGCACCCTTCAGCAACCGCCACATGTCCAAACCCCAGTCCAACTCGGACTGTCTCACAAATAAATACCCATAACCCCCCCCCAACACAAAAACTCATAACCCCCCCTTCTCCTAGCCGCTTCTCTCTAAAACCTCCACTTTCTCTCTCTAACTTCTCCCCTCTCCTTAATCACCCGGCCGTGATTAATTAACCACCGTTGTTGTCATCACTAATCCAGAATAATGGCGAGATTAAGCAACATCATAATCACAACCCTCAATTTCCTAACCACAGTCCTGGCCTTGGTGGCCATTGGCACCTACATCTACCTCCACTTCTTCCACTCCAACCCGACCCACTGCCAACGGGCCCTTGAGCGGCCCATTTTGGCCGTGGGCATGACCCTTTTGGCAGTCTCCCTCTTGGGCCTGATCGGGTCGGGTCTCCGGGTCAAAGGCCTCCTGTGGGCATACCTCGCAGTCCTGGCCATCATCATCATGGGGTGGCTCGTGTTCTCGGTTTTCGTGCTTGTCGTGACGAACAAGGGGGCCGGGCGGGCTGTGTCCGGGTTCGGGTTCCGGGAGTACCAGGTTGCAGACTATTCACACTGGTTGCAAAAGCATGTGGTGAATGGGAAGAATTGGGTTGAGATAAGGAGTTGTTTGGTTGATGCCAATGTTTGCATGGGTGATAATGATGTTATTTATGTGAAGAATGGGGAGGGTTTTCTCAAGGATAAACTCACCCCTATTCAGGTAATTAATTATATTCTTCCTTTAACTATTTGGGTGATTTTTTATTTATTTTTTGAGTAATTTTGTTATTTTATTGTTGATTATTTTGGCTTAAGCAAGGAGAATTTTACAAAAAGGGGAAGAAAATTTATGCTATTAGTGTGTTTTCAAATTTTTCTTTTTGACTACTTTTGTTTTTGAAAATTTTAGTTTATGAAGTAATTAATAATGGCCTCTAAATATTAGATATAATAGTGAATAAGTTTAGATGGACGAAAGTGGCATAAAAAATGATGTGTCTTTTTAAATATTTTCTTAAATAAATTGATGGTGATTTATGGTATTTTTTTAGGAGTATTTGTTGTATGATATATTGGATGGCACCATACAAAATTTTGAAAAACCAACTAAATTTTTTTTTTTTGGAGGGTATTAGATTTGCAAATATGACATGGCTCTTGTATGTGCATACTGTCTTTTTTTTTTCCGGTCTTGGATCTTATATTTTACTGAAGTTGAGTTACTATTGACCTAATAAGAGGTAAAGCTCTCGTATCACATGTTTTTTTCCCCCCCCAATTTACAAGACTCAAACACAAGACCTTGTTTAAGGAAAATAAGTACCAAACTGTTTGAACCAACCAACATGTATTTTGATTACATGCAGTCTGGTTGTTGCAAGCCACCAACATCCTGCGGCTTCACGCCGAAGAATGCAACCTATTGGGAGGCCCCAAAACCTGGCCCTATGACTGCCTCACCGGATTCCGATTGCAGAACATGGAGCAATAATCAGAAGAAGCTCTGCTACAACTGCAACTCTTGTAAAGCCGGCGTGCTCGCCAACCTTAGGAAGGAATGGAGGACTTTCTCTATCACCAATGCCGTTATTCTTGTTCTCCTCTTAGTCATCTACATGGTAGCATGTTGTGCAGTTCATAACAACCACCACCAGCATGATCACTCCTCTCCTAAGCTTACTAGAGCCGGGGGTGTTAGATCAAGCTTCCCTTGATTAGTTAGTTAGTTAGTTAGTTATGTCAGTTATTTAGTTGGTTGGTTGGTTATCTTTGTTGAATTTAATGTTGTGTGTTAGTTGAATTATTTCTACGTAGAACCTACGTATATATGTGTAGGGTTTGTGGAGGGTTTTAAGATTTAGGTGTTAATTAAGATTTAATATATGCCTAAATAAGCTTCTGTTTTATAGTTGTGTATGGTTTAGAGACTATGCCATTAAGTCTAGGTTAGAATCTTAAAAACACATTTCTTCTGTGATGAGTGATTGGATTTGATGGACCAAGTAACCACTTGAGTTCATATTCCTCTTTTATTCGGACTGGGAATCAAAAACTTTACCTTTATAAAAGAGAAAATAGAAATATACTCTACTCCTTTTTAAAAGGCTACCACGGTTAATATTAAAAAAAAATTATCCACATTTGATAAATTTTGAATTTAGCTAAATTTAGGGCAAATTAATTACAAACTTGTTTCTCCTATTTTTAACATTTATGTTTGTTTCAAAAGTTTATCATCAAACTATGTAAACGATTGAGTTTTCTAATTATTATCTCCTATTTCAATTAATATTGCAATCCGTGTAGTTGAATATCAGGGAATCTTTTGACCAAAAGCAAGTATTAAAAAAAAGATTACAGGATAGCCCATGAATCCATATATATATATATGTGTGTGTGTGTGGTTTACAAGAGTCACAAATTACAGTACAATACAATTACAATATAATAGGAAGGGTGAAATTGAAACTGTGATTTAATGTACTGATTAGGACTTAATCTTAACTACTAAGCAAAGACCTCATCGGTCTATGAATCCCTACATGATAATTAAATCAATATATCTTAAGATTTTATGGATATAACTGAATGGAGCCTCTTTCATTTGACAATTATACCCTATTTTCAAGAGTATGTACTTTCGCAGTACTGGAATTAGAGTTGGATTCCATCTCTCAGGGCATGTCAGTTTGGATCCTTCTTTGCTGGCTTTTCTGAGAATCAAATCAAACATCACTTGCATGACGATGTAGGAAGAGCTATTATGGAGATTGAAACTCCCTGTGAGGCACTTCTAAAATCGAAAGCATTGAAGGAGTTGGGTGACAAGTTATTTAAAACAAAGGATTACAGGAAGGCTCTTAATGTATATAAAAAATCTAGGCAATTTCTGCATGTCTGTTCCTCAAAGCGGGAATGATGCCAATTTGATGAAGGAACTTGCAATTGCTATCAATTTGAATATTGGTGCTTGTCGGTTGAAACTGAATGACTTTGAGCTGACTATACATCGATATAACTTGGTCATGAAAATCGACTTGTTTAATGTTAAAGCCTGATTTAGAAGAGCCTAAGCTCTTTTGCATATGGGCTTGAAGGAAGAAGCTCGTCAAGACATTTTGGTTGCTATTTGCTTTGTCCTCAATAATGAGGAGCTAAGAAGGAAGTTAAGTAAAATAGAGAATTTATGTCATTAGTCTAGAGATAAGGAGCCATCTAAAAGGACACTGGAATTTGTAAGATCAAATTTGACCCCTTGAATTTAACTATAATGATGCCAGTTTTAAAATTGAGGACCCTAGTATGAGTATGGGCGGTTCCATAGAGACCAAGTAGGGTATTGGCAATAAGCAAAATGACAACAAAAAAGAATCACATAGGAATCTGTATAAAAGCAATCCGGTAGTAACCCACAACCATATTGAAGGGAGTATGCATTAGAGGAGCAAAATGATATGTCTCTAAGCAATAAATTTCACCAAATCTCAAATAATATCGAGATGGCAGAGGAGATGCATGAGAATCAAGTCATGAATAGAGACGAAGTAAGCATGAGTGACATTTCTAGTTGCAGCTCTATTATGGATTTTGATGGGGATAACATAAAATGTGAATCCACATTGACGTCGATGTCACGCATGGAGGATAATGGCTATGCCGAGTCTACCATATCTGTAACCTACTCTTCAATCAATAGGCCTAGGGCGATAGGTATTATCTTCCAGCTTTCAAGAGAAACTGCAAATAGGAGACCATTGAGCTTTTGTAAGCTGTCTCAAGTAGCTTATGGAAAAATAAAGCAAGGAAAAAAGATTTGAGTTTTTTGATCAATATTCAATGGCATATATGACTATTAGTGTGCGTCATATTGACTCGCCAAGTCAAAAAGACAGACATGTAGGATGATGCGGAATACACAAATAATGTCGTCCAATTTATAGCAAACTTCATGATGGACATCAAAAGGTGAAGCATACAAGAGTCAAGAAAATGTAATCACGTAAGAGAGTCAAGAAAATGTAACCATGTAAGAAAGGAGCACCGCGCCGAGCCCACTGGATTCAACAATTGTTGACACGAGGTAACTAAATCTTTAAATCTTAATTCAGTTGTTTGGCACAGGGAGGACAACAGGAACGAAAAGAGACTTAAACAATGAGTACGGACCACTCGAAATCACATGGACCAAAACACGACTACTAAAACAGCATGCAACTAGAGGAAGTTCAAAATATCTTGGAAGATAAGTTAGTTATCAAGAAGCGTGTGCTATGCCAAGGGAACAATTAGGGCGTTTGTTGTAGGATTAGTATTGATTCTACATCCACGGATGCAGGTGAGAATTCTTTTGCACATTAACACCCTGTCTGTTTTATGATGCATATAATACTTGCTTTATCTTACAGACCAAAAAAAAAGGGAAGAGAGAGAGTATGCAATTTCATAACGCAGCTACCCATAACCCATCTCGTATACACAAATTTTCGGGTTTTCAGCTGTCTTTAAGAACGGATGAGTGGATATCCACTGTGCACACAGGCACATTCAGAAGCAGGAAAGTTGCTTTAGGCTAACTTTAGATAGATCGATTTCAAGACAATCTCAACCAAACGAGAGGAAACAGGACAAGAATATTGTTTTCCTTTTCACTTCTACAACAGTTGTTCAGGTTTCCAAATACAGGAAGATCACCACATCAGAGGCTACATGTAACATTCGACCAGAAACCAAGGATTAACCTTGAATTTCCTTACAAAAAATTTGAATCTGTAAAGTCTACACGGATCTGAATTGACTGAGCAGTAAGCCTTCTTCCTCTTACACCTAACACTTATGCGTTCTTAGCTGCAGGCACATGTAGACTTTGCTGAATAACAAAAGGATGTTGACCTAATGACATCCATAAAACTAGTGCTATTAAGCAGAAACATGAACTTACATAAGCTCCCACAACAAATTGGGTTTACTTGAGGAAGGTACAGCCAAGGAACAAGAAAAGAAACACTCCTAATGAGGTAAGTAGTTCAAGACTCCAAGTCGCGGGTAAAACAGCTGCAGGTATCAGTGGACCGACACAAGAACCGAACACCCAACCAACCACAAGGGATCCGAGTCTGTCACAAAATAGAGCGTCACAAAGGCAAAACATGTGAAGTTACACGAGCAGAAGTGGTAAAAATAAGGGTTTATCTTACCCAATAATAGTAGCCCTTCCTAGGCTCTTTGATTTGTCGAATAGGAAGTATATGCATGCTCCCAAAGAGATAGCAACCTGCATCATTTAGGTTTTAAACAATTAGGACACCTGTTTTGCCCATTTTCATAAATAGTACTTAGTTTCCACTTTCCAGTGACTACAAGAGTTGCTATCAAACATAATCCTCGGCCATGCATGAGACAAAGGGCTAAAATTTTCGATAGGGCAACAATAAGAAGGATACCCTTTATATATAGCCATATAGGCCGTTGGATTCATCTAACAGGTCAGTCTCACAACATTCCATAATACAGGAAGATGTTGCCAACTATTCTATCATATCTAATGGCTAAGTCCACACCAAACAACATGGTTTAAAGAAAAAGACCTAATATAAAAAATGAAAAAAAATCAACCCGCCCCAACCCCATGCCATAATAATCATTATTCTTATTGCCACCAAACAATGAACCATGATTCGGATTTCAAATCCCACACTCTGATAGCTAAATCTTTGGCGTTTAGAGTCTTCCTTATTCTCTGCCGCCCTTCCTCTACTGAATCAGACTCCTAAAAACAATAAACCATGATTCAAATTCAAAATCCCACGGACTGATAGCTAAGCTTTCAGCATTTGAAGTCTTCCTGATCCTCTGCCACCCTTACTCCACTGAATCATACTACTACCTTCAGTTGAAAATCCCCTTGAACTTTCAGGACCAAGAATGACAGTTGACGGAGATTGGCATACAAAGGATGAGGATGCAGAGTAATGGGACAGAGCATGAAGCGGGGACCATGGGTTGGGCTTTTGGGGGGGGGGGGGGGGAGAGCAAGAAACACCTAAGCTCCTAGTAATGGGGTGTTTACGTTGTCTAGTCTTCATACGTGCCCATCAAATTGGCTATTGGTTTTAAACACTAGGAAGTCATGTACTTTTGTAATAAGCATTTTTCCCTGAGCGCTGAGAAAGCATTCAAAAAGAGGACACCAAGAAATGACTTGTTCATGCTAAGGGTTGATTTCCTACATTGACCAAAACCTTTCACTGAACATCCATTTGTCCAGAGAACGAAAGCATATAAATTGGTTAGGCAACGACTAAAGGGAACTTCAAAATGCCTGTGCATAAGAATGCCCATGCAATGACTACCACTTTTCATATTTCTTTAGCCCCCTCCCAGACAAATCATCTTGCAATTTTGAGCAATAGTCTTGGTTCTTAATTATTGGTGAGGTATTATTTGCCTAGTGAAAACAAAAGCTACACAATTACAAGCACAAAGCTGCAGTCCATCTGATGACCAGGACATTGCAATAGCCAGGATTTGTAGTATGTCATGATTGCATCAATCTCGATCCTACAAGCTACCCTCCATGGTTGCCCTTACCCACATAAACACAACATTTAGTCTTCTTCCAAGTTAAGACCAAATAGATGCAAACCAAGGAAATAATTTCGTAGCGAGTCCATTTGATGTACTCAAGTTCACTCAAATGTTCCTTACGCTCAGCTACTTTGAACAAAAACCACTGGTTCAGAAGTTAAACTTCTCCTGGAATCTAAACCAGGGACAAATTAGTAACATTAATCATACCTTTTCATCTATCTTTTCCTGGGCTTGGACCTATGAATATCTAGGACAGAGACCAGTAGATCCTTTCATCTAATCAATTCGACCTCCTATGTAAATAGTAACTTTATTTTGTGATGCAAATAGGTTTAACTCCCTAAGATCATGTAAGGATTGCAGAAGACCAAAGGTTTCCTATAACATAAACAAGACTCTTGGTTTTTCCCCACTCTAACACGACCCATATGGATTACCAATGACAGATATGACGGTAGTGAGCGTTATCTTGACGTCGTTTCTTTGATATATTCCAAAATTTTTGGAACCATATCAATCAGCTACCAAATTGCCATCAGAAGAGCCGGAGTTTAATTGTTATCATTATATGAACAAAATGGCGCCTAAGAATGGAGGTTACTAAACAACCTAGGTCCCCCACTTGTGCTGGAGATTGAGATGGCATTGGCAAGTTGCTTGAAAGTGGGCCAAGCTCCAGTGTTAACTCTCTTGGGAGGAGACTTGTAATTGAAGATTAAATTTACCAAAACCATCTTTGAGGAAGGTTTACCCCTGTCTCCGTGTGACCAAAAGGTCACGGGTTCGAGCCGTGGAATCAACCACTGACAAAGTCAGGTTAGGCTGCCTACAATTCACCCCTTGGGGTGCGGCCCTTCCCCGGACCCTGCGTGAACGCGGGATGCTTGTGCACCGGGCTGCCCTTTACCAAACCCCGCGAAAGCGGGACCCACTCTGGGAGTTTGTTGTTGTTGTTGTTGTATCATCTTTGAGGAAGGTTTACCCCCTCTTAGTTCCTAATAATTTAAAGCACCTAATTTCTCAGTGAGAGACACGAGTAATCAGAAACCACTTAACCGCTTTGAGCAAGATCTGGGTTATAACTTATAAGGAAGAAAGCACAAGAGTTACATATTCAAATTTCACAGTACACAGTCACATTCTATCTGATTGGTAGATGCTTCTTGATTAATGCAGCTCAATTAATTATGCCAAAACTTCAGCAAGATATGGGTTACAAGGAAGAAAATCAACAACAGAACAAAAGCATATTTTTAGACATACCTGAAAAGCTGGTCCGGTCTCTGCAGAATTCATTATACTCCAGCCAGCCAAGAAAGCAAACAGAAATAATCTTCTAAGAACAATGACGTTTGCTGGAAGCTCCACAAAATAGAGCAAATTCTTCACCCAAGAGGGAGATTCCTCAACTTTCTGCTTCAACTTTGATTTCAGGTTGATCTTTGCTTTCTTTCTCTCCTGAAAGCTTTTCGTAAGTAGTTTCTCAAAAGCAGCTTCGATTGCCTCCACACTTTGCTCGTCTCCAGCATATTGCTGCGTGAGAAAATTCCGAGAACTCCAGACTTCTTCCTCCGAGGCATATGGACTTACACCAAGACGCTTGTAAGGATCCCAAACATTTTTCCTCGGAAACTTAGGGGGCTTCCCTGGAGATGTAGTAACCCATTATTGGAATAAGTCACCAAACAAAAAAATCTACAGAATAGGAGCTTCCGACAACATCACATTAACACACCCATTCTCCTTGGGAACTTAGGGGGCTTTCCTAGAGATTTAGTAACCCCATTATCAGAATAAGTCATCAAACAAAGAATTCAACAGAATAGGAAGTTCCCAAACATCAAATTAACACACCCATCCACTTGACAGCAAAAGAAGCATGTTTTCCAGGTTGTTGCATTGTTGCAAAACAGGCTAAGCATAAATCCACCAATATCAAATCTGACCACTGCACAACTTGGTACTTTTTAGTTTTAACTATTCTTACGCATTCCCAAACGTTTCCACTGACATTCCCAAGCGAGAATTAGCAAAATGCATCAAAACATACATTTTGCCAATGAACAAAAAAGCACCACTGCCTTCCGTGACACAAGCTGGCTCATATCGAGACAACGAACTTTAGACATTAAACCAGAACCCAAGCACATGCACGACACAAAAAATTCAATCGAAAGTTCGAAACCCATAAACCAAATTGGACCATAATTCATAAAGAGAAAGCTACCTCCGTAAGGTGTATCCACTGCACATTTAGGGCTTCTGAAATTGAATCCAACCGACGTGAAATTCTTCCTGTTCTGCCGCAAAGAACTGAAAATGCAAAACGCAAAAAATTGTCAAATGAAAGAGATTCCAGAAATAGCTGGGATAAAGTATATGTGTAGATAAGGAATTGAGGGTAATTACAGTTTGAAGCCCAGAGAGGGAGCGGACAAATTAGGGTTTGCGAGCAAAGCGGCAACCATGCTTGATTGAAGAAATTGTGAACAAACAAAGCTGCTTGAGAGCCGGATTCAATTGAGAAGAACCATTGAAGGCTTCTTCTCTCCGCAGAACTCACAGCTTCAGAGAAAGAGAGAGCGAGCGAGAGAGAGAGAGAACTGCTAAGCGCCTCAATCCTTTGTTTAGGGACCAGATTTGGCGGGTGCGGGGCGGGTCGTGAGGAGAAGGTCGGTTTCAAAGACCCGTTTACAAATCGGATGGTCCATTCTAATTTATCTTTTCTGTTTCTATCCAGATACAAACAGAAAAAACAAAAAAGCTCTTCTATCATTGGTGAAAAATTTAGTTCAGATCACTTTGAGTATATATATATATATATTTTTTTGGGTCCTGAATTCTTCATTCTACCGGGGTCGAGCTACTGTTGATTCAATAAGAGGTGGAACTTTTTCATCACAGATTTTCTTCATTCACAAGATTCGAACCCGAAACCTTGCTTAAGGAAAACAAGTGTCAAACCATTCGAATCAACCTGTGTTGGTTTGAGTATATAATATCCTCATCAATTAAAGGCAACCTTATATTTTTAGGTGTTAGTTAGCTTAATTGATAAAGTTTTCAAAAATTATTATTAAAGACCTATGTGTTAAGCATCATAAAAACTATAAGATTTGTCTTGACAATGACTTCTCTGATGAATTAAAAAAAATAGTATAGTAGTAGATATGATAATGAGTCATGTATTTCCCATAAAAATAAGAAGATCAGCATAAAAAAAATAGAAGACATTAGGTAATTTTAAAGAAGGATGTATAATGCTGAAATGCACAGGTATATACAATAGAGATTGAATTTAGTGGTGAATAATTCACACAATAATACTCTCAGGTTTGCCCATCGAGTAAAATGGTTTGAAGTTGTGAAAAGTAATTTTTTACTACCTTTATATTTGACTTTGCTTGTTTACCAGTTGACCATCACTTAAAATACTCATGAAATGAAGATTTGATCCCTATTGTATTCAATGACAGTGATCATGAATCTGCACCTTATAAACCTCTGTTCACAGATTATAAGCATTTTTGGGGGGGAAGGGGGGGGGGGGGGGGTTTGTTATGTTGTCAGTTGAACTGCTAGTAAAGTCTTTGAAAATTATTACCCTCACTGGTCTAAGGCGTCAGATTCAAAATTCTGCTGCAGATATTATGATCAATGGATCATCACACAAAAAGCATACTTTTAACACAAATTTTATTGGATAAATGAAAATCATGGGGCAAAACCTGTTGCCTAATGCCCATGTCAAAATTTAGGAACCACAATTGCTTGAACATCATTACCCAGACATGGCTGCACAACCTGAGTATTGTAGTACAAAAGGGACAGAGAAAAAGAGAGCGAACTTCAGAAGTCTGTTTGGTAGTTGTCAGGCTTATACCACAAGGAGAAGTCAATCCCTTGCTCTTTTAGTGTCTCAGTTGCTGGACCAATCTTTTCCAAAAGCTGCATAAATACAAACACCCAAACATATAACCAGGTGGGCTCTGGCAGCAAATTTTAAGTACATTTGAACAGTGGCAATTGGTGCAGAATTTTTGCCTTGTCTCTGTCATATATGTCAGTAAAATGAGAATCTTAGGTTGGATTATGAACAACAGTCTGATTATGATGAATGACCTCGAGCAAACAATGGAGATTTTCCGATGGATTGAATTTGCTTCACATTGAAGTAGTCATGGCTAGGGTGCTGGGCAGGGTAGGGCTGAGACACAGTCCGTTTTGTCTGGTCATTCGGCTGAGATTGTTTCATGAGGCTATGATCAGCTAAACTAGAGTGGTTCCTGAGCAGTCGATTGAACTAAATCAAGCTTCAGACCACGAACCCTCCAAAACTAGCTCATACTGTTTAATTTAGTGGCTTATGCCACTCCTAGGTTTACTCTAGGCTAAACCAAGCAAGCCCGAACTGCAAATTCCTTCACTAAGCATTTAGCGCAAAGAGTTTCTAACCTTTGAACGTAGCACGCCATTGGAAACTAAAACTGATCGATCAAACACACAGAATTTTCCTCCATCCATGCGTGTAACAGCTCCACCAGCCTCTTCAACCATCTGTATGAATAGACATGAGCAAAATCAAGAGAGAAAACCACATGCTCCTCAGTCCCCGGAATACTGAAAGAAGGTATCCATGCACTAGGGTACATATTTAAGCTAATATGTAGCAAAATTCCCATGAACAAAAAAATCACTTGGATTATAAGTTATAACTAAGAAACTGATGCATAATTTACAGAATCATTTTCGTGTAGCCATTTAAAAGATTTTGGTAAGCAAACGCTTGAACATTTGAAGGCCAAAAGGTCAAAAGCTAGCAAGCACAGAAGGCCGTGAAGCACATATAATCAGAACATTAACTGAGTACTTTTTGGCGGAAAGGCATCTAAATCGGGTAACATCACGATTCAGAAAATAAGGGACATTAGCTGTCAGCAATTCGGGTAGATGAACAAACAAACAGGAACATGCGAAAACCACTCAAGTTAGTAGATGTAAGACTACATAAAAGAAATACATATAATTTATGTAGCAGATGCTATAACATGTTATTTCGTGGAAAGGTAGGGATAATTTTCAAAGGAAATTCCAACTTCAAAGCAATTTTTGTTAGCCTGGCCATTTTCAGTTCAGGACTGGTCAACTTTTGGTTCCTCTCAACTTCACGTCTGTTGTTGATTAGTCCAACAAATGTCTTGCAAATACAAGGAACTTTGGCGAACGATGTCCAGTCGGGATCAACTTTGTAAGGGTCAATTTAGGTTTAGGGCAAGATCAGGTAGTCCTCTCAGGTTGGATATGGTTCTTGGTCATTCATCTCTGATTCCTTGGCATTAGTCGGCTTTGACAAGTCTACTTGATTTGTGCCTAGCTAGCTGCAGGGAAAAGGCATTGCGCCACCCCAGGGCTGACTTGTCACCTGGAGACTCAACCCATTAGTATGCAAGAAGTGCCAGATAAAGAATGACACAAACTTAGGGGGAGCACTAATGCAATCTCACCAAAAGATCAAATGAAACAACATTACACTTCATTATTGTTGACTTATAGTGCCAGACATTTATTTAGAAACAGTCAAAAGCAAAGAAAATTTTGAATAACAGCAACTTACCAGAACACCAGCTGCCATATCCCAAGGCTTTAAGCGGTATTCCCAGTATGCATCAGCAACTCCTAAAGCCACATGACACATGTCGACAGCTGCAGCACCAAGCCTCCTCACACCCTACCCATTAAAGAGAGGAACCTCATGTCAACTTTTTTTTTTTGGTTTGGGGGGGGGGGGGGGGGGGGGGGAGGGTCCCCCCCCAAAGGGCCCCCCCCCCCCGCCCCCCCAACCGGGGGTGGCGGGCCCCCCCCCCCCCCCGGGACGCAAGTCATAGCCCTACAAGACCTAGGCCCAAAGGCCAAGTTGAGGCTGCCCAAAATCCCAAAGCGAATATGAGGCTCCTGCGGTTTAAATCTTGGAGGAAGAACTCCCGACCTCAATACTAGTTGAGCTCTAGCCCCATTGGCGAGGAATATGGCATATCTCAAAAGTATCCACACCATATATGGAGTACCTTTTAATCAAATATGAAAAGAATTGAGCTTTATACCCGGCTGACATCAGTGAAGTGCTTGAACAACTCCATATTTGTAGTCCACGCATCATCATGTTCATAGCCAAACCCTGTTACCAGAAGAGACCTCTCCACCTGAATAAGTATGACCAATCAACATCCAATTTAGACTTTTGAAAGAAGTAACGCATCTAGCAATGTTAATATGTCCCTAAGCATCAGCCATTAAAAAATGCTTCCACAAGTACCGATAAGAAGCCATAGAAAATATTTTGCACATTGTTCTCTTATTTTTTCACCATCAGATTCATGCTCAAGCCATTAAAATGTGTGAAACATAGCCAGAAGTGCAATATGGCCTGAAGCTATCAATTTTGCAGTATAATCTACATGTTTTACAAGGATAATAGATTTTCAAGGCGCCAGCCATCCTCTTAAATAAGTGTCTGACATAAATTCAATTATATATCAACACTTACCGTATCATTTGCACTAACTTGAATTGGTTGTCCATTGCAAAATGCTCCCCCACCTAACACAGAAAGCACAGGTATAGTAGACATGTAAAGGGTGGGAGAAAAGAAATGCACTGAGCAAGGTTGCTCACCAGAAGTTGCTGTAAATGTGCGAGTATTCCAACACATAGGTCCGCCAACAAATTCCACCTAAAGGTAAATAGTAATCTATAATCAACTATTTTGTTGCAATAGTAAAACTTATAGATGTTAAAACAATGTCTCCTCATCAGTTCAATAACTCAAAATTTAAATCAGTATATATCTTATTGTTGCTCTACCAAATACAGAATCAGAGATTCAAAACCATCTCAGACAAGCCCATCTCCCGAGGCAGATGTCTGAGTTAAAGCATATGCATTCATCAGTCAATACGCTGATACAGCTCTCTCCTCCCACCCCCATTGGCACCCCACAAAATACAAAAAGATTCAAATTTACCCCAAAACGAACCTAGAAGGAAAAGTGTAAAAAGCAAGGGGGAGAAAAAGGTGTGCAAGTTCTTAGTGTACATCTATCATGCAGGTGTCAAGAACCCAGATATGACATCTTTAATCATGCTGGACTTCCAAAAACTAAATCATTTACCACAGCACCGGCAGCTGGTCTTCCTCGGAAGAGAACTCCCACAGAGATTGCAAAGGAAGGATATCCATGAGCAAAGTTTGTGGTCCCATCTGCGCATGATACGTGACTGGTGTAAGAAAGCGAGACAAAAAGCTAATTGGACTCCTCTACACCAGCTCCACTGGGATGTGCACTGAGTGATTGGTATTTTATACATCAAAAAGATGACTGAAGTGGCAAAGTTAGTTCAATCAGGCTGCCAATTTTATCAATAATTGAAGAAAAGACAAAAGTTACAGCATTTAGGATGATCAAACAAGGGCCAAACAAGGGCACATAAGATAAACTTCCACAAGAATAATCTTGAATTACTAGCAGTATATGGCCTTCCACATGATCAAAGTAGAGATGCCTAAACAAGGGCACAAAAGGCAAACTTTCACATGAATAATCTTGAGTTACTAGCAGTATATGGCCTTCAATGGAATAGGTTGAAAGTCAAAGCTGGCAAACTTACAGTTCATGCTTGCTTTCGGGAATTCATTGGTCAATTGTCATACATACTATTTCATTTGGTTAGTACAAAGTGAGAGACAAGCAGTGGGTTCCTCGGAAAAGACTTCAGGTGCGAACTTTGCTTTTTTCTATTACACACCCTTGCTCTATGCTGTTTATAATGCTCCTATCTTTTGCCTTTTACTTTTTTTGGACGGATAAATTTACAAACACACAACCTAGAGAGAATCGAACCTTGGTCTCTCTTGTAGAAATCAAACACCCTGCCACTAGGCCACCCCGCCCCAAGGGGGCTATCTTTTGCTTTTTACTTTAGTGAAGGCAACTTGTAAAGCCCTGGCCTTAGCTGCATGTAGTTACAGAAACTCCTTTGTGGATTAACAACTAGCCCAATAAAGCTCATCAAGCCTCTCCAATAAGCTTTGTCTTTATATGCTCCCTCAAAAACTTTGCAAAGGTCAAACATCCAAAGAGTCCTCCAAGGCAAGCATGATTGACTATGAAGATCTGACATGGGCTCTCTAACAGGCATATCTTCATGATTTGGGTGTTGTATCGAATCCTTCAAACCTCTCTTGGGTGATCTCTAGGATCTTTTATACACTCCCAATTGAAGGATACAACATCATTATTGCGCCAAGGAAACTGACTGACCAATGCACTAACCTCACCACTGATCCAGTCCAACAACCCTCCCCTGCCAAGTAACTGCTCAGGCTCTTTTATCCCCATAGGTGGCTCATCAACAGCTGTGCTGATACAAATGTAATCCCTTGGCCATCTTTCCAACTATAGGCAGTTACTTAGAAATGCTTTAGAGATTGATAAATAGCCCCACAAATACTATGAGCTTTTACAACATGTTTTGTCCTCAACAAAAAATTTTACATAAGCTTCTCAAATGATCATCCATCCTTGCTCCTAAGTCCTACCCAAGCATATTTATTTATCAATTTCCCCAACCAACTTGTCATGATAATAGAATCCACAGTACCAAGTTTACCCTATTGCCTCATTAGAAGCAATTTTTCAACACTCAAGATGTCTAATGAATCATGAATGCTCTGCCACAACAGTATGACTTCTGTTTTATGGTAAGGCCAAATACAACAGACAGTACACATACAAGGAAAGCAAACATATATGGATATATTACAGAAGACTATTATAATAGGTAACTTCGCTCGCTACCCCGAAGGATCTTCCTTCTTCCCAGACAACCATGAGTTCTTACAACATCCCTCGGGACTTCAACAAAGTACTACAGATCAAACAGAGGTCAATGGTTAGAAAGCTAGAAAATAAGAAATTACAGCCTAAACCCCACGCTGTCTCAAGTCTCAATCAGCTTCATTAAGTTTTCGTTCTTCCTTGGCTGAAAACTGCATTGTCGCCATAACCACCTAAATAGGTTGCATCTATGAGCTAAGCTAAAGCCAGCCCCATATAACTTCCATCATCAAACAATTCACTGATTATGCTTGGATTTTCAAGGAAATTTTGACCAATTTGACAGATGGCATGCAGTTTTCAAAGGACGGTTCCCTCACAAGCTCATTTGGAGATCTTTGGCCCCTTTAAAAGTTTCTGTTTTTTGTTTGGGAGGCATCACACTGGGAAATTTTAACTAGTGATAATTTGCAAAAGAGGGGGTAGGATCTTGATGAATAGATGTTATATGTGCAAGGGGGAGTGGAATTAGTGGATCACTTGTTGCTTCATTGCCAGCTTGCTGGGGCACTCTGGGAGCTTGCCTTCAGTTGCTTAGGCATGTGTTGGGTCTCTTCTAACTCCATCATGAACCATCTTTTGGCTTGGGAGGGCTATTTTAGTAGGAAAGCTAAAAAGAAGGCGGCTCTAGCTTTTCCTCATCTGATTTTTTGGAGCATTTGGAGGGAAAGAAACCGAAGGTTCTTTGAGGGAGAAGAAACTTCTCTTCAGCACTTAAAAGACAATTTCATCAAGACTCTTTATTTTGGGATAAGGGGAATTTTTGCTCCTCATCTTTTGATGTGGTCGACTTTGTGGATAGCTTGCATATTGGTTGTATATAATCTTTTGTAGGATGCTTTCCTAGCATTCATTCATTGATTTTTTTTATTTAATATACATATTTTTCCTTGTCAAAAAAAAGTGCAATGAATGATATAATACTTTTAAACAGCTTTTCCTGTTTTTCTTTTGGGGGGGGGGGTTCTAGAGGACATCAGTTCAGTGCATCAAATGTCATCAGCTTTGAAGCATATATGCAAGAAGGGGGAAACAACCTAAAGGATCAATGCACCAAAGGTAATCAGAAGATGTATCTCCAATAATTCCTCCCTCTTCCCCGAGAATAAGGTGGTCATTGAAGTTTTTCCTCACAACTTCCAAGATAGCAGCCTCACTCATTTTGTCTGTTCTGCACAGAAGATCGGATTGCAATAAATTGTTTGCCCTTGAAACTGCCAATAGAAAAGACCAGATACAATATGGAATAAATTAACACATCCTGAGGTAGACAAAAGTAGTGTAGTTAATTGCATGTACGCGGCTGAATGGCCTGGAACAGTGGATGAAAGTGAATTAAAAGATCAGACACATCTATTACAAGGAAACTGAGCACAAATATGACTAAGGAGTGCACAGGTAACATGACAGTTTCGTATTAGCAAAAAAGGCACTAGTGATAAAGTGACAAATGGAGAGGTCCTTATACATGATAAGAATATTCAAAGAATTCAATTAACAGCAAATATCTAAATCAGCTAGAAGAAAGCAGTGATTAGGGAACCATTACTCTGTCACCAGGTCGGTCAGTCCTTTATAGGAAATTTTCCGAGGTTTGTTAACAGCATCCATGACAACCTGTGAAATAAAGGAGTTGAGATCTAAAAGATCATCTGCCAAGGATCTTCAATATTGTTATGAACAACAAGTAAATGTGGATGACTATATGGGAGAAACAAAGAATAGGTACCAGATACAACTTTCTATGTACACATTACCTACATGCATGTGGAACATACCAGTTGAATACTGCATTCCAATCAAGGATACGCAACTCAGAGTCCCTGGACAACTAATAAAAGAACTAGGGCCAGCTGCTCACAAGATTTGGAGGTTGTTGTCAGCGTGTGTATGGTTGTTGCCTTTGGGTAATTAAACAATACTGGTTTTACCTGAAATTATTTCATTTCGATAATTTTTGGGGCGGACAGGCTGATGTCAGGGCTGTGTCTATTCTCCCTTTTCTTACACTACATACGGTGAGTCTTTCTTCTTAGAGGAAAATGCAAGAGCAATATATTCAACTATGCCTTTGCTTTCTCCTGGCACTTGTCACCTAGGGACAGGGCTTGTGATACCGTTAACCCCATTTTCCGACAGCCACATCCTCCATGTCCACATGGAAGAAGGTATTCTTTACACGGTTGTTAGATTACTTAGATACCATCTCATCACCAGGACGCACAGTGAGGGAGTGTTAGAACCAGCTTTCCAATGGCTTATCTGACTGAAGCAGCTTGATCCGCTAGACACTCCTTGAAACCTCTTGGTTTAGTCTAGACTAATTGACAAAAGTGGCCGACATTTTACTATGGCCTAAATGGAATTTCAATGAAGCTCAAAGAGTCACTCTTTGGTGCATTTTTCGTCTTTGTGTCATAATAGCTGCAATAGGTTGTCCTATGCTTCATTTTCTTATGGTGAACAAGTTAGTCTATGCCATCCTAATCAAGCTTCTCCGTACCCTTTATCTAAGGCTGGGTATATTTGACCCCCACGCCACCCTAACACAAGCAAGAACCCAGCAAGAGGCATTAGTTGATCCCATTAATCAAGAAAAACATTCCTGCATTTACATATAACCGATTTTTTATTTTTTATAGCCAATAATCCACTTAAAAATAAGTTAAGCTTCAAACTGTCCTGTATATTGAGTACATCTGCCCTGGATATTGACCACATCAATTCTATCCAACTTGAATATCATGTTCACATAATCCACAAAAACAAAAAAGAAACTCAGCACTCTCGTTAGAGCAAATGGGCAAAGTCAAAAACATTCAAAGCTTATAATTTCCAAGACCCATATTCATATCTGCCACAAGCATTGCATTACAAACAGTATATTCCACCGTCACCTAAAATTCACAATCAAAAACCACAAAAAGCAATTAAATTTCACTCCAAGAGAGAGTTAGACAAAAAGAGAGAACCTCAGCACCAGTCTTGGCAGCTTTCTCAACGACCTCAATAAGTTGTTTAGGAGGGATTGGCCCAGTTGATTGGGCACCCACTTTGGGGTACTGGGTGTCAGCCAAAACAGCTCTGATTGAAAATGGAGCCATTTTTGTGGGCAATGGATTGGAAGAAACTGCCCTACTCAAGGGCTGCAAATTCCTGAGGAGAGAGAATGTGGGTGATTGAATTCTGGGTTTGATTGATCGAATTGATGTGGGTGGCTGAGATTGAGAATGCCTTAAGGGTGTTACAGGTGATGATATTAAGCACCTCCCCATTTTTCCAGATCTCACTGAATCAAAAACACTATGTTTTTTAAAGGTGAATCACGAATACTTTGGTGATGTTGATTTAAAAAAAAAAAAAAGAGAGAGAGTGAAAGAACTTTGCTGGGTTGGTGATGGCTTCTGCCTTCTGGTTCACCAGGGCTTTGCAGTTCGCACTGAGACTGAGGTGAGGGGGAATGGGTCGCAAATATTACTTCTTCCCCAAAAATAGTTCCACCGCACAAAGCAGAGTGAGACTTTCCAATACTGTTTCTTTTTTTCTTTTTTTTTTAGGTGTTCAGTAATTCTGTGGTACATACCTATATACCCAGTTATATATACACCTATTTGTGACTGCTTCCCCAATTGTTATTAAGAAATTTTGCAAATGGTTATTTGAAATTGAACTCTAATTTCTGATAATAAACTCCACAATTTTACCTTTAAGCACATCTTTAGAAGATCATATTTTAGGAATAATAATCTCGATTGTATCTAATAAATGTCTGATCCTTTGATAAAAATAAATAAATTCATAAACTTGTGATCTTATCAAAGTAAATTATTAAGTTGAGGTGGACGAATATACATGATTGATAAGTGGATATCACCCAAATATAAATGTCCAATAGATTGGCATGTGAATATTGGCCGAATATAAATGTGCAAGGGCAATACTTTGGTATGAATGCCTCAGGCGTCCTTAGGTGAAAGACTTTTGTGAAATTTTGTATTTAAAAAAATCTGAAAATTTTGAAATAGACATCCATGAATGATAATCGTATTATTTCGAAAGCTTTAACATATAACATCCTTGCAAAATATTTTCTAGATCCATGCTTGGTCAGATTACATAATGCAGCAGGAAGTTACGACAGCTTTGTTCTATGTTTGGATGAATGAATACCCTGAATAGAAAGCAGAAGCATCTGCTCATGGACTGGCATTCCTTACTCATTAATAAAACAAGGTCTCGTTTCACTATGACCTTTGTGCGTGTATCAAAGGGCTTACACAGA
Organism: Selenicereus undatus; assembly: GCA_017589665.1. NCBI lineage: Eukaryota > Viridiplantae > Streptophyta > Magnoliopsida > Caryophyllales > Cactaceae > Selenicereus > Selenicereus undatus. The sequence goes on along the minus strand of JACYFF010031957.1, from coordinate 122,891,512 downwards.
TTACAAGATCCTCCAACAATCCACACGCTGGAAGACATCATGGTTAATGGAGCTGCTCATCAAGCTCCCCCAATCTCAACTTCAAGACCACACAATTTAAACTTAGTCATTCGAATATGTGGTACAAGCAATTAAGCAGTGATTCACATTCCCAGGGATCTGCGGGGCATTCCCTTGTGTAAATACCTATATCAACCCACCCCCACCCTTGCCTTTAGGGGGAAACGCCCTTATAGCTTTGAAGCTGAGTCACCTTCTGCAAGCTGCTGTCGTAGGACCCTCCTCATGACCTTGTTGGTCGCCGTCCGTGGAAGAGAGGGCAGAGATACCACTTGAGAAACCTGCAGGATTATTGGCATAAATGCAGAGGTATATGAAATGTGAAACGGGGGAGGTTAAGTTTGAAGTAAGTAAGTTTACCCTAAACAAAGGATTTAATTGTTTCTGGAGTGCAGAGTTGAAAGATATCTTCAACTGGTTCAAGTCGGGTGTGGGTTCGCTTGCATTCCTAAAAACAACAACAATTACCAGTTGCTCTGGTCCTCCTCCAGAAGGTGGGACCCCAATCGCAGCAGTTTCGAGAATACTGCTGTGTACCCCATTACAGATACGTTCAATCTCCACAGAACTCACCTGACCAAAATCAAAGATGTAAGGAATTTTCTTGGGGTGAGCTTTAGGGGGAGAGTCCACCACTCTGCTGTATATATGACCTTCTATCATTTTTAAGAATGCTGGCACAAGGGTCACCGCATCAAACAACCCAGAAGGTATACGGTGCAGGATCCGCTCACCCGCTAGCCCTTGGCACTTAAACACTATGGGACATATAGTGCCATCCAAAATATTAACAGGACATGCATCAATCATTCATCAATGGTTTCTCTGAATGGAGATGCTCGTAATATACTAATATGAGACCGAACATTATTATATTCCGTCTCACCACATTGTCTTCTACTTCCTTAGTTGTGTAGCAGTAGGCAGTTAATGCCTTTGAAACCTGGAAGCTAATAGAAAATGGCCTTTCCGAAATTCAATTGCAGGGGTCAGATTGTGCATGTTACCCCCCCCCCCCCCCCAAAAGTTAAAAAAGCCCTAGTCCTAGCTCTATGCATGGTTCAGGAATATAATTTTGGCAATCCATTGTCATTTCATAAAAGAAATGGCTCATTTCTAGTGATATCATCTCAGAAGCCTGTTCAAAATTTCTCACGATTTGCTGGTGCATCGCAGAAAGGCAACATTTTTGGAGAAAAGGAACTCAAAATATCATAGAGAAACCGTCCAGGCATCCACAGACCTTGATGCCACCTAGATTCATGGTATCATCTGCTCGCCCATGTGCTCGATAGTATCCTGAAGAAGTGCGCTCAAAGACATCTCCATGTCTTCGCAGAACCTGAATGGAACACAAACTGCAATTTCAAAAACATGCTACATAAGACATCATCAAGCCTTTTGTAGGTCCTATAAACTTGATGGACACCTAGGGTCCCCTCCCATCCTTTTTGGCAGGGTGGGAAGCCAGAATAATTTTTAGTTTTATTTTTCCTGTTGTCATGGAGCCAAAGCATAGTTCCCATTTCACAAACAGTAATGAAATTGGCAGGGCTACATAACGTGAGACGTACATAGATGCCAAAGTAGCTATCTCAAAGAAATGATACAACCTTTCCATTCCAAGTAGGCATCCCTTCAAAGTAGACTTTGTAGTGGTCACCATTAAGGAGTGTCTGAGAAGCTCCAAACATTAGAGGCCAAAGGGCTAGTTCGCCAAAACATGGCTTGTTCTGCGGCTGCACGTCAAAGATGAAGAACTAGTGCAAATCAAACGAAATAGACCTTTGCAATACAGTCAAAATTTTCAAACTATGCTACCCCCCACTCCCGACTCTTCATCCTCAAGTGCCCATGTACGTCTGACACTCAACATTTTAACAGAGGAGTGGACACTTCATCGTTTATTTTAGACCAAAACCATAAAAAAATTTCAGATGTGTGTAAGTCTGATACCTGGACACGTGCATCTAGGACACCCATAGGCCATAGCCAAATGCGAGTAACATAGCTCAGAAACTAGTACTTAAGTCCATTAATAGAAATTCTTTTCCGCGTAATTTTCCGAGCTCCACAAAACAACTGAACTCCCCCTCCCTCTCCCCCACCCCCCCCAAAAAAAAAATCCTTCAATAAAGCAGCAAATCCTAACACAGAATAGAAATGGGTAATAATTCGGATATCCAAACAAGATCATAGTCGTCTTTAATTTTTACTTTTTGAGGGCAGTCCACCAATCCTGTTGAACAGCAAATGAACCCAAGTCGGGTTCAATGCTTTCTTTCCTTTACCCAGATTCCCCCCCCCCCTTTTCTTTTTTGGGGGGAGGGGGGGGAGGTTCAATGGTGACAAAATTCAGAACTATTGCGGCGAGATCATTCATATTTGATCCATTTAAAACTGGCAAAGAGTAATGAGCATTTTTATCCTTATCATCCTGGCCACAACCACATAATGTCATCATACAAAATTTCAGGCTAAATGCATGGTAACAGAGCTTACAAGGGCAGCTCCATTGTTGTCAAGTATAAATAGGTGGCAGCCCATAGCTGGTGTGCTAAAAGCAGCTAATACTTGAGGCTGCAATAAAGAGCCAGTTATAAAACCTCCACCGATCTCTGTACCACCACAATACTCAATGACAGGCTTGTAACATGCTCTCCCCATAAGCCAGAGATACTCATCAACATTTGATGCCTCCCCAGTGGAGCCAAAGCAGCTAGCAAGAGGGGAAAAGTCAAAAACCAAGTCCAATTCTGGGATTATTTGACATCTAAAATTATGTGGAAAAAGAGAATTCAAACTTTAAAGATGATGTTTTAAAATAAGAAACAAAAGCAGATGGAATCATGCAGGAACAAAAGATGCAAGTGCTCAAAAAATATATAGACTAAAAGGGTTACTGCACAGCAATGCTCAAAATATAGTTTACCTACCGGATGGCTGACCAATCATATCCAGAAGGGCAATTTGTACTTTTCCAGGCTCGGACAATGCTGGGAACTACCCCAAGCATTGTTACTTTAGCATCCTGAGCAGAGACAGAAAGAATGAATTACATATATTTACAAATCAAAATAACAGACTTCACTACCTAGATTGAAACTATTAAAAAGGGTTGACATCCAGCAAAATAAATCAACTATGGATGATGAAACCTGCTATTTGTGTTGACTGCCTGATATAGCTTATGTTCCGCCTCATCAATGAGGTTGAAGCCGAGGGCAAATAGTTGTGGGTTAGGAGATCTTCACCACACTCTCACACTTCTTTTAGGCAGAGTCCAAGAGGTAGGAGAAGTGGCTATTAATATCATCATGTTACTTAGATCTTTACTTTCCTTATTTGCTTAGTGTTATCTTTTAGAATCTTTAGATGCGTCGTTCAGGAAGTTAACTCTTTTGCAAGTTACGTGTCGGCTTTAAACAGGGATCTCATGTAATGTTTTTCCTCAGTTGTGGTTTATGAGAATCTGGGTATTATTGAGTTCGTTTGGGATTTTCCCCCAATATCCATCACTGCCTCCCATTCCACAACCCCCCTCTCCCCCCCCCCCCCCCCAAAAAAAACAAAAAGTAACCCGGGGGAGGGGGAGAGAAAGTTGTGGAATGATCTCAATTTGTTGCAGCGTTACACAGACTAAGGCCACATATAATTATAAAGTTGCTAGAGCCATCATGCAATGATATAGGCTTTGGTTCTTGAATGCTATGGAGCTAGATAGCCGGTAAGAAATAAGTTCATAAAGTACATAATCTGTGCATAATAAACAAGGGGATTCCTCTGTGCTCATCAATATTCATTATCATCATTGAGAGCAAAGCAAATCATCTCTCCAGTAAATTAAGGGATAACGGTGACTTGGCATATCATAGTAAACATGCAAGTTCGTACATCGTACACTTGTGGAATTTGTAAAATATAGTAGGGTTGCAGATTCAGGTTCTTGAATTATCGGTATCAATTTTCAAGTATCATTCAACTAATCATCGTGCAATAGCAAAAGCCGAAGTAGTAACCAAAGCCAAGAAATGAAGCAAAGAAGCAAGTACTTAGCTCTAGACATTAGGAACAAGAACATATGAAAAGTATCATGCTTACTGGCATCACATTCTCACCTGCACAAACTTGGCAAATCCAGAACCAAGGGGTGACCCATTGTACAATGCAATGGAAGCATTATTTAATAGTGATGCATACACTAGCCAAGGACCCATCATCCAACCAAGATTCGTTGGCCAAGCAACAACATCACCTTTACGAATGTCCATGTGGCACCATGCATCTGCAGCAGCCTTCAATGGAGTAGCATGGGTCCAAGGTATTGCTTTTGGTTCTCCTACAGAGATACAAACCCAAGTGACTTAGCCCTTTGGTACAGGAAACACTGCTGAGCATATTAGAAGTTTCCTAATACTTTCAAAATCCTCTGTTTGCTAGAGCTCTTTTAACTACTTCGGGCTTCACTGGGTTCTGGCCAAATCTGTCAGATGGGATGTTGCCTTGGGAGTTGGGAGGGATCTCCAGGTAGGAAAGACCAACAAAAAGGCAGTACGATTGGGAGAACTAGAACAGTTTTTGATGGCATGGAAACTCCTCTTGAGCATTGGTTCAAGATTTTGAATTTTGGGGAGAGGATACTTACTCTTCTTTGTTTGAAACGGTTGGTTTAGTCTTCTTTTGGAATGCAATTAGCTCTTTGTAGGATGCAGGCTTACCACTTCTTTTCGTTGCTTTTGATGAATTATTTTCCTCTTTTTGGGGGGGGGGGGGGACCCCTCAAACATCTTAGGAGCCCTAGCATGAAGTTAAATTTGTTCATTGCTTGTAATTAAGGTTTGTGGGGGAAAAGTTCTAGAATCCAGAGCAGTAACAATATACAAAAGAGGTTTGTGGGGGAAAAGTTCTAGAATCCAGAGCACTAACGATATACAAAAGAAAAGACCAACTGTGTAGATAGGAATGACCAAATAATGATCTTTGTGGGATAAATTATATTCAAGACAGAAAAGGCAGCACCATGATTTTGTGTTCTGTAATTTCTTAGGGAGGTGGTCCACTTCTAATGTTTGTGGTTGCTTGTAAAGTTATGCTTTAGGCAAGATCCATCCATGGCCTCTTCTTTCAGAGAACTTTTAGTATCTATGAAAAAGCATTAAAACAAGAGCAAGACAAAAATGGATAGCGAGTGGTTTTGATGCAAAAATACTTCAGACGACAGAATAAAGAGAAAAGAGAGTGCTGTTAAGAAAGGGTTTCTTCAAATTCTTTTCGATAGTAACCCAAAATGATGGAAGAAAGACTTTTGCCAATAGATAAAGGGATTGTTTCAAGAAGGAATTTATCATTGAACTGTCTCTGCCGACTGTGTTGAGAGGCTAATTGAGCCTTCAAGGAAGGGGACTTGATCCACAAAACCAGCCTTGCCTTTTTCAGCACCTCAAGTTCTGGAAAGATCAACTCAGCAATCAGCATGAAATGTACATCAGATCTGGCAGTCACCTGTTGTTCCAGATGAGAAAAGGATGTTTGTGAATGCTTCTGTGGGTTGGTCGACAGCCTTGTATTCCTCTATCCTGCAAATTATTTTTTTAGTTGAATTACAGGGTTACAGCTTAGATGTCTATGTGCAAGGACAAAGAGATCAAAACTTGAAATCTTATCAAGGCAATTGTTTTATATAGAGAGACCTGAATCATTGCATGACAACTTCAGGCTAGAGTTTTAGTGTTCTAAACTCCTGGTTCTCCCATAATGTTATAGCTATTTTTTTTTTAAATCAAAAGTTTTATTAAAAGACACCAAGGAGATGTCACCCATTTACAAAAGGAGGCAATCACAAAATAACATCATGCCCTCAAGCTCTTAACAATAATCCTATCCACAAAGTCGAAAAAAGTCAATACTGTACCATGATTGAGAACTTGACTCCAACTATACAACATTCTCAAAAAATAAAGTTTGAAATCTTGAATAGATCTAGCCTTGACCTCAAAAATCTGGTTATTTCTCTCCTTTCAAATGCTTCACAAAATAGCCAAAAGCATCAACTTCCGAACTCCAAAAACCCAACACTTCTTTAACTTTCTTCTCCAAGCCACCAACACATCTCTTGTGGTTTTAGGTTGTACCCAACTAATCACCATCAACGATAATGACAAATGCCATAAAGTGGAGACCATTCAACAATGGACAAAAAGGTGGTGAACCGACCAACGCCATAATGTTTTGGGCGGTATTACAGGGAAAATATATGTAAACAATTAGCAGAATTCAATTCTGTTAACTAAGACAAAATTTGATGATGAATTAATGCATTAGAAACACAACAAACTTGTGTGCATCAAGCTATGACTGAAAATATTATTTCAAATCCTAAAAAATTCAAAGAATAGCATTATATTCGTTCAAAACACAGCAAATGATAGGAACCACCTCCCCCGCCTCAGTAGTGACCCATCACTTGCTGAATAATTAGCTTCATCCACTTGGGGGGGGGGGGTGTTACCGCTCCAAGTAGCAGACAAAATTTAATACGATAATATTCCCAATCCGACCACAGGAAAGGTGCATATTAAGCCAAATTTTGATAACGGAAGGACACCCTGCTCCTTTATTTTTTTTTCAAAAAAAACTTGTGGCTGTGAAGTAAGACAGTCATTGCCCCCCCCCCCCCCAAACAAAAAAAAAAGGGAAAAAGAAAGACATAAGAAAGTCGTTCATCCAGCAAGGCAATATTTCCAGAAGGTGACTCCCAACAAATATCCAGATTTGAAGGTTAAATGTGTCCATCAGTTCACTGACATTCACCCTGAATGAGCTTTTGGGGCATGAATTCAGGATCTTCAGGCGATGAACATGCATATGGGTGTGCAATGCAAAATATTTTACGAACTTGCAAAGGTAGGATGCTTGAAGCACCAGTGGATACGACTATACGAGTCATAAGACCTAAGCTATACAAATGTACCCCTACAGATAGATCAAAGAACATGATTAGATGACAGATAAAGGGGCATTCTCTTTATGGCACAGTGACCAGCTCCTATAACAAGAATTTCTAGCTGTTTGTTAGCCACACAAGAGGTCGGATGACTAAAAAGAGGGCACAGAAAAACCTTTGATAACGGACGCATGCAAATGAACCGTTTCTATAGCAAGAATTCCCCAGCTATGTGCTAGCCACACAAAAGTTGAATGACTGAAGGATAAAACAAAAACCCTTGATAAAATGGTTTCGGCCTATGTTTAGACTTAAGAAGTTAGGAAACAAAATGAACACAAGCAAGGGAAATGACATTCATAAACTAGAGGCACCTCTACTCCTTCGCTCAGGCCCATCAAATGAGAAAGTGAAGAAAGAAGATAAAACAATGAGGAAAGCAATAGTACATACTTCTTTACCCTTCCTCGGAAGTCATGCCAAGAGATATCACCACTGCGTAACTTTACACTGAAATCTGTGCCTCTTGTGGGAATTACAATTGCCATTGGTGATTGAGCATCAATAACTCTTCTGCATAAATAAATTTATAGAGTGAATGGGAGTGAAATTAGCAACCAAAAAGCGAGTTTTCAAAAATTTTGGGAGAACACCATACCTGTAAAGAGGTATACTTTTCCCACCTCGAAAAATAGTATCCTGAAACGTGGGTACTAAGACTACTCAATTATAGTCATACATATCAAATGTCCTAGATAACTTGGATTTGACACCAATCGAAGTAGCATAGTTCTCTAATCTTCCCATTCCAGGACTACTTGTTCTTGGAAGTTTATATTCATTCTTCACCAATGAAAGCTCTACTTTTGTCAAATACCTGAAAAAGCAGGGTTACCTGTGTAAATATTGCTTTTGCTTTTGCGATTCGTAGCCTTGTTGCTATTTCAGTTGGCGCAAAGCTATCAGCAATTGAGACAACTATGTTGCCTGAAAGGACAATAGCAAGGTAGATAACCACAGAATTCACATTCATTGGCATATCTATAGCTATTGCTGATCCAGATGGAAGGCCCAATGCACTCAGTGCATGTGCAACTGACCTGAAAAATACAGAAATGTAAATTTTTCAGATGATAAAAGTAATGACTAGTGAAATCCAAACAGCTTCTGACGGCAGAAAGTAATGAACCAAAAGACACCAAAAGTGCATAATCTATTTCAGTAATTTCTCATTGTTCTCTCCATGGAGATGTTCATTAAAACAAAGGGGCAGTGAAAATCATGGACAGTTTTCTCAAATTTTGCAATGCTAAATAATGACAGCAGTGAGCTGATAGCACATCAGATCGTTGGTTTGTGTCAGTTTTCCAATTCAAGTCATGAATACAAATTGAGTGTTAAACGTGAAAACTGGTACAATGATGGTTCATTATCACTATTCCAGAATGTGTTTTCAGTGCTACAGCAGAATTCTTGGTTTCACCATCAAGCACAAGGTAACAAGAAAGGACTGACGTACCAGACCTCTGTGCACAGCTCCTGAAGTGTCATCTTCTTTATAGGCATGTCATCCTCTCCTTCGTCACGCCAAACAATGACAATATCATCCAAATTCCTCCTGGCATTTAAAGTCAAGCAACTTTTTGCAGGATTTAGGAGACATCCTGGTAGCCATTGACCTCCTGGGTAAGACGAGGTCTCACGCAAAATACAGTGAGGAGGTGTAGCAAATAATATGCCCATTTCTTCAAATATGCTATTCCAATAGACCTGATAATAAAAGACTAAGACATAACTACCAGAGAAAGTAAGCAGTGTTCTGGACAAAGTTAACTACTATTTCTTTATCTAATTAGGCCCTGTTCTTTTCAGTGGGAAATGAGGGGTATTGAATGGGTGATTGTGGGAAAGGGGGGGAAGGAGTGGGTAAGTGTGGTTTTTTTTTTAACTATGGGAAAAAGTGGGTGAATGTGGGTGAAAGTTGGTGAGTGTGGGTGAAAGTTGAAAGTAGTTGAATGAAGTTGAAGTATTAGTTATCAATATTTTTTTTGTTTTATAATGTAATAATTTTATTGTGATAGTAATTAATGATGATGAAGTTTTTTTGTTTCGTTTATTATGTTCTGTTCTGTTTTATTTTGTTTATTTTTTATTTTTGTGTTTTTGTATTTGTATTTTTCATTATTTATATTTATATTTTTTTTATTTTTTTTATTTTTTGTTTTTTATTTTTTATTTTTTATTTTTTTTTTTTTATTTTTTTATTTTTTATTTTTACTTTTTATTTTTTTATTTTTTCTTATGTTTTATTTTTTAATTTTCATTTTATTTATTTTTTAATTTTTTAATTTTATTTATTTATTTTTTAATTTATTTATTTTGTTATTTTTTATTTTTTACTTTTTGCTTTTTATTTTTTATTTTTTTATTTGTTATTTGTTATTTTTTTTATTGTTTATTTTTTTTATTTTTGTATTTTTGTATTTTTTTAATTTTTAATTTTTAATTTTTTAATTTTTTAAATTTTTTAAATTTTAATTTTTTAATTCTAATTTTTAAATTTTTAAAAATTTTTTTATTTTTATTTTCATTTTAATTTGTGTTTTTGAATTTGTATTTTTTATTTTTAATTTTTAATTTTGAATTTGTAATTTGTAATTTTTTAATTTTTTAATTTGTAATAATATGTTTTTGCAAATTAAAAAATCAAAAAACTAAAAAAGTAAAAATTAAAAAATTAAAAATTAAAAATAAATACAAAAAAATAAAAAATTAAAAAATTAAAAATAGAATCAAAAAATTTAGAAAAAATTAAAAAATAAAAAATTAATGAAAAAAAAAAAATAACACTGTTCCATGACATCCGCAAAATTAGAAATTAAAAAATTAAAAAATAAAAAACCAAAAATAAAAAATTCAAAAATTCAAAAATTCAAAAATTAAAAAATTAAAAAATTAAAAATTAAAATATAGAATTACATAATTAAAACAAAGTTAACAATTAAAAAATTAATGAAAAAGAAAAAAACTAAAACTGTTCCATAATATCCAAAAAATTAAAAATTAAAAAATTAAAAAATTAAAAAATTTAAAAATTAAAAATTAAAAATAAATACAAAAAAATTAAAATTTAAAAAAATTAAAAATTTAAAAATTTAAAAATTAAAAATTAAAAAATAGAATTAAAAAATTAAAAAAAATTAAAGAAATTAAAAAAGAAAAAAATTAATGAAAAATAAAAAAATAAAACTGTTCCATAACATCCGAAAAATTAAATAAATAAAAAACTAACAATTAAAAAATTAAAAATTAAAAATAAATACAAAAAAATTAAAAATTTAAAAATTTAAAAATTAAACATTAAAAAATAGAATTAAAAAATTAAAAAAAATTAAAAAATTAAAAAATTAAGGAAAAAGAAAAAAAATAAACTGTTCCATAACATTGGAAAAATTAAAACTGCTCATAATTGCTATCAGATTATTCGCACACACAATTACGTAAAGTATAAAAAAATTTCAAATATGGGAAATGGTTGTTTTATGTAGGTGTGGGAAGGAATGGGTGAATGTGGGAAGGAGTAGTATTTTTTTTTAAGTGTGGAAAAGAGTGGGAAGAGGGGGGAAAAAGTGGGTGGGTGTGGGTTGGGTGCATTTCCCACCCAAAAGAACAGGGCCTTAGTGCAGTATTGAAAGAAAGCATGAAATACCTCAGGGTTTGAGACAGAGAACTCCTGGAATTCTGAGAAGCTTGACATGAGATCCTTATATCTAGGACCCAAAAATTCTTTTCCACGTCTCTCCAAAAGCTGGCCAATGTTGGTTAGTCTTGCACTTTCCCTATGAAAGGGACAAAAGTTTTCTCATTAAAGTATGTGCCAAACTATAAGATCTACATCAAATTAGAATCCACACAGTGGCCAAAATTGGCGGAACCATATGTTGAAGAATCTCAACGCTGTATTTAAGCATGCTTTACATAAGCATGGTCTAATTGTTTACTTTCTACACAAATGAGACTATAATGACACTGAAAATTTTAAAGTATAGTAACTTATTTTACACTTACGCGCATATGTTCAAATCATCTCAAACAGAGCAGAAATACAAATTGATCAATCATCATAATCACCATTTACTCCCACATAGAGGGCAAAGAAATGGCCTCTTAGCTACAAATAAAACATCAAACCTAGGGGTAAATCAACAAAGGACTCAGCATTGAAAAAGATGCCTATCCCTATCTTTTCTTAAAGCTTGACAGGAGGCCACTAAGCATTAAAGTCCCCCCTTTTATCTCTCTCTCCTCCCTGTAATCCCTCAAAAGTCAAAACTGTCCAACATCATAACCCTGGATAAGGATTGTTTAATACGTACAAAGATCCATTTGGTTCACATGAGTATAACACAATTGCAATATCTACAAATCAATTTTCCAAACAAAATGGAAATGCCTATGTCATGTTCCTGGTCATGGGATTCACAAATTCCAGAAGTTGTGACTTATCTAGGGTTCTTATGCATAGTTGCAGCTTATTCAGATGTTCCACTTCCTAGTTTCCCACATATTCATTTGCTGTCAGGCAAAAACACAGCCAAAGTCCTATCTCATATTAATTAGGACTGGTTGCAGCATCTCCATCATCGACCACAGAATAAGAGACAAACCATGCTAAGAACAACTGATTCATTCAGAACCAACCAGCTCCATAACTCCATGTGTTCATCAAAAGTTGATTTCCCCAGGGGAAGATCTGTTTTCATGTTGCAATGAGGAAGTTTCATTTACTAATTTTCCAACATATTCATTAATCATTATTCATGGCCAAACAAACAAGCAGCTCAAGGACGATTCCTGAGGGATAAGAACTCCCCGCATCGCCATCACTTCACATGACCAAAACCATCTTCAGAATGGATGTTCTTCGCAACCTATGAACTCCTCCATACCTTCGGACCCCCCCCCCCCCCAAAAAATTTGAAAGGGGGGGGGGGGGGGGGGAACACCTTGCTACCCCAACCAAAAAAATGTAAGAAGAAATTGAGGGGAGAGAATTGAGTTACAATACCCGTCAATGTCGAGGTACATTTTTTATATGATATATCCCTAGTATCTTTCCGCTATCATTCAGTTTCCCACAAAACATCGACATAAACTACATCCCAACTTTCCTTAATCATACTAGGCATTCAAATTAATCTTGCATCAATCGACAATACAATTTTATTTCCTTTTTTGCAGTACCCATTTGGCCCATTTAAACAAAGAACAAAATTTCAAATATAAACAGTCAAAATAAGTAGAACCCTACACTTAAATCTGGAAAACGAACAAGGGTTTAGTGGCTTACAAGTCGGGCAGCCAAGCAAGAGGGTCAGGGCCGAAATCTTTGTAGCAGCCATAGTAGAGCATCTGATGGAGTGAAAATGGAAGATCAGGATTAAGAAGTTGTTTACTGATGCATTGCCATGTCTGTGGAGAAGAAGACCCATGATTTCTGATGATCTGGGCAAGTTTTTCGTGTGTCTTTTCTGCAGTTTCTGAAGGTATGCCCTGAGCTTCAATATCAGACACTGTTATGCAGTCCAGAGTTTTGTGGGACATTTTTCTCTTTTACCTCCTCTCTTCCGTAATCCAACTTTGGTAATTAACCTTGATGAATGATGGTGGTGAAGATCAAGAAGAGTAGGTTTTTTCTAGAGATCAGAGAGAGAGAAGACGTACAGATGGGCTTGTCTGTCTGTATTGCACGGTTTTTCTTTTTTCTTTTCTTTTTTAATCAGATGTGTGGCATTTTTTTTTAATCAGATGTGTGGCAGGGTTGATAAGCAATAATAATATTAAAACTTCAAATGATTGGATTCCGCCTCCTCTCTAGTCTCTCCAATGCCATGTATAAATCATCTTTTAATGTAAGTGTGCATATATCATGTATAAAAATATGCAGTTTTATGTATATATGATGTAAGTTTTGCCCATCAAAATGTAAGATATAAGATAGTACTTGCATTCTTTAACAAATTTTATTTTTTTGGAAATTATTGTTGCTCTCAAAGCTTTCTGAGTATATTTATAAATTTTTATTAGAATTATATTGTATATGTTTCTAAAATTTCCCTAGATACTATTGAATTTTGTAAGTGATGAAATTGTATTATTTTCTATACGTTTAAACAAAGTAGTATAAAATGAAACAAAATATATAAACAAATGGAACATGTCTTAGTGACTTACAATAACCGCTAAAAAAAACATGCGCACGCATTGAACCACTGGCTTTGCCCTTACCCCCAGAAAAAGCAACAAATAACTTAATTTTTGCAAAATAGCAATCAAAGTAACTATCGTAATTCCCGCAATATGAATCTTACATATGACATGAATTAATCTTGATCCAAAAGAGGGGGGGGGGGACTCAATCCTTTGCACTAATTCCGATTTTCCACTCCAGTTTCTACCAAAAAGAACAAGCACTTACAAGTCTAGCACCTTTACCAATCTTGATCCATCCCCCTAGTTTGTTCATAGTTGCTTTCTTTCTGGGACAATCCGGTGTAAACATGAAAAGTTTCTTTTTCCTGTTTACTTTAGCATAAGCTGCAACTCCAATCACAAATTGGTTGTCTTCTCTTGAGGAGTGACAAAAAACTCACAAGACCGTAACAAATAATTCCAATTTAAGAAGAAAAAGATTCAGAATTGAACTTGAGATATCAAGAAAATTGCCTTCACATTTTCAAGAATCAATATACTTTATACAGGACACAAAATCAATACTACAAGGACTAAGAATACTCCGGTGGAAGGCACTCAATTAGGGCCTGGCAGCAAGTTTCTTGTCTGAACCGCGGAAGCAATAGTACCAAAACGTCCTCGACCACCTGGGATAATACGTGATGGTGAAAGTAACTCAGCAAAAGAGAGATTGTATGACTCGGTACCCAACCGGCTTTGCAGCCATCCCTTGCCTCCGGAGAAACCATCAGCCATGATCCAGCAGTTTTTGAATCCACAACCTGTCAATGTCTTTGCAACTATTTTTGCAGAGTCTGAGTACCTGTATTCAGTGACAATAGACAAGATCAGCTTTACCGCAGAAGTGATCAGGGGCTGGAACTCACATTACAAAAGAGTAGACCAAGCAAACAGGTGGTATGGGACTGGGTTTGAATTCGGTTAATTTGAGATCAGGTCAAAACAAGTTGATGGATAAGCGCGTTGAATTGGGTTCTGTCACATTTGAGTTTGTCAGTTGTCAAGAAAAGCCGATGATATTCAATAGACGACTTTGCGTTCAGTTCAGTTGGGCTGGATTGCTTCAGTTCCAAGTCAAATCAAGCTTCCATATGGTTTAATACATTGATGTAGGATAGTTTGAAACCAGGTCTAACAACAAGAAGACAAATGCTAGCTGAGAGCTTACGAGTCCATGATTACGATGTTGGTGCTTTTAGTTAGTCGCTTAAGATGTGATATCTTCAAAGCAACCATCTCAGCTTCCACCTTCTTTGAGTTCCTAACAAGGCTTCTTAACTTGCTCGGTAACTCTTCTAACCTGTAAAAAAAGCAATACTTATTCATAGAGCTTTATACATATCAAAAAATCACATCCCACCACATACAGGCTTCAGCAGAATAGGTGACGGTAGTATTCTCATCTCTGGTCTGTTAAATACTTGGTTAATTTCATAAGGCAGCTGATTCAAGTCACAGACTCTTTTTTTTGGGGGGGGGGGGGATCAAATGCAAAAGGTTCTTGGCTTCTTGCAAATAAAGGAAGATTTTTTTCCAGACTCAATGGTCCCTCTGAAGAAAAATCCTTTTTAAAAAAAAAGGGATTCTTTCAATATGTAATCTCTAGTGACCTACCTATCCCATTTGCTAAGATTAGAAGTTTAGCACCAAAGTTCTTTGAGGATAATCTATATTGCATGCAAACAAATATATGATTCTCACAGCAGAATAATAATGGAGAAAGTGGGAGCAAGTAGAGAAGCAAACACTACTTACGGAATTGCAATCATTCGGCTTTTGGCACTCGAGGGAAGCTGAGGAATCCCAGCCTTGTTCTTGTCCTTTTCTGATCGAATATCAATCATGTAGTAATTCTGTGTGCACATCAGGTCCAAGGTTTGTGCTGGAGTGAGTCCACCTAAATCATCACAATGTATGTTACCAGCTGTGACACCTCATATTTGCTTTCAGAACATTCAAATAATTCGACAATCACAATCGAGGAACATTCCAAAATTAATCAAATCTGTCCTGCCAACAATATGCTGGCAGGAAGTTGAAACCATGAGGATGAAATATACGTGATTAAATTGTAGAAGACTCCATATGTTGATGCTTATGAATGCACATGAAAGAATCCTAGGAAATTCGGTTTTTGTCCTTCAGAAACTTGGCTTTCTTCTCACAAACATGTCTATATCTTCTTCAAAAAGGTCTATGGTTTTTCCCCTTCATTATTGGTTGATGCTTATGGCACCGGAGATCAAGATGTAGGCCAACCTGACACCTAACAAGAAGAGAGGCCTTCTACCTTTTCTGCATCTCATTTTTGCAAAAGAACTGTGGTTTGCAGGTTTGGTTCACACGTTTGACTTTGACATTCGTAAGAAACTCTGCAAGTTGAAAGAGTAAGTATCAAACGCTGCTTACCCTTGTATCCACGAAGGTTAAAACTGACGGCAGACCAGACAGGAGGAATGAGGAGGTAAGCGAGAAATAATGCAGCAGCAGCTTCCACTATCAGAGTTGGGTCTAAGTTGGAGATGGTTTCGACTGCTGAAGATGCTATGGGCTTGACATCTTCAATCACCTTTGTTGTCTGTTCTGCAGCACTTGTTACAGTCTGCCACCACAAAAGCATATATTACATAATGGATCCAAGTCATTACTCGTATTACAGTGTTATGCCGAAAATAGCTACTAGAAACACTAAGCATGATAACACTGAGCATGCTAAATGAATCCCCATTCACCGACTACACAATTATTAACTCTCTTTATCATAGCTGAGATCTTTTTTTTTTATCATAGCTGAGATCTTATAAGATCCTGAACTTACGTTTTTGATAAATCAGAAAGGGAAGTAACCAAACATTTGAACAAAACATCCAGCTGAACACTCTGGATAAAGTTAAACTTAGCTGAAACTTATACGAACATAAAAATACTTCACAAGGCAAGTTTCAAACTTAAGTTTCCACTGACTAAAAATAGCTTATTGTGAATTCCATACAGGTGCATCCGTGCATATGAAAGAGGATGGTTTGCATGTGTATCATGATTAGTAACAACTAACAGTCTTGCGTCTTCAAAAGCTCTCATATGACAAAGGATCCATTTATATGAAAAAAATTTGAATGATACCATCACCCATCAAAGAAAGCCGCAGAAAAAATGAATACTACAAAGGGGCAAAAAAGAGCAGCATATTAATACCATTGTAAGGACCCACAATCAGATTTAGTTTAGTTAAAATTTGAAGAAGGCTCAATACCTTAGCAGCAGCAGCAACTGATTCAGTGTCAATCCCTGAGCTCATCATGGCTTCTTGGGCTTTTCTCGATGCCTCTGAAATCACCGGAGAAGCAGCTTTCAAAGCCTCTTGTCCAGCCTGCTGAACAATTGGAGCTGCTGCATCAATGCCTGGCTTCAAAGCACCAGCCACAGCCTGGAAAATTTGCTGTGCAGTGTCTAGAAAAATAGAACCCACTTGCTGAACCTGATCAATTGCTTGTTCCAACTGAGAAATTCAAACAGAAATGCAAGTTTTTGATATGGGCATCAATCAAAACATCAACTTTAATCTCTTTGGTAAAGAAACCCATTAAAAGGGGGGGAATTTATTACCTGGGTGAGAGAGGAAACCAATTCCTCTTTAGGGAGGGACACAGCTTTTGCTTCAATGGGAGATGTGAAGAGAGCGAGGAGAGAGAGAGAGGCTGAGGTGGGCAAGAATAGGACATGGGCAGGCTTCAATTGAGCTAATTTGGAATTGGGCTTAGAAATTAGGGCTTTTTGTGCGGGTGAGAGAGAGGGTGATGATGAAGGAGGTTGAAGGTGAGCTTTCATGGTGGATGAAGCTCGAAGGGCCATCTCCATTGCCATCTCTGACCTCAGAGAGAGAGAGAGAGAGAGAGTGTGGCCGCAGCTCCTTTGATGTGTGATGATGGAGAGCTGATGGCTGATCAACTTGAAATAATGCAGACTAAATTGCTGATGACAATTGAATGGTCCAAATTTAAAGGCATGTATCCATTGGTTGATTTAATGCCACGTGGCAACTAAGATTTCATACTCGACCATCATCTGCCTTAGGGCTGAGCAAAAAAACCGCGTACCCGGACCCAGACCCGGAACCGGTTTGGACCCGGCGGGTCCGGATCCGGACCCGGTCCAACCGGGACCGGGACCGGTTCCAAAATTCAGGATCCGGTGGCAACCGGTTCCAGGTCTGGTTCCTGAAAGTTTGGAACCGGTACCGGTCCCGGTACCCGGTTACCCGGTCTAATTACCTAATGATCTTTTGCATGCATAATTATTAGTTAATGTTGGAGCCTTTTTTTTGATTTTTTGTGATGTTTGCTTAGAAATAGAAGTACTAACGTCTTTAGTGCTTAGTAGTTGTTGGGTTGGTGGTGTACTTAATGGCTTAAATTCTGATAAAAGTTAATTAAAAAAAAAATTAAAAAGTCAAAAAAGGGCACCGGGTACCCGGTTCTGGGACCGGGTCCAGAAATTTTGGAACCGGTTCAACCGGGACCGGAACCGGTTCCAAAATTATTGGACCCGGTCCAACCGAGACCGGGACCGGTTCCAAGAAATTGGACCGGGTACCCGGTCTTGCTCACTCCTAATCTGCCTGTCACGTGGCTATCAAGGTGATGTAAATTTTTCAGCTAATTATTCTCTCTGTTTTTATATAAAAGAAGAATAAATTTAATAGATTATGAAATTTTAAAAGCAAAATGATAAGCGTCTTGCACTTTATAAGTGTCTTATTTTGATAAAAAATAATATTATTATGTTTTTAAATTGAAAAAAAATGATACGATCGAATCATGGAAGTATATTACAACTATAAATTATACAAAATCATCTTTTTATCCATAATTTGTCACATTTTAAAAATACATGTATCATATGTACTCACGGATAAGATTAATGCGATTAGAATATCATTTAATACTTTGTCAGCATAGCCGATGAATATTTAAGGTTAGCAATTAATAATTAAATATAATCATTGAAGATTTTGTTGTTTTAAATCATAAAACATGTTAATTTATGATAAGGCAAGATTAGTCTGATTATATATCACTACCCATTTTAAAAAGCATTTACAAAATTGTCTTATTACAACATTAGTCTGACAATTTTTTTAAGCATTTATAAAACTGTCTTATTATAAAATGGAGTATAACAATTGTCTCAAATGTTCTTTACTAATCAAAAATACAATTTCAAACGTCGTTGGGACAATAACCAAATAAGCAAATTAGGGGCCAATGATATAGGAACTAGTCATTGTCCTTTGTTTCTTCAATTTCATTATCATAAATCACAAGCTTCTTTAAATACCACAAAACATCCCAAAGTCAATAGTACAAATATGCTCAATAAAATAATTTTTTTTAAGCTAACCAACAACTTAAAAATATTTTTAGATAATAATAATATGGCCGAAAAATCTACTGAAAATTTAAGCACTTATAGCTTATTTTAAATTCGTTCTAATTTTTTTGGACTTTAAAAAACTGAACTATCATTGAATAATGATAAAGAACACCAATTTGTAAATGAAATTATAATTTTTAAAAATAAAAGAAATAATTTTAGACCTGTAATATATATCTGTTTACGTAACTAGAAAAATCTATTGGACTCCTTAAATTTTTGCAAGTCAAGCCATATCTTAGTCCATTGCAACCATTTCAAAGTGTGATTATACATGAGGGAATCTCCACAAGGCAAGGGTTTCCTTATCCCATTAACACAAGCCCTTGGCCACATAAATAAGATGATCAAATGACAACAATGTTGGATTGCACTTGAATCTACTTCTAACAGCGACATATTTCGCTCAATTCGGACTATAGAGATGTTCATTTTATAGGTCAATTAGTCTAGTTCAATATTTTGCAAATAAAATATACTGTCAAGATTAACTATGGAATTAAATTTTTGAAGTGACTATTTAGTCATCATGATGTTTTTTTTTTTTTTTTTGGTTTTAGATCCTTCATTTTAATGGAGTTAAACTACTGCTAGCCTTAGGAATGACAATGGATCCTGAACCCAATCCAGGCCCATCAGATCCGATTTAAATTAGAGGATATGGGTTCAATTAAATGAGACACAATGGGTCTTAAGCGGGTCTAGGTCCAAGGAATGTGGGTCGGGTATGGGTTTAGGTCTAAAGATCCAGACTCGACCCAAGACCCATTTAAGACCCATTAAATTTTTTTTATAAAAAAAAAAAAACAAATGCAGTTCGTTAAAGCAACTCTAAATTAGTAAACCCTAAAGTTACTTTGCTTAGTATAGGTCGTAGAAGAAAAACTATTATGTTATTTTTATAGACTTTATTTTTGTGGTTTGTAGCAAAATATTATTGTTGGCATGTAACACATAAGTAATAACATTTAGTTATGGTATATGCTGCTAGAATATTTTTTTATTGAATATTATGCCTTCTAAATTCAATTATTTGTATTCAGAATGTGGTGATTCATGTTGAAATGTGGTAAAAATAATCTTTAATGTAAAAAACAGTCAGGACCCATTTAGGACCCGTGGATCCACCAGACCCACGGATTTGGGTCTAGGTCTCATCTTCACAGAGCCAACGTGTATGGGACGGGTTTGGGTCTAGGTTCCAAGAAAATAAATGGGTTTGGGTCCATCTGGACTCCGACCCAGACTCGAGCCATTGTCATCCCTAACTGGCCCAATAAGGGGTAGATTAATCCCACTATATATTTTATCAATTTACAAAACTCAAATTTGAAATTTTATTTAAGGATAACAAATATCAAATCACTTGAACCAATATGTGTTAATTGCATGATGTATTACTAAATGCATGAAAATAATTAAATATTGTCATTACCTTTTAACTGAAAAAATCTGAAGTAGGAAATATGTTAGTCTTGATAGTATAGTCTTAGAAACTATAGATGTCTTTAGGGGGGTAAAAAAAACCTTAAAAGATGAAACGGAAAATAAAACTATGATATTCGAATATTCAACATATCCTCATTTCCATAAAAAAAAAAAACATTTGTATTAACCAAAAAACCCCCCAAAATATAGACTTAAAAGTTAAAACTGTGATGTAATTTACAAAGGCCAAGGTCCCACTAGACGAGCAATGGGTTTAGCACTTTAGGCCCAGCTACAACCCAACCAGCCCAATCCTTTCTTGTAAGATCTAGAGCCTGGGCCCCCAAAGGAATTGGTAATGTCAAAGTGCGAATTTTTCAGTAATATATATTTTTCAGTAATATTTCCAAGGAAATGCTTTTGTTGAATTTCTTAAGCTTAATCTTTTAATGCAAGCAAGCAAATTCATTATTGAATTGTCCATACGGGTAATGTTGGTTAAAATGAATGGGGATCAGCCCACTCACAAATTTAGTTAAAGGTAAATAGCTGAATTGTCCACACAGTAATATTTTGATGGGTCCAACTTAACTTGGATTAATTAAATGTGAACAAGTGAGTAAAGTTGGCTACATTATTTGTAAATTTTGTAACCTAGGTTTTGTTCTACTTGAAAATTTGGCATAATTTGAGTTGTCAACTGGGATACGCTGCTGATAGACTATTGCAATCAGCTCAAGAATTGAACAAAAAGCTAATTTCTTAAGTTTCATCAAGTTAAGACTTAAGACCAGCTCAATTAGCTGATATGACCAATCTATTTACTCATACTATGTGAGGGATATGATACAATCCAAACAACATCATTTTTTGTGGTTGAAAAGTATAGACATGGTGGACACTGACCACAATATTAGGGTCAAGACATGTCATAAAATTTCTCGAGCTTAATCAAGTCAATCCTAGCTCGATTACCTAATATGATCAACCTACTAACTCCTACTATATGAGGAACATGTTATTATTAAGGGATATTCTACATAATCCAAACAACTTCATTTTTTTGGTTGAAAAAGTATAAACAGGCTGAACACTAACTACAATATTAGAGTCAAAACATGTCATAAAATTCACAAATGTTTTTAAAAATCACTCATCAAACAAAAACATCATATTAAACGCACAAATTCAACATGTATCTCTTCCTAAAATTGAATTTGTTCCTCACCAGCTTTCCTAATCCCTATGGATAACATCTAGTTGTTCAAGCTAAGGAAATTAAACCATAATTTGACTTGTTTAATTAAGGCACAAATATATTCTTTAATTTGTAGTGAAACCGTGATGGTTAAGGAAAACAAGTGCTCCCCTTTACACGTCCTTGTTGTTTTCCTTTCCCCTTTTGCAATTCATCAATATCACCCTGTTTCTATGCAACTTTTGCCAGGATAAAGCTCAATCTTTTGCATGCACATGTGGTCTTCCACTCTCCTGACCAAATACATAGAGAGCACTATAAAGTCTACTTTCACCACTTTATGTTAAATAATTTTTGGGTTAAAAAAAAAAACCTTGACCATTTGATTTGATTTCATATATTATGTATACAATCATAAATTTGGCCTGATTCGAATCTCAATATAGTTTTTTAAAACGAGTCTCTCGTTGCAGGTTTAAGAATAACCCATGTTCTAATTTATGTAATTCCTATCAAAATGAAATTCGCACTGATTTTGTTGTTTATAGTCATTTTTTACTAATTTTTGGTGCATAAATGGCAAATATTTAATTTGATTTTTAGATATATTTGTCAAATTTGAGCTATATATATAATGTCATAGTCTATTGTATTGGTCTTTATGAATTAAAGGAAGACTTTCTATATTTTGGATCTTTCTAAACCATTGAATGAAAGCCATATTAATTAGTGATGGGTATTTTTGTGTTTGGGTATTGTCCTAAGTGAAGTAAAACATAATGCAAAGTTCCCTAGAGTTTCTTACATTTGAATTGAACTGAAATTATCCTACTAATTTGAATTACCCATATTTTTTACATTGACTTATTTTTTGGTTCAAAAGAACGGCGAAAAATAATTTAACTAACTTGCAAGTTGCAATTTATTAGACCAGCTAAAAGCATACTCAACATGTCTATTAAAGTAACTGATTCAAGCCCAAGCCAAAATAACCCTTCTCCAAGGTCTATAAATACTCAAACCCTTGGTGAGAAAACCATATAGACTATGAACCAAAACAAAAAAAAATGGCGACAACATCAGGAATACCCAACCAACAACAACCACAACCAACCCAAATGCAACAAGAAGTTTCATACCCGGAAACCATCATACACAACCCTTCTTCATCATCATCAACAGGTTCAATAGGGCCTTTTTTTGCAGTGATATCAGTGCTTGTTGTTCTTGCCGTAGTTTCATGTCTTCTAGGAAGATATTACATTGGAAGGGAGGAAACTCCCCTAGAAAGCATCAAGTACAGAGGATCCTGTTTTGCAAGGCTTAAGCAACTGATTCGTCGATGCTTTTCGAGGGATGTTCATGTTGGAGTCGGAGGAGGAAGAGGAGTTAAGGTGGCTAATGCTGCTCCTCCTCCACTCGCTGATGAGAAAGGCCCTGATGGCAACTAGGAGATGTGCTTTACTGCTTTTCCTTTTGGAGATGTCTGGTTTTGATCTTAGTACGTACGATGTTAGTGAGCATGGTGTGTATTGTTGATATTGTAATTTTAAGCTCCCTTGTGTAATCTTCACTACTATGACTCTATTTTTAAAACAAATCAGGTTGGACAGAAGCAATCTAGTTCAGAACGATAATCACTAGATTCAACAGGTTATAAATAATTCTGCAATCCTTTAAATCAATCGAAAATGCATATGATATGACATTATTGTCAAATAGATGCACTCAAAGTACCCTTCTTTTTAAATATAAATTTGACCATCAAATGATCTGTAAAAGTTTATCTTAAACTATCAAGCTTATGATAAATGTCCCAATTAAATAGGACAACCCAAAATAAACAAACAAGTAAAGTAAATGATTCCCTGATCAACTTACTCTCCCAGGCCAAAATAATGCAAAAGTAGCTGTAACCCAACTCACTGTCTCCCCCAAATGACATCTCCAAGGAATAAGGATCTATCTTTCACAACTCATAATGATTGTAAGTACTATGACAAGAGCTTCACTTCAATTTTGCACCGCACCCAAGCAAAAACACACACACACACACCATCACTAGGGATCGATGTCAATAGGGTTGTTGGCCAGCCCCAATGATATTAGAGCTTACGGCTACTTAAGTTGCTGAGGGCGGTAATCCTAGTCGACTCCAGCCTATAGAAGGAGACATATGGGGAGGCTAGAGATACAATCACAGACAGAAATCTCCTACTCTCCTCTCCCTCACTCTCACGAACTCCCTATCATCTAGCGGGATTCGTATTTAGGACGTGAATTCTTAAGACGATTCTAGCTAGTAGCCGTCTAGCATTGTAAAAATAGATTCTAGTACCGGGGGGTATTGTATATATGATGATGATCTAATAGCATTGTAAAAATGAAATAGGTTCAATAAATGTAGAAATTTTCAGTATTTTCATTTGATATTGGGTTTTGAATCTTTTTGTTGATTGCACATAATTTGGTCGAAGTAATTTACCCCAAGGATCATTGCTTTTATGAAGATGGACTTCAATAATTAATACACCAACTGGCCAATATTGTTGTGACCTTAACTTAGAATAAAGATTGTACCTTGCAAGTTTGTATGGTGTGTTCACTTCGTAATTCTTGTTGCATAGCTACACATGATTCGTTTGATTTTTAAGATTTTATATCACGCGTTCAGAATAGTACTTAGCATGCTTTGTAAATCACCTAATATAAATCCATTCAGGCAAAATTTAAGAAGATCTAGATATGCATAACTATAGCACGCTTTGTGCTTCAAACTTTGCATGCAAGGGAGAATCTTCATGAAGATCATGCTCGGCAATGTGATATATATAGTAACTATAACACATTTATGTTACGATGAAAGATATATGTACTGATTATTGCGGAACATACAGTTAACTAAGTTACACAAAGCACAAAATAGGCTACAAATTAGCACGACAACATTATATCCAATTGGAACCAGATATTCATCAACTACAGGGCATCAAATACGTGCACAAGTGAGTCATTATAGTAGTCACACTTTTAGTTCAAAAGGCATTCACATTAGGGACGTGTTAGAAAATAAAACCTATTTTTGAGCCTTCGCAAAGTTGTCGACAACCATCTGTACAATATCTTTACAACATTTATCAAAGATGCTATTCATGAATATTATCAAATATATATCAAATATATCTTTCCTTAACATTTCTTGAGCCCATGGATTTTGGGCTAATGAAGGTCACCCACTAACAAGAGTTAATGGATGTTTCTTCTTCTCTTATTTTTAGGTTAGAATTGGATGAGTGATGGTACTTCGAGATTCAAACAACACCTAGTAATTAAAAATCATTTATTGAAAATAGGATTTATAGATTGTAAAAATAAACTGATAGATGAGATTAAATCTTACCACGTGCATGACATATACAATATCGGAGTTACTATGATTAAAACACAACCACTATCCTTTAGCATAATATAACGGGTCTAATTAAAAATATCAACAGATATCTTAAAAAAGAAAAGAAAAGAATGAAAACTCTATATTTTAGTTCCTATTTTTATACTTGTCTTGAAAAATCTTATAAGTGTGGCCTCAAATTATCTTCAAATTTCCTAACAAGACTTAATTATATGCCTCTCTCACCCCCTCCCTCTCTTTTGCTACACATTTCATCCTCTCCCTTCTTCCATCCTAACCAAACCCAACAATGGAGCAAACCATAGAGGTGGACCCGGTGGAGCAACTCAAGCACATATTCTCGCGGTTCGACATGGACTCAGACGGGAGCCTAACCCTGCTCGAGCTCGCTGCCCTCCTCCGGTCCCTTGGGCTCAAGCCCTCAGAGGACCAGCTTCACATAATGCAGGCCACCATGGACTCAAATGGCAATGGAACAATCGAGTTCGACGAGTTCTTCAAAGCCATAAGGCCTGACTTGAACAAGGAGGTCATGGCGAACCAGGGTCAGCTCCTTGAGCTATTCGCCATATTTGATAGGGATGGCAATGGGGTCATAACCACCGCCGAGCTCGCCGGAGCCATGGCTAAGATGCATAGCCCTTTGACATATAGAGAGTTGATGGAGATGATGAAAGAGGCTGATTTGAATGAAGATGGAGTCATCAATTTCCACGAGTTTACAACCATAATGGCTATGTCTGCTGCTCATTTCCTTGGCATCAATCTCCCTGCACAAAAATAGGTTTCTTTTCTTTTTGTTTGTGGAAATAGGTTAAGTTTCTCTCTTTCTCTCTCTTTTTTGGGAAGTTGTATGACGATTATCTAATCTGATCTAATCTAATATCAAGTTTATACTTAGACAAAAGTTCATAAGAGAAATCGGTGTCTATATGACAAAATTTGTGATGTTTAGTTACACCTAAGCAAATTTCAAACTTAGTTTTTTTCTCTCTTTTTTTTGGATGTTGTATGACAATGATTCAGTCTAATCTAATATGGATTGTATATTAAAACAAATGTCCATGCTGACACAGGTTGGTTCAAGTGATTTGACACTTGTTTTCCTTAAACAAGGTCTCAGGTTAGAGTCTTATGAATAGAGAAAATTTGTGATGGGAGAGTTCTGCCCCTTATTGAACCAACAATAGCTCGACTCTAGTGAAATAGAGGATCCAAGACCAAGACCAAAAACAAATCCCCATAAGAAATTGCATGTCTATATGACAAAATTTTAGATATTTGATTATTGCTATGCAAATTTCGAACTTATATAATTTATTACAATTATAAATGTTGTCCTTTAAAAAAAACTAAAGTCATATTTAAGTTGGAACCATTCACATAAAAGCAAAACTTTTTTTTTTGTTTTTCTTTCATTAGATTTACTATATACTATGGCATATTCCAAAATCAATTATTCAAGGATGTTCTACTTTTTTGAACTAGCCAGCCAATTTTATAATATTTTCATACAATAGGTCTAAAAGTGTATATACTCAAGATACAAGCACTTATAACTTGATTTAAAGTTGTTCTAAGATTTTTACATCTTAAACAAATGGGAACTAACTCTGAAACATTAAAAAGATGACCAATTAAAAAAAAAAGAATTTTCAGAGTTGTCAATACATAACAATTTACGTATCTAAAAAAATTTAGGGACCCCTTAAAATTTTCAAGTCCAACTATATCTTAGCCCATCAAAACCGTCTTCTTGAGGGCAATGGTATGTTCCTAGTAGACAATTACTATGTCAAGATTACATTCATTTGTAAATTGTAAGTTTGCCTTATCTATTTCAGATATTGATGATACATAAGTAACAGTCGTGATCAAGGGAAGCTCCACAAGGCAATAATTCCCTTATCCCACTATTACAGGCCCCTGGCCACATAAATAAGATGACCGAGTCATAACAATATCGATTACACTAAAATTCACTTCCAAAAGTAATCTACTTTAACCCAAGTTGTGGATAAGGTTTCTTTTATAAGCCAATTATTGCATGATGTTAATTGATCATTTTGTAAACTTCATATACTGAAAACTTTCAAAGTGAGTACGTAACAATTAACATGATGTCCACACCAAGATTGAATGTAAGATAATATTTAAACTTTGTCGTTTATCTTTCAAATGAAAGATCCTCATAGAGATTACATTAGTTCTGAAATTCTAGCCTTGGAAACTACAAATGATTTTAGGGCCCAAGGGGGAAAAAGGAAAAAGAAGTCATAATATTCAATCTTTAAATTAGGAACAGTAAGTCCATGATACATGGAAATAGCCACAATGGCTCATAAGAGGCGGGTAAGAATGAAGATGGGCAGCCCTTTGTCACATAAGGAGTTGAGGGAGATTATCAGAGTTCGCCTACATTATGGCTCTCTGCTGCCCATTTTCTTGGCTTCTATTTCTGCATAAAAATAGGTTCCTTTTTTTTAATTGGTGGGAGTTTTCGTCTCTTTTTTCCTTTTTTTTTTGGGTTGAACCGGGGGGGGGGGGGCGCCGGGGGGGGGGATATATCATTGTCTGATGATCATCTAATTGCATCGTAAACGTGAATGGGTTCAGTAAATGAGGAAATTTTCTGTATTCCAAAGGACCATTGCTCTCATTCTTATGGAGATGAACTTCAAAAAATAATATACCAACTGATGAACCCCGCTTTGTCCTTCAAAAACAGAAGAGGATTTTACCTCATAGATTTGTATCCTAAATTTTACCTCGAAATGTCTGTTGTTCAGACATGCGTAATAGACTAACGGGTTGGATTCTTAATATTTTACATCCTGCATTTAGAATGGCGCTTATCACGCTCTATAAACCACCCAACATGAATCCATCCAAAAGGGGAAGTTCGAGAGGATCTAAATATACACAACCTTATGCTTCAAGCGTCACATGCAAGGGAAAATCTACATGAAAGATCATGCTCAACAGTGTCAAGTCGTGCCTGTTAAGTATGAAACAATCAAAAGCCTATATGTATTGATTATTAACAACACATAGATAACTATGCTACACAAAGCACAAAATTGGCTATAGCCTAAAAATCAGCAGAACATTTCATTCAGTTGGAGCCACATACCTTTCGACCGCGGGGCATCAAATGCTTGCACAACTCATTGCTCAAGCACCCGTGCTACATGACCATTGAGTACTGACCAACTTCAACCCCCCACCCCCCAAAAAATTTATAAAAAAAATTTAAAATACAGTTTTTCCTCCAGTTTGCACAATCGACTCCCTCGACTCACTTGTGTTTGGAGTGCTTTCTCCTTCTATGCTTCTTCCGAGAAGACCTTCTCTTATGTTCTCTCGATCTAGACCGATATCGGTCTTCTGAACTATTGGAAGAATCACTCTCTGAACTACTGTGTCTATGTCGATGCCTCCTAGAGCGCTTCCTGCTCCTTTCGTCTTCTGAGGAACTACTCCTGTCATACTTAGCCTTCCTATCTCTTCTATCTTCTGTGTCAGTTCTAACATCGTTGTCGTTTTTCTTCCTACAACTTGGGGATTTCTCTTGGCCTATATCCTCGTTGCCAACTGTGTGCTTCAATGGTTTGCTCTCGGTGTGTCCTTGGATTGTAGGCTGACTATGATTATCTAAAGAAGCAGAGGATGGCAAATCCTGTGAAATGGCACCAGTGGCTCTGGAGTCTTCAGGAACATGCTTAATGGAAGGAGAGGTCCCGGCTTTAGTAGTTGGTGGAGGGACATCTGGGGGAACTTCGAGACCAAGTTCTTTGCCCAAAGACTCCAAGAAGTCACTAGCTACTAAGCGGCTTAAAGCTGCGCTCGCCGCTTCGGTCTTCTTTTGTGGATCTTCAGTTTGATTAACACCAGCTTCCTCCACGTCATCATCTGAGTCATCAGAGAAAATTGCCTGCAAACAACAGCATACCACAGACAACGATAAATCTCCGAGCAATCTGTTCCTTAAATCTAGGAGAGCACATGCCCCCCCCCCCCTTGGGGTGGGAGTTGAATATTCTTGTAAGAGCTGAGACAAAAAACAAATGCCGTAGTATCTCCCACTTAGCCTGGCAAAATTGACCTATGGAACAGATCCGAGTAAAACCCAACATTCAGCAATGGGATTTTAACCTGAATCAGACTGAGCTTATCCTGGATATGCTCGAACAACACTCATATTTCCCAAACAAACTTCTTAGACCAATGCTGACCTGAGCAAACCTGAGCACGACCTGAACTCAAGATGATGGAACCTCAATTCCAAGTTTCCATCAACCCCAACCTAAGCCTTGGGCAAAGGGGCGCAGCCCAATGATGCAAAAGGGCGTCCAGTACAAAGATCTTTGCTCATCCAAGGCAATATTCTAACAAATCTTAAAATAGTCAAAGGGCGTCCTGTACAAAGATCTTTGCTCATCCCGGTTATCACGGCCGTTTCCCGGTGAAACGGGATTCACCCTGATTTCGCGGCCTTTTTCGGTTCGGCCATAAGTAAATCTGATTGAACTCGGCCGTTCTGAACCGGAATGGGCGAGTTCAAATCCCTGGGTCCACCCTCTCAGACTCTGCTCAGGGCTACCCATGAGGGACTACAAATTTGAAATGAAGCAATTCCATGATGAAAAGGCCACGAGAAGGTTTTAAAGATAAGCAAACCCTGTTTTCACTCTGCAGCATCCATGATATGCACTACGTGATTGCTGCATCAGAGTGACTCTGCAAATGCAGCCGGAACCACATTTTTAATTTTTGGCTACAACCAAGCCTTTCGGGGGGGAGGGGGGGAATTGTGTATAGGTGCTAGAAGGAGCTTTTAAAGGACCACGTCCTCCTATCGCCCAGGACAAGGGATGTATACCATGAAGAGTCAAAGAGGACCACTAGTTCTTCAGACAAAGGAGTTGCAGCAAGTTAGAATTAATGCAAAACATCGTATGCCAGAAGCGCAAGTGTAAGACTGATAACTGATTGTCAGGAAGTTTCTCCGAATATGCATCTGAATGCAGGAAAAAAAGTGACTGGCAGTAAAAGCACAAAACAAATTAAGACTCTTTTTAGGGGGGGGGGGGTGTAGAAGTATCTTTTCTGCACCTACTGAAAAACCAAGATTCTCAATTGCTAGAAAGCAAAACCAAAAAGAAAAACACAACAACCCAATTGCTACAAAGACTCCAGCAGCAACAAGCAAACAGTAGCCGTAGTTTAGAATCCTATGCATATAAACAGAACTAGCAACTACGAGAAAAGCAAACATAAATACCTTGTAAAGATCTACTGGGCGCTCAACATTTTCAACTTCCACAGCAACTTCTGATTCCTTGCCCTCCATTTCTGTGACCACATTTTCATTAATTTTTGAAGGCATGTGCGGCAGGTCATTAGATACAATTATATCTTCTGATTTCGGAATTTTGGCAGCATCTGAAGTAAACATGAGATCCAGCTTGCTTCTGGCTCTTGGAGCAGGTGGCGGCTACAAAGGACAACAGAGAACTAGGTTAGAGTCTCAGAAACACTAACAGCCTAGGGACACCAAGTTGTGTAACATCAATCTATTTTGAGAACAACATAAAAGAGTTTATCAAGTCCTATTTTCACTGCCCTCTCAGATTTGTTTTCTATAGTTTCTTAACTTGAAGAAATAACACCTACAAAAACATTTTACATTGTTTTCAAGATAGACAGACATTACACTGCATAAATTCAAACAAACAGACAATTAATTCAGTCACCTACTTAGAACGTAGTAAGTATTCATTATACAAGTTCCAATAATATAAATATGAGCTCTGCCAGCAGACAAGTTATATTTTTTTATTCTTTACTCAGGGCTCATTGTTAAGGTACAAGATTGTTCTTCTTACTTCATTTGGTGCTTTAGTTATTTATTTCCTAGCCAATAACTAATAGAAAATATTTTTGGGGGGTATACGATCAGTGCACGTCTAAATGAGAAGCCAAAACTTTCTGAAAATTGGTCTAGAATCTAGAGACTAGAGGCAACAGTCCAAAATTCAAAGAAATTGTGGATAATCGCTGGACCCTAATCTGAAATGTTGATAGAAGTCAGCGAAGTTATGGAAACAAGAACCAGGGGGGAGGGGGGATTGTGCTAAGTTAAGACCAAACTGCCTGCAAGGAGACACCGAAAAAGAGGACCTGTCACCATGGAAATTCCCCCACCCTCTCCTTAAACAGATAGACTGATCTAAAATAGATATCAAACCACGGTTAGCCCACAACAGAATCACTACATACATCTAACCGCGACAAGGAAGAAGCACTTTTGACACCAGCTTCTCACAAATACAAGGCTAGTAAGTATCCTCTGAATATCCCATAACAAATCAAGAATCGTTCCCTCACTGAATATCATGATCCTAAGCACAGAAAAGAATAGCAGAGGGCTGCACAAGTTCCAATTTTAAAAGTCACCAGTATATGCAGCTGAATGGTACGATCACTAACAATAAGATACAGAATGTTACCTTTCCCATAAAAGGATCAACAATGTCAAAACGCTTGCACAATAAAGGTGCAGGTCGCCATTGGAATTCCTCCCGTTTTGGATAGACTTTCTTTGATATTACTTCTTCCGTGGAGCTGGCCTTCCCATGCTATGAAGAGGGAAAAAAAATTAAATCTCCTAAACCATAGGCAATTAAAAAATTCAAATGTTTGCCAAACATACCTCAACTCCTCCAGAAGTAAACCGAGGACCAGCTGCCATTGTGAATTCCATGAACTGCTGAGCAGAAAGTTTGCTCTGGTTGGCTGATTTTGCTTTTTCTATTGCCTCAGCAGCAGCCTCAAAATCCAATCTCTCACGAGCTCGAGCAGCTTCTGTCATGTTGCTTGCTTTACCTGAATCAGTGGTGCGTAGCCCTCCTTGATATTTGTCCTTCAGGAACTGCTCAAATCTTTCTTGCTTTGCTGGATCATCTTTGAATGGCTTCGCAGTCTCAAGAAATTCCCTCTGTGGTCACAAACAAGTTAAAGGAGGGCACACACACAACTATCAACCCATAACAAAAGAGGGGGGGGTGGGTCAAGAACAGAAAGCAGAGGATCAACCCATCTCAAACTAAAACAAGTACTAAATTCAACCAAGCCTGAAGTATTTGTGAGTGACCCTTTCTAAGTTGTCAGTTGCCAATGCTTGGACCTGACAAAGGGATTGTAGGCTTGGTGAATGTATCTGACATATTGGATTGAATATGAACATGATCTTCCACAGAAGGGGAAGAACTTGAATCCTTCAAGCTTCTTTCCAATGGCCTTTCACCAAGGATTTTGCCACGACTCTCAGCAGTCATTTTCTGCACAGTGGAATATAATTTTTCATCTGGTCGCCATTTGATTTGATCTGTATGCTTTTGTTGCGCTTCCCACAACTTCCTAGCATAATAGTCATGTCCTCGTCCACCATTGAGAAAATCAAATAGTGGATTTGACTTATTTTTCTCTTTAGAAATATCCTCAAATAATTTACCACAGCGAGCCACCAAAGCGGCAACTCCCTCAATCATGACTTTAAGATTGTTATCCTCAGGAGGTGGTACTTCTGGTGGAGACTGACTACTAGTCAGATTATTGGTATCAAGAGGAGCAGGAAACTTGTGACGTGCGACAAAATCACTGGGAACAATGGGAGGTTCGAACCTGCGCAACAGAATTTAATAGGTTAGGTCAATTTACACGTAAATTGATGTATAGAAGAGAATCTTTTTTCCCTCTGTTAAAGAAAACAAAATAACCTTGGGTTAGAAAGACAATAGTAGAGCTAAAAAAAGAAGCAAACCGCAGCACTTTCAATTGGTGACTGTTCATGAAAATAGACTAGAAAAGTCCCTCGTTTGACCAGGCAAAAAGTTATGTAAGATCATAATGAAAAACACAACTTCTGCGCGAGTGTGTTTATTGTCAAGAACATGACAGTGAACGGTCTATTTCAATAGACAAAAGGCAAGCAGAAAATGACCCCCAAAAAAACAAAACAGAAAAAAAGGGAAAAGACACTACTCGCAACAAAATTTTCATACCAGTAAAGACTTTCACTCTCCAACCAGATGACCACAGAGGTAGGTCATGGGCTTCCACAATTCAGTCCAAGGATTCAAAATGCAATTTCAGTAGCGGTAGGGCAAAATCGCTCTAATGCGGCAATTGAGTTACATATCGCAGCTGTCGCAAGCCAAAAATGTGGTTCGCCTAACTTAAAAACCTTTCCAAAGGGGCCATTTGGTCACGGAACGGCCACATTTTGAATCCATGTATTTTAGTCTAAATGTGAAAGTAGATAAATGCACAAGTATATTGACTTTCTGGAGCTTTCATTCATCACACATAACAATTTGCTGGAATTTTTCAGTAACGGAGAAGAGGTAATTGTCTCATTGATATACATGGATCAGAAATGTACTACAGTGAACAATTAGTCAAAGTGAATGGTACACTAAGTCCAAAACAGGCAGTAAGCACCAAAGGAAAGAGAAAACGAAGATACTCGTTGCATTTAAAATATACACCCTTTAACTTTAGCAACAAAACAGTTTGTATAAGCCAAACAGGAATCTGGGAACAATAGTGATGAGACAATAACCCCCCCCCCCCCCCGGGCAAAAAAAGGGAAAAAAAAAAGGATGAGGAATGAAGGCATAATGCTACCTCTAGAAGATACCTTTCCAACTGATACCCAGAATTCGAAGCAATTTTGAACCTAGGAAAGAAAGCCAGGTCTTTTCCAGCTCGCTTTTGGCTATCCTCCAATGTCCCTGAAGGCTCTTTATCATCTAGAACATAAGTCTCTGCATAATCATATCCTGCACAATAGCATATGGCGATATCAGGATTGAAGCTTAAGGTGCATAAATAATCCAATCAATGACAAATTAAAACATAATCCAATTAATGACAAATCAAAACAAAGGAGGGACACCCAGCAGAGTGCAGAGGACATCTTTCTCTCAATGAGGACAGCCCCCTTTTTCTTTTTTTTTGGTTGGGGGGGGGGGGTTTAAGCAGAAAAAATGAAAAAAAAAAAAAGAGAGCGACCAACAGCAGCACAGAAGCTTAGAATAAATACTGGCAGGCTACAAGTTTTTACATTAATAAAACCAGGGCACTGAGCAGCAAGTAATGCCCCCAAGACGCATATAGTCCAAGTGTTTTACTCCAAACAACGGCGTATGAATATTTCTCCCTGTTCTTTACTTTCAAAGAAGATGACAGATGTACAGTAGCTGAATGTGGTCACTGGAGCACCAACTTTCAGCTCTACAACTCACTCCCACAAAAATTATTACTAATACCAGAGACCTTGTCAATTTTCTCGTATCTTCTCTTCATAGCTGCCCTTAGGAAAGCATTCCGAAGCCACTATTATTGTTGATTACCAACAAGGCTTGTTGCCATCATTCTACTAATGAGTAGGTCATTGCAAGTACAATGAAAGAGGTGTTTCACTCGAATAATGTTATGAAGGCCACCAATAGGATTTGTAACTAATTTATAGATACAGTGAGACAAAAGGAAGGCGTTCTCCTAGAACGATGAATCTGAAGTTGCTCGAGTCCAGCATCTTTTTCGATCAATGTTGACAGCCATCCAGAGACATGGTTTGCCAACCAAGTCTGTTAAGTGTAAGTCTAGTGAATTCAATGGTACCCCAATGGCATGAGGAGGGCAAATAATAAACTTCAACAATAAAAAGGACATCTCATATGCATGCATTGCAAACCAAAGTGTCCATACAATTCTTTTAGGCTCTGTTTGGTCCTTAGAAAATTTGATGGAAAGAAGAGTTGAAAAGAAAAAAAAATGTGAAGGAAAAAAAAAACTTGCAAGAAAGCGAGTTGTTTTTTCTTGTTTAGATTAAGGGGAAAAAAAAACAAGAATTTGGATGAGAAATTTGAATGTTGATGAATTATTTGAATCATGTTGATATCATCTAAGCAATGCAAGGTTAGAAGAGGTTGGGAATTCTTTTGGGAACTTTTCCCAAATTTTCCTCACAATTTTATGAGGAAAATTTTATCACTTGTTTCCAACAATTTTTCCACCTACGTTTCATCCATATTTTTTTCTTTGTGATTGTCTCTAAACCAAACACAAGAAAAAAAGTTAATTTTTCAAAAAAAAAATCCTTCCACCAAATTTTCGAAGGTCCAAACGGAGCCATAGACACTTTGGAAAATGTCTTTCCTTGAGGATCTCTAGAGAATAGCCTCTTCATGAGTCAAGGGTAGGCAGCCGAAGCCATACAAAAGGCTAGAATCACACTAAGTCGCCATCATCATCATTCGTATTGTAGACACTTCAATTGAATGCCAGTTTTAATAGTAGAAAAATTGTAGCCATCCTACATTCCATACTAAGCTAGAAGTATACAAGGTTATCATCATTATTGTCTAGCTTGTCCTTACAATACACTTGAGTTGATAGTCAATTTCAATAGAAGGGAACCAGGAAGGCAGGTAGCCATCCCAGAATCCAGCACTGGTATTAGAAGCTATTGAGTTCAGTAAATTTCTCAAACCATTGGATTGCTAAAAGGTTGGGAGTATGAGGAACTTTTAAAGGAAGCCATGTCCAACTTGATAGATCTCTCATGTATAAATTACATTACCTACAAATATTATCTTTTGCCATTTCTCACCTGCCCCCACTGATGTCGTATCTCCTAAGGAATTCTATGGCAATGTGTATTCTAGGAAGAATAAGAGATTTCGTAATTTAGGAATCCTCTTTTAGGATAAAATCTTTTATTCTTTTATTTTCCTAGATTATTCTTAGTTATCATATCTTATCATAATCTTTAGATTTATTTTATATTCTTTTTCAGCTGTATTGATTCCTATATAAACTCCCCTCGTGCTTTGGAGAAGGACACACTTGAATGAATTGAATTATTAAGTTTTCAGCAGTTCTTGTGTTATTTTCTAGGTGTGGGTATTGCTCTTAGAGCGTTCTACATCAATTTAGTATCAGAGCTATTCGATCTTGGCAGTGCCTCTTGTTTGCTTTTCTCATTCTGCCATCTTTCCCTCCGCATCAGATTCTAGTAAAAAAGGGGAGAAAAAACCTATCGCCCAAACCCTAAACAACGCACAACCCAGCCAACAACCACCACCAAGCCAACCACCCAAATATGCCAATCACCAACCGCTGTCCAACCCCCCATCCACTGTCGTTGCTGTCAACTAGGTTACTAGTCAAAATTCCTCTCAACAAATACCTTTTTTGTTCGCCTATTGCTATTTGGTCTTACTGTTAATAAGTTGTTGCACCTATGGCCTGGTGTGGAAAACATCATCGAGCTTTATTTGTCATCATCCATGACAAAGAACTCCCTGTTACGAAAAGTCTTTTATATCAAGTTTTCTCCCGTTATGGGGAACTGGAAAAGATTGCTAGATTCCAAACAATGGATGATTTTTATGCTCGAGTGAATTTCTACTCACATGGGGATGCTATTAATGCCTTTTGCAAGCTTCAATGTCGTCAAATTTATGAAGGTTGTTGTGAATTAGATCTTTACTTTGCTAGTGAGCCCATATGTAGATGTAAGCCTTACATCCCTAGGTATATGTTGGACTACAGACCTCTTAGAGCTCCTTTGATACCTTGGTGAATCCCCACTAATGATTATGGAGTTTCATCTTCAATGTATTACACAAGACCGCGGAATTGTTATTTAGATGAGGAACATCCCGCCTACTCTGGTGCAAACTATGGGCGAGCGTTCGTAGAGGACGATAAGGAGCAAATCTTCAGAAAGGAGTCTAGCAAAGAAGTCAAGCTGACAAAACCCCACCAAGTCTTAGACACCTAAAAAGAATCATCCACTCTAGATCTTACTAATGAAGCTTTTCAAAAGGCGGTTGACAAAGATGATGTCCAAGCGAATGAAGAGGATGTGCAAGTACGGACGGATTTGGGCTGACTGCCAGGAGAGACTAGAGTGACCCAAGGAGCTATTGCAAATGTTGACTTTTTCATTCCACAGGGCTTTTTTGAGAAGATTGAACATCATTCGATGTTTACATGGTTACTATCATTGGAGAATATTCTGAGAAGTGAGATTAAAAAAACCTATATTGAAGTCAAATCAATTTTGACTTCTTCGTCTTCAATTCGGCTGCATTTCAAAACTCGAGGACGAGTTTTTTCCAACCAGGGGAGAGTGATGTAGGATAAGAGTAAAGAATGGGTAAAAAGATTTAGGAAATTACTTTTTTTTGATAAGGAAAAAGATTTAGGAAATTACAATATTTTGATATTGGAGATCTTTTGTATTTTTTTTATTATTTTCGTAGGTTATTTTTAAGCATATTTTAGGATGACAGAAATAAGTATATTTAGTGATATTTTATTAAGATTTAGTTTCCTAGTGTATTAGGATAATATTAGGTTATATAGTTTTATCCTTTTCTAGCTCATATCTTATTATTTAGGTTTCCTAATACTAGTTAACCTCTTAGTTATATAAACCCCTTTATGTAATTCAAGAAAGCAAATTATGAATAACAATTGATATTGAATTAAAGTGAAGGTTCTTGAGTGATTTTTCTCGATGTGGGAATTGCTCTTAGAGCGTCCTACACCAATTATTCCCCTTTGTAGGAATTGCTCTTAGAGCGTCCTACATCACCCACTCCATCTATGCCTTCACAAATCATCAACTGTCTTCCCACTCCCATAACCATGTGACAAAGACTAGTACAAAATATGATTAGGTTTTGGGACTAGAATATCTCTTAGTTATACATGCATTCATGTCTTTGTGGTTAGGTTAGGCCATGTAACAAGTATATCCCATCTCCTATACAGTATACACCAAAAGAAGTTGGGCTTTAGAAAGGGCCTTTTAGGACAGTTTCTAGCATACGAAGACCACTTTACTCCAAAACAGTTATCCAAGTGACACACACTCATTATGTGATTTATGACTTCCCACCCAAAGTGCAGTCAATTGCATCAAAAGGCCAAAAACCTCAGAATTAAAGAATAATCATCCAAAGGAACATCTGCAAGCTCAACCCTCTAAAGCAGACCAGATGACAAGGCAATTTGCAGCTATCAGCCCTATCTTTACATTGTGTGTGAGTAGGAAAGTTTAAAAATTGAACTTTTAAAAAACTCTCTCACTGCAGGTCCCTGTTTGGGTAAATGGAGAAAAAGGTTTCTGACGAATCTGGACCCCAGCAACCCTGCTGCCAGGGTTGAGGGGCCTCGATTGACAGCTAAATTGAGGTCCACTGATTTACTGAATTCCTCTTTGAAAATGCTACTGAAACAACAGCCTTTTAAAGAAAGATCTTCTACTGAATAAAGATCACCTTCTTCAAAAGATCATTATAATTTTGAAAATCCCCAAAACGAAAGACAGCTACATTTGATGGATGGCTTGTTTCAACATAGAAGCTTTCAGAAGTCAATAATGTGTGGTGATAGTATTTTCCCAAATCAAAGCCAGCTACATGTGATGGATGGATTGCTTTGATGGATTAATTGTTTCAACACAGAAGTTTTCAGAAGTCAATAAGGTACAGGGAGAGTATTCATACAAAAGTTCCCTCTTCGGCAATACTAACCAAACAATGGACTTTCCAATGAAGGCTGTTCAATTGAACGGCTTCTGAAATTAAACTAAGCAAAATAAGGCATCGAACCTATGTCCCACTAAGGTGGGGCATATAGGGGCCAAATTTCTGTAATCTGAACGGCTTTCTAAAGACACTTCATGGACTGACTTTCATGAAAAGCAAATCCAGACATCCAGCCCCCCGTCTCCCTCCCTCTATCATCAATTGAATTCTTATATTTCAAACCATTCCAGCTCTACACAACAAGAAAGTGATTTGAACATCAGCATGAATAGCCAATGACAAAAGACTAACCAGAGGCATAGATATCCTCGTCCTCAACATCAAGTTCTTCCAATGCTCCGATGCCAAAACCAGGAGCAAGTCTTCTTGCTGGTAAATAAAGATTACAAAGATTAGCAACTTCAGTCAAGTAACATGATTCGAATCTAACAAAGAAGTCAAACGGCGGAGAGAAATCTTACATTTAGAAGCAACAGGTTCGTGTTTCGATGAGAAAGGCTTTCTAATGACGATCTCTCTATTCTTGGCTGAGCAGGATCTTTTCATTTCTGAAATAAGTTCAACACATGAGTCTTCATACCTAACTATAAAGCCGACATAGTGACCCGGCTAAGAGTATAGATTAAGAGAGACCACATACCCCTAAATTCCGGAGCATGCTTATACGGATCATAGCCTAAACCGTACAGGTCTTGCTTTGGTTGACGCACATACACCTGAACAGTAAAAAGGATGTGAGATGTGCACTTTTCCAGGGACATTGAGAATACCATACTCTGCTGGGCAACTATATGCATCTTCATCAAATCTGACAGAGAAGTTGGCAATCATTTTTTCCCCTCCCTTTATAAGGATGATAAGTGAGCAACTTTAATAATTGGATCATACTATAATAGATCCAGAGTTTCATTTGAAGGGTCATTCACTTTGTATTCATTAACATGCAAGTTTAGTCAAAGTTTTCCAGCACAGCCAACCCTGTAAACAGCAATTCTGCTGCATAGATTGCATATATTTGACCTATCCCAAACCTCATCTTGTGGATTCCCTTCTGCACTAGGAAGACAGAATTCCTAGCAACTAAACGGAAGTAGTAGCAGCTCTGAATCGTTAGCTTTGTGCCAGATATAGTTTGGCACAGTTTGGCACACGTAGTCGTCAATGAGAATCTCAACATTCAAGGTAATAATATCAGCAAAAGCTACTGGCTCCACAACCAAAGATGAATGTATCAATCATCAAATTGTTCGTGAAATTATATGAACTAACTCGATGGATAAGTGCATAAATCACTAATGATACTCAGTCATAATTGTATAGCACGTGTTTATATTGACTTAGGCCCCCAAGCACTAGCCTCCCCACCTTGAAGCTCAATTCTTGACTGGATAATCACTTATTTAGGTGTTCTAATAGAAGAAAATCCTAGGACATTCTCCTTCAGGCAGTGCAAAAGGCTCCAAGAGGCTTCATGGGTGCAAAGGTGGCCCCGGGGGGGGGGGGGGCTGGGGCTATTCTTCTTTTTAGCTTGGAAAAAGATATAAAGACCATAGCCATGTTTGGGTCATAGGCAAAGCATCATATATCTCAGAATGGCAAAATCCATAAGAAAACATTCACTTGGCCAAAATTGTCAGTCAATCAACAAGAACACCACAATGTACATGATGTGCATCTAGACGAAGGGAGTTCAGTGGAGATCTATGGGTAAGCAACATTTCTCCATTTGCAAAAGTAGCAAGTATTCCCTCCCTCCTCGCAGAAGAAGGTGGGGTTTTAAATCGCACCCAATGGAAGGTTTGCACTTCGCACACTTCCAACAGCAAGACATCCTCCCCCCCCCCCCGCGGGGCGGGTTTTGGCTCCTTACACTCCCACGCCCAGAAGGCCCCCTTCCAAAAGGAACCAAGAACGTAAGGGGGTGGGGTGGGGGACGAAGCAGCATTACCCTAACACAATTAACTCAAAACAGAGAATAAAGAACCTTTTGCACTTGGGGACAGGTTTTAAGGAAGATATTACTAACATTTTCACAATGAGAGAGTGAACCTCACCGGCAGGCACTGGGAAGACTGAACATCATCCGTAGTAGGCTCTTCAATAAGGTCATCAGGGCCACTCACGACAGGCTCAGAGTCATCAGGTTTATCACTGGAAGACAGAGCAAGAAAGGCCTTCCTAGCCTCTCGACGAACCTCTACGAATAAGGCAAAAAGAATAAGGAAGGCATGAACAGACATCTATCACAATTTGAAAACCAACATGAAAAGGGGGTGCTCAAATCCAAATCCAAATCCATACTTCAAAGTCCCACTAAAGTAGGGTGAGTGGAGTTAAAATAGTACCCTTACCCCTAAATAACAAAAAGGCTATCTCTACGTTACCTAGACTCGGGGCACTAGTGTCAGACCCAGGTAAGGATCCAAGTGTCCGATTCGTCAAGTCCAAAAATTTAGGGGGACATTGTCCTAAACTTGGACACGGGGCCCGAAACCCATTCCAAAATTTGGACACATACATTTTTTCCCCTTAAAATTAGCGTAACTTAATAGCCTGTATTACTTAACTCAACCCATTTATCAAAACTTTATATTAACAAAGCAGCCCATAGCCCATATTATAGATTAAGAACATGCCAATTTTTTTATTAAAAAAAAAGGAAAAATATGAAGGGCCTGGTCTTGTCAATATCCAATGCCCAGCCCATTCCAACAATCCACCCACTACCAACTATCATTTAAAAAAAAATGCCCAAAAACAAGGAAACAAAACAGAAGTAAAGAGCCCTAAGCAGCAGCACGCCACCACTGCAACACCAAGATGGAAGT
The DNA here is from genome assembly GCA_017589665.1 of Selenicereus undatus. Taxonomy (NCBI): domain Eukaryota; kingdom Viridiplantae; phylum Streptophyta; class Magnoliopsida; order Caryophyllales; family Cactaceae; genus Selenicereus; species Selenicereus undatus. The sequence continues at coordinate 122,850,321 of JACYFF010031957.1, read as the reverse complement.
TGGGCCACCTCTCTCTCTCTCTCCCTCTCTCTGTCACTCCTCTTTGTCGATCGAAAAAATTCAAGCGAGGAGCTTCTACACCCCTGCCGACCACATCTCTGCAACAACAACCCATCACCGCCACACCTCTAACCTCTGTATTGTATCGCCCACCACCGTGTCCGAGTGATTTCGACAGGTCTGATCCGTATCCCGTGTCCGAATCCGTGTCGGATCGTGTTGACACGGGTATGGCAGGACCAAGTTCCGAGTCCAGGAAACTTAGGGTTATCACCAATGGAACACAAATCAAAAACCTTTTGATTGCCTACTACACACAAAGAAATAGATTATACTCTAACAAGGCATTAAGCTTCCACGCTGAAAAGCGGACATTTAAATGAAAAAGAAATCCAGATGTAGCAATCTTCCAAATCAAGGACAAGATGTAGAAATAAAAGTGAGGTCACGACTTGGCAACATTTGTTGCAAACGAAGTACCCAAGACTCAAAGTACAAGACACATTTGAACGAAGTGAACATTGCTCTTTAAGCATCAAAGGAAAATCTCTGAAAATGATTTCATGAGAAAATAGCAAGCCTTCTCAAAAATCACAGTGCACATAAGATGACAACTAAGCGAGTACCAGACTTCAAAATGAAGTGAAAAACTGCCATGAAAAAGTGGGAAATCACGCGCATACATATATTAATCTAATAGTTTACACGTTAACAGCACAAGTATCTAAAAATCCCTTCGTACATAAAACCAACTTTCACAATTTTACCATAACTGAAGTTCACATCAATTGGCCTACTCTGGCTAGATTGAGCCTACAGTATGTACGATCTGTTTATTGATTTCCCACACAAGTTCAAACAGAGAAAGAAACCATACCAAAATATTTGAAGTCGGCTATTTAGGAACCTTTTTATAAATTAGGTCAAGATCCCACATGTTTCATAGATTAAATACCAATTAGATGATAAAGAAGCAAAGTAATTCAACCCTAGAATTTAAAAGTGCATTGGTGGTTGTTGACTGCAATCTTCATATAAGAAAAGAATGCAAGATACACCAATTTCTTATGAGGTGCTGCATATGTGACAACATACAGAGATTCACAAATGGATCCAAATACGTCAAACTTCAAGAAGGGATTCAACAATGTACCATGGACAGAATTAGAGCCTGAATCCTTTATTGATCGACCACGCCGCCATCCCATCTTCAGTAGCAACTTTACCCCTAGCAAATGACATCAAGCATGCTCTAAGTAATAATGCAAGATTTGCTTTGAAAAGACATTTGCCGTATCAGAGAACAAACCAACAGATTCAGTAGCAGGGGCAACTAGTTCATCTGGAACGGGGCCAGGGATGGCCGATGGCCTGCAGCAAGCAAACAGAAACATTATTTAATGCATAAGACCATTGAGATTTTCACACCAGAAAACACTGACGACAGCAGCCACCAGGCCTTTAAAGTTTTGATTTTACAGAGAGAGATCAGAATCTCTCTGAGGGTAAGGCATAGAATATGAGCCCTGTAGAGTTATCCATTCCCATCACAGAGATTGAGTACTTTCTTCATCAATCTAATCCTACCCAAACCCATTGGGTCAGACTATCTCACCCACAGCCATGAGATATGGTGAGATAATGCATTCAGAGGTGACTTCTAAAACGTTTGGGTGACATTCTTATTATAACGGTGACTTGTATATCATCTAGCTAACTTTTGATTTGTACATAAAAGTCACTTTTGAAGAAGCAAACTATAGGGTCATATACTATCATCAACACTTCACACGGGCTACAAGGTGAACCAATCACCCAATGTTATGCAGCAGTAGCAGTACTACAACAACAACAATAACAAATCCTAGTATCAGCCTTGCCGAGGTAGGGAATAGTGAGATTCAGATACGCAATGCATCAACCTTACCCCTACAACCAAAGAGCTTCAAAAGGTGCAAAAACAAGGACTTTTGAAGAGACTACTCCTCCCAGTATCATAGCTCCTTAAACTACATATACTAAAAAGGAAATGAGCAAGAACCTCAGTTGTAAACAAAACAAGGAACAATCAATGGAGGGAGAAGAAGCAAGGGCAGTAAAGTACCTCTGCTTCTGCTCCTTTTCTGCTTGTTTCCGAGCAAGCTCAGCAGCCGTAAATCCAAACGTATCGAACTGCGATGATGTCCCAAGAAGATGACCTTCCACTTCCTTGGAAATGGAACAAATCAAATCAATATTCGAAGTCACAAAATAATTGCCTAAAATGCAGGAAGCAGACCATGATACATGTAAACACATAAAGTAAAAGGCCAAAAATAGCATCTTAGGCAGGAGAAAAGCAAAAGCGCGGACGAAGAAGGCAGATGTACTCCATGTCTATGAACCCCAAAACACGCATCCTAATTTGAATATAAAACTTGTTCATTTTCATCATGCAGCTTCCTCAAATTCAAAGGTGCCTTCCTTCTATTCTTCAATAATGTACAAGAACACAAACAAAGAATGGGAAGTAGACATTGGTACAGAATGCATCACATTTCCAACCAAGAGAGGGAAAGCAGGCAAATAAAGAGTAGAGTAAGGAACACCCTTTGACAAAAACGCTAGCCTCAGTTGAGATTACAAAAAGCATCCGTCAAATATTTAAGTCAAAGTGAAACAACAGAAGCAGCATGCGCTCAAAGAGAGATGTAAACCTTTAGTCTGAGCCTTCATTAGACAAAAGTACAAACAAAAATCACAGCAAAAAGAGTAGTCAACCAAGATATGCGGAAAAGTGGCATTAGGTGGATATAAGTCATATAACTTACTGCTTTTTCATCTTCATCCAAGAAATCCAAAACACTCTGCTTTTTAACTTCAGCTCTGCTTTTCCGTGATGATGAGAATGACTGAGGAGTCCAGCCTGCAGAGAAGTTCCAATATTAAGGGATACATCACTTGACAACAAGTAAATCAAAATACTGAAGGACCAACACTGAGTATCTAGACATACCTTCCTTAGATCCCACTGTATTGTAATAACCTGCAGAAAATCCTCCTGTGAATGCTCCATGAAATCTTCTCCTCCCTTCTTCATCTCTAACCTAGAAAAGGCATCACATTTATTTTCCAGACCTCAGCCACGTAAACGAAGAAGAATTAGCATGTCCTAAACTGTCATTACTCGTCGATGTCTGTCATTCATACAATGTCCAGTCAAGTATTTAGCTGAGTTAGATCGCACTTGCCAATGCTTCCACACTTTCTGCTCTTGCATACATCTATTAACTATACACTTATTATCCTTCCAAACTGCATCACAATTTATGTTTTTTTTTTTTAAATTACTCTTTTCCCAAAAAATTCTGCGTACGTTGGAAACCAATTTGCTCATGGAGGTACGACCGCCTACATTTACTTCTCCCCACCCCACCTTCAGCAGAGTTCACGCAGGCATTGTTTGACTTCAGTGAGATTTCCCTCTCTACAAACGAGGCTTTGCATGGCTACTTTAAAAGTAGTGAGGAAATTGAACTACAGGGCCCGACGTGTCTTTCGCTTTTCGTGTAGGCCATACAGTATCTCCCAACAACTCTTCAAAAACGGTGAACTACAATATTTCACATTCGCCACCAATTCCAGGCTCTGCAACTTAGTCATTTGTGTTCGCCCAACAATTCACTCATATTTTGCTAACCTAAGCATAGATCATTTGAAAGACCCAGTAAGGGGATTTGATCACCTCTCTAAGACCTAAGGGTCTGTGCTTCTAGCTAGTCCTCACAAATATGTAAAGACGAACACATTGTCGATTGATACAACGTTTAAAAGACAAAACTGCTGGACAACTACACCACGTACTCCACCCAAAACAGTGCTGAACATTCAATCTCACAACAAGTACCAATCCAATGCAGAAAAAAGCTGAAATTGCAAATTCTCCGACCAGTTTTCGTTCACCAAGGTGTAGAAAACCAACATACGCAACAATCATACCTCAATGAATTGAATTGAACATCAAGAATTTGCAAATACAAAGAATAAATTCAGAAAAATCAAAAAAGAAATAGGAACCTCTTGCTTCCAAGCAGGAAGAGTTCGGAGATGTCCAGAAGTTTCTGCAAGAGCCTTCTTCTTGCGACTGGTGATCTCCTCTTCTCTCTGTATCGGCTTTCCCACGTACACGAAATCTTCCTCGTCAGAATCCATCTCTCTCACTCCCCCCGAAACCCCTGCTTTCTCCGGCTCCGGCACGTTCTGGAATATAGACGAACTACATGCCCAACTAGCCAACGCCTGATAGCAGCTCTTGGTTTTGGATTTGGGAGGGGTTTCCTTTTTTCTTTTTTCTTTTTTTTTTGGTGTGATAAGGTCTCTTGAATTTAACCAGGCTATTTTTATTATATACGACAATCCTATATAAGTCATTTCACAAAATAGATACTTTTTATAGCGACTTTTCTTACTTTTGGATAGGGGGTTTTTGTTCTTCAAACAGGATGGGGATTTATTATGAATTTTGTTTACTCAATTGATTGGTCACTTACATTTGGATCTCTTTAGGTCATGCGCAATCAAAGTCTATATTGGGAGGTTATTGTTGTTGTTTACTTAGTTGATTAGATAAGAGATGATGTGTTTTATGGCATTCTAATCAAATTTCTTTCGTACAATTCAAAAATAAAATGTATTTCGGAGTTGACTGATGCTAAATTATCATCATCCTTACAAGATCAATCTTATTTTTTTAAAAAAAAATTCAACAATAAACAAATACTTGTATCAGGAGGGATCAACGAGTCTAGTTGTGCATGTTTCGGAACTCCAATTCAGATGTCAAACCAAGTATCATTTTATTTCCCTTTTGACAATGGAACAAGTATATGTCAGTATTATAAATATCGCTCCATGTCAATTGTATGTACTATTATGGCCAAAATTTGGTATAGATCAAATTTGTCTAGTATTGCAGTGGCCAATAGCAATCCACAACAGCTCACATTTGCCAATATTTGGTTGAATTTTAAAAAATTTGTGCATTGTCTAAATTACAAAATGACATAAATTCGAAATAAAGTTGCCCAACTTCAATACATCCCACTTCATAGAAAAATCAGTATGATATACATTATTAACAGCTTAGGTGCATGAAAAATTGACCTATGAATAAAATCTAATGAAATTAAGATTGAACGTATTTTACAAAGCAAAATGATACACCTAAAGCATAACAAAAAGAAAATGTTGCAATTAACTAAACTTGTAAAACATCAAGCTTCACTACCCAACTAATGTGCTATTTTTGACTTCTACAGTTGATGTGTGCTGGCCCCCAAATATTTCTCCAACACTCCCCGAAAAACTGAGTGCTTTCCATCATTTCTAACATTTGTGTTTAAAAGCAAGAGCACCATTCACCCCCAAACATTGCTTAGCACTAGCAGCATGGCATTTTTCCGTATGGCTTGGATGATTGAAGGGTTACATCACATTCTCTATAAGCCAAAGTCCGACTGAGCTCGCTTCAGAACATCTGTTACTCTTTGGAAAAACTCGGGTTCTCTCTCTTTTATTTCTTCAAGTTTCAGCGACTCGTGCTCGTCTGCCTGTGAAAAAATGGAGGAAATCAGGAAATTTGGAAGCCCAAAACACAAATTTATTTAGGTCGGAGGAGAAGCAATGAGGAAAAGATAGTTATGATTTAGCTTAGAGAATATTCAGATTGATTCTTCATAGGAAATGTACAAATAAAAAGTTCAGCATCCCTAAAGCATATGGTTTGTAATAAGGTAAGGTACAAAGAACCTGAAGAACATGGTGTTGATCTGAAACATACCTCATCAAACTTCAAAAGAATTAAGTTTGTGACGGATGCAGGTTTCAAGCGATCCCACCTAAATTGACGATGACACGGGGATGTTGACACTTACAGTAGAAATCGGGAAAGCGAGATAGGGTTTAGAATGCAGCCAAACCTGAGTGTATATTGATGGGAAACATACCTTACAAGCATTAATTCATTCACAGATCGCCACATTGCACGACCCACGTCTTTAACAGACTGATCTCTTGCACTTCGTCCATGCCACAATTCTTTGGCAACATACATCACTTCTTCAACATCCACCTTCATAAGAAGCAACCAGTTGCAATCATCAAATTAAGCATGTCACGAAACACTTTGACATCAATAAAATGCTAAAATTAGAAGACCAAAGAAAATCAAGAGTTAACAAGTAGTTGGGCTACAGAAGAATATGCAAGTCCAATTCCCAACTAACTGTTGCCGGATAAGCATAAAGTTTGTAAGCAATCTAACAATGGGCTTGTCAGAAAGCATCCACCCTGATGAGTGGTACAACAACAACAACAAACTCCCAATGTGGGTCCCGCTTTCGCGGGGTCTGGGGAGATCCAGCTGTAGGCAACCTTACCTCTACCGGTATTCCTACCCATAGAGAGGTTGATTCCATAAGACCCACAAAACAGCTATGAGAAAAAGGTTTGAAGAGAAAACGATTGCAAAACCATAGATCGCCGTAAGAGAAAGGGGGAGGGGGAAAAGGATCCGGATAAACGAAAAGTTAGGGAGCGGAGATTACTGAGTATGACAAAAACTAAATATTTATCGGGCAAATTGTCATCTTTGATATGACAGAAATCAAATTGAGTGCATGAATAAACCATTCCATGCATCTTTTATCTATTGAACCAAAAAGCATTTTTCCAATCAAGATGGAACAACCTCTTAGCAATCATAGGGTTTAGAAGATACAAGGCAGGGTTTCTGTCAAAACATTGGTGTGATGATGCTTGTTGGAACCTTCAGTGGACTATGATGCTCTCATCCTTTTTCAAGAGCATAGGGCTTACATTGGCCAAGCTCTAAGCACAAACAAACTTTCAATTCCTTTCTAGGATACCACAAAATATTCACAAGGTTTACCGACACAAATATGCTACAAGAGTTGAAAATTCACAGGTGTTATTGCAGTTTCACTGTAGGATGAACTGATTGGGCCTCTTAATCTGTTGATTATATGTAATTTTCGTCCTTAAAACAGCCCCATTCATTGCCAAAATGGGGAGGACATTTTCTTTTCTTTTCTTTTCTTTTCTTTTTTTGTGGGGGGGGGGGGGGTGTGGGAGACCACCATACCTGGACTTCACTAGCAGTGCCATACACCAATTCCTCATGCTCAATTAAGCGTTGGTGAAGGATTCGGTAGTGATCCATATCAAAATTTACAACAGGCTCATATTCAACTTGAAATCCTGCCAGCTTTGTAACAACATAGGACGCCATCACTTGCCCGAAAATTGCAGGAACAGATCCCAAAACAGGTATAATGCGTACTCTAAACCCTGGTACAACCTGGCAGGGCAAATCTGAGATCAGAAACACGTGAAAATTAAGAAAATCAGAAACAGGGAGCCCCCAAGAAGAGAAACCAAGAAAAACAGAGGCACACAAACAAAAAAGTGAGCCTCCAGCAGCATCCAGACTAGGAGGGTTGTAACCATCGAAATTTACTCAAACGTAACCTATTACATGATGTATATCTAAGCTCCCAACAGCTCTGAGCCAAGTATAGGAGGTAAGATGGTATAACAGCCAGTTTATAAGAGATGCCAACATGTGCTGGGAAGTCCTAATTTGGTTTGAGAATTGAAACTTGCATCTGTTGCTTCATTCATCAAGGAGTAGAACAAGGGCCAATACCATCCGCCACAGTGATTTCAGTACTGGCAGCGTTTAAAAATGTTTAAATGCATGTAGTGCCCTAACTAATTTCATCAAGAAACAAGTACAACACAGAAACTATCCCAGACCTGAAAAAGACAGCATGCTTGACCTTGTGCATATCACCCTCCTCCCTTGTCACTGTAGACTGTTAAGTTCATCTCCTCCCCCTCCCCCTGGTTTTCAATCTATGTCTACCATGCTATCTGTGTTCGTTAGAGTCATCATTCGCAACCTAGCAGCATATCTACCATTTCCAACCCTCAAACACCTATGCTTGCTGGCGTGCCCTCAAACACCCCCCCCGTTAAATCCTCCTTTCTACAGTCCATTTATCAAGGATAAATTTGACAGCGAACATTCGGCACGTAAAAGTCATCCCAAAAGCCTGTGATCGGACTACGGAAACCAAACGCCATATAATGGGTAAGATCAACATCAAAGGTGGATTAAACTTGGCAGGTGGGCGGTGGCAATAGCCAAACAGCAGTCAGATACACAGTACACCATGATTGTTTCCAATCTTAGCTAGGGTATTTATTTATTCAAGAATTCCCATGCATACTGTGCTTAATATTCTAATTTGTGTATGGACTCCTGTATTGTTACAAGAAATAATAAATGAATGAATGAATGAAATCTTAACAAAACAGGTTCGAGAAGCTCAATAAAATAGATTGTTTCCAGAGAACGATCACATCATAATTTTCGAAATGATTAGAACCTAGAAAGTCTCTCACCTGGTAATCAGAAGGATTTTCTTCTTCTCCACTTAGTCCCTTGAATGGAAGCAGCTTCACTTTTGGCTTCTCCAAAGAGAAAACCACAGGGATTCCACCTTCAATTCCATGGTCTCTCTTCAATCGGTGTCTTACCTGAATAACAGACATTGCACAAAATGCTTAGTAGATGCCAGAATTAGAGAAAAGTGGTATAGAGGCTGTTGCCAGCCAGTGTGATGGCAAGCAGTGACCAGAATTTATTCAGCATTCCCATCTAAAAGTACCAGCAAGGAGAATATTAGGGACAAAATATGCAGCTAAATATAATTCTGCTCTCGCATTATTACTTGGAATTGCAGGATGCATGCTTTAAGGCATAAAGCGTATCATGCATATCTTCTATAAAAGGAGAAGGGTAAGAAGAGTACTGCTCGAGATAGAGGATCATTTGTTGATTCCCTCAAATCAGCCACACGAATACGAGTTGGATCAGCTCTAGCACCAGCTCCTGTTGCAGATAGAACCTTCAAGCCTCTCCGTACACATGCAGCTAGCAGTGCTACCTATTACATAAATACATCAAATAAGGTGACAGCAAAATGCAACCATAAACACGACTTTCTAATATTCAGGCTCCGGAATAGCAGTATTGGGAAATAACTCATACTGTAATTGCTACAGGTCACTACTTGGTAGACCACGTTGGACACAAGCCATATCAAATCTAGAAGAAAGATTGGACAATGTAGCAAACATCAATCCTTTCAAAGTACCTTGGTATCTATGTTATCAATGCAATCCAGAACAAAATCTGGGTTGCCAGACAGTATTTTTTCTTCAGTAGACGAATCATACAAAGCCACTTGTGCATCAATCTGGCACTCCGGAAAAATCTTTGAGAAGTGCTTCTTAAGGCATAAAGCTTTTGGCATACCAACATCCTCTCTTGTTGCAACAGCATGTCGGTTGAGAGATGAGACTGAAACCTTCACAAAGCACATAATTGATATTGCTGTCACCACACGAATGCATCATAAACTTGGTAGAGTAAATAGACAATCAATTAATCACACCTCCAAGAATTCGGGGGGGGGATAAATTTTTACAATAATAACCAGAAAAATCATTGAAAACACATCAAATAATGCTATCCTAATTCATTAAATATGTATGAAATAATTTCCATGATTTCTTATTGAATGTCTTTCCAATAATTGTAACTCAGCATAAAAATAACTAAATTGTGCATTCATTAAAAAAAAGAAAAAAAAATCCCATTCTGTTCCTTGTCTCTTATCTTGAAGGTGATTCATTATCCATAACCTTTCATGACGCAATGAGATGATTTGACAATAGTTCCATACCGTAACAAAATCCTAAAAGATGAGACCCCATTATTTCTATAATTCTATGAATAGGTGCTTTCTATGGGTAGGAATACCGGTAGAGGTAAGGTTGCTTACAGCCGGATCTCCCCAGACCCCGTGAAAGCGGGACTCACACTGGGAGTTTGTTGTTGTTTTCTTATGAATAGTTGCTTCAATTTACCTGACATAGCTACATGTTTTTCAAGTCATATGCCCATATTCTATAGAGGAGAACGAAGGAGCTGAAAAGTCACTAATTTTCTGCTTTAGTTCTTTTTTTTTTGGTTTTTTTTTTATAAGAAGTTTTCACCTTTACTTCATAATAAGGGACTCGTTTTTTTTTGGGGGGGGGGGGTTAATTGTCCGTCACTTTTTCTTTCTCGTGAAGTCAATGCCAGTAAATACTCTTCCACTGTAAGCCCAAAGAAGTATCTTGATAATTCTTGCGCAAAGTTGTGTCTAACTGACTCCCCATAACTTTTTACTTCATTCATTGAATTAAAGGAATCCATATGGATCATGAACCATGGCAGGAGCTTAGTCAAAGGCAATGGGGAATGGGGTAATATGGTAGATATAGATGTCTCCATTTTCGACAATTCTTTGTCCGTTATATCACCAACTATGTTAACTTGTACCGGTTCTCTTGATTTTTACAATAAGATTCTTCTTTCAATAAGATCGCTTGTCCCCCCCCCCCCTCCCTCTTCGCTTTCCCCAATTTACTTTGATAAGAAGCAGCAGAACAGATAGGAACTTTTCTTTTTTAATTTATCTACATAAATGATAAGGTAAACTTTTACTGATATCCTGAGTAAAAATTCGATTACGATACTAGAACTGCAGCCATAAAATTTTCAGTAGATTGCATGCCCTTCACCAAACAATGAAAGGTTATAAGATACTAGAGTAGAGGTTTATATCCTAAATTTATGGGTTATTAATTATGACTAAATGGAAGAGGGTCTAGGGCCAATGCTAAATGGGAAAAATAAAGACAAGAAAGGTACATTAAATGAAAACCTGATCAAAATCCACGAGCAATAGCCTCCCTACACCAGATCTCAGAAGCATAGATGCAGCATGACTTCCAACACCTCCAAGACCAATAACCACCACATATGATTCCATTACTTTCTGCTGGCAATCAAGACCAAAGAACTGAATGTTCCTATTTTCCAGAGAACAACAAATGCAACCCATGCAGATGAGTCGATATACAAACTAACAAAATGCTTCTATGATAATCAGGCATACAAGGTTATCTATCAGAGATAAAAGGTTATTTCACCACATAAAACACTCAGACCAAAAGATTGACATCATAATTTAAACAGGACATACAAAAAGGGCAAGTTTTCAGGCAACGAGCTCAAAAATGCAAGGACATAGCATATGATGCCTCTAGATGAAGGTTTTCCACACATTTTGTTCCCTTTTTTTTCTTTTTTTCGGAAGTTGCACTCACCAATTAGGTGGCATTTACTCCAATATAGTCCAACATTGATTTTATCATATTTCACAGTCACAGAATGCACACATATGTAAGAAAAGCCATCCTATCTATGTCTGCAGAACAGACTGAATCGAATTATTTTTACCCAATAGCGTCCAAATACTTCCAGCTCCTATCACATAGGAGAAAAGGGTGATAAGATGTTAGAATTTGTGTTCATCCATTAGTTTTAAAACTGTGCTTTTGCATGGCGTTATATATTTCAATTTTTAAAAACTATTCCATAATTCTTACTTTTCCTTATAATCAAGATTATACTTTTATCAAGCTTATCAATGCAATTATTTCCAACTCATACAATTTTACAAATTTCATAGGGGGAGGGGAAAGGAGTAAAATGAATCCTTAGAACACGTGATGTAGAGATTGAAATACTTAAATGTTTAGTACTCCTATCTACATCAACTTTCATTAATTCATTCAATTAGTTAATCAATTAGATTTATTTATTTATTTTATTTTGATAAAGAAAAGGTAATATATTATATATAATGATTAAATGATCAGATGCATAGCTAGCATCCTACATAAAGTTTATTATAGAAAATATTTGATAGGACATGGCCATTACTTGCAATCTTAGGCATCAGATTTATCGAATAAACAGACAGATGGAAAGAAAAAATAAGGGATATGAAAAACTAGTAAAATAAAGCTTCCACATGGATTAATGAACCTAGGTTAAATATAATGAACCCAAGTTACTAACCTTGGTGCATATTAATACACCAAGATCATCAAACTAGAATCACATACACAAATAATTATTTTCCAACTTATTATGGAAGTAAATCTAAGATATCATGTGTCAGCTCACACTAATACCCTTATATGTGCCTAATATTTTGTCTCAGGAGTTGGAAGTCAATCAAGGAAAGAGAGTGTCACAGATTTAACTTACCAAACTGAAGTAGAAGATCACCTAAGAGATTGAAATAGTAAATCTAAGACATCATGTGTCAGCTCACACTAGTACCCTTATATGTGCCTAATATTTTGTCTCAGGAGTTGGAAGTCAATCAAGGAAAGAGAGTGTCACAGATTTAACTTACCAAACTGAAGTAGAAGATCACCTAAGAGATTGAAATAGGCACACAAAGTTTCCAGGACAAGAAAGTGGAAAGGAGGACCTGGTGAGGAGCACAAAAGGACACCAACGGGGAAATCGAGAGAGAGAGAGAGAGAGAGAGAGAGAGAGAGAGGAATTCATTGCAAATGCCTTCCAATAAAGAAAATAGGATAGGAATCTGAATAATTACATGAAAGAGGCTATTTAAGGTTATATTCACACCATAATAGCCCCTTCTACGTAAAAGCACATTCATCTGAATGGGAACAAGGTAAATACAAAACTAGCTGTCTAATCAACCAATATCTATTCCTCCTACATGCGCAGCAAGTCAACATGCTTGAACTTGTATCTTTGGTTTTGATACCAAAAGCAGCTTCACCAGATCCACTAAATCAATGTCATCTCCAGAAACAATCACAAGACTCCAGAAATTCATAGCACGGGCAGAAAGAAGCAACTATTTAGAATAAAGAAAAACACTTTCCTTTTGCTGTTTCCTTTTTTTTCCCCATTTGATACAAGGTAGTCACAAAATCAAGAAAACAGCTCATGACAGAAGTCATGCAATGATTCGAACAAAAATAATTTGGTCAACAATAAAAGAAAATAACAGATAAAAGTTATCATTCCTTGGAGAAGTTAAAGTACCTCGTCAATTGCTCAGAAACTATAATAGCTATAAGTGATCATTCCTTGGAGAAGTTATAGTACCTGGTCAATTGCTCACAAACTATCTCATCTTCCAAAAGGTCTGGAGCTCCTTGGCCATTCATCCTATCCACAAAGCATCCATTTTGGTCTGCCTCAGAAATCAGGTATTTGTCTGTGCGAAACAACAAAGCTTCAGTTGCCAAACTGTAGAACATAATTGCTGAGTCTTATGGCCAAGGAAACTGAGTTGGAAAAGCACATAAACCAGGGAGAATGAGGAGAATTTACAATAAGTGTTGCAAATCAAAGGCCAGCAAACTGCTCACGATACGAGTAATAGGACAGCTAGGATATATATTTTGACCATTATCTTATAAAGTCCTGCTCTAGCTGTCGCATCCTAACTACCGTTGGCTCCTTCAAACATTTCTAAATCTCCAAGATCCCAAAGAATCATGCTTTAATAACTTGTTCTAAGGCATATAAACAAAGATGAGACTACTTGCAGCTCCCTACAGTTGGCTTGGGTGATTGTTAACCCGTCTACGCCATCTTGCACTACTTCTTTGACTCCTCAAATCGTTTTTAGGCACAGAACATGACATCGTCAAACCTTGGACACGCATGAAAAGCATTAGATTTCAATATTGTTGAAATTTATATTCCAACCCAGCAAAACGTTAATTCCTTTCTGGAAATTGAATTCTGAGAAAATTTGGAGCTAGTGACAAACCAATGATGCCCCTTCCCTTTCAACGATCATAAACCCTGATGTGAAAGATGAATAATGCATATGGGATAGAGGGGGTTTGAACTTTTTGAAAAGGTGAAAGGAAAGAGACACTTATATCATCGTGTGAAATAATAAAACCTACACCTCAAGAAAGCTTGCCAAAGCAACATATTTCTTACCATGTCCTACTGCTCCCTTTGCACTATAGCCTGCATCTTCAACCCTTCTGCAAATAAGATAACCAACTTTATTATTATTGAAGAACCTATAATAGACATTGATGGTGAAGTATGAAGAGATTCAACAGTTTAATCACACCAGTAAACACACCAAATTGCAGAGGTGATTTGACCTGAATATCTACATAGAAAACTGTTGACAACAGCCCTGTTTGGAAAACAGCTATTAGCCGTTAGCTGTTTCTATTGGCTGTTTGATGTTAGCTGTTTCAATTAGCTGTTTGTATTAGTTGATTCAATCAAAAATTGTGTTTGGTAAAATTAGCTGTTTCTAAAAAAAATATTTGATGAAATTCCATTTATACCCATATCTCTTATTTACCACCAAAGATGAATTTTTTTAATTAGTTGGTCACTTATTTCTTTTTCAATGTGAATTAAATTTACATGATATGTGCAAATTACCTTCACTTATATAATCACATTTTATTATTAGTTATTAAATTTTCTTATTGATTTATACATGACTTATTTTTTTGTCTAATTTTCTTTTCAATCTAAATTAAAAGTTATGTGATGTTTAAGGCCCATAACACAACCTTATTTTGTTGTTCACTTCGAAAAATTTATATTTGTTATTAGTTTAACTTTCTTTCAATATGAATTGATTTTTTTGAAGCCGGTAGAAATAGAGAACTAAAATTTGCATTACAATTAGTATTACTACATAATTAGCAAAAATTAATGATTTTATGTTTTTAAAATAAATTATGAAAGTATGGTTACTATGTATCATTATTTAGTTTGAATTTGAAGAAGCAAGTAAAAACTTACAAGAGAGAGTGCAAGAAAAAATATATGGATTTTGTTTATGATATTTAATCAAGGAAAATTTAGTCTTTTATATTAAATCTCCAAATAGCCAACTTGAAAAAGTTACAAATGTTAACTTTTTGGAAAACAGCTTTTTGGGGTGAAAAGGCTATTCCAAAAAGTCATTCACCAAACAACCCAAATAGTTGTTTGACTTTTAGTCAAACAGTCAAAATCATCCCAAAAAGCCATTTTTGAGCAAAAAGTCATTCAAAAAGTCATCTACTAAACACCCCCAACATGACCAATAACCTACAACTAGCAAGACTATTTCTCCGGCCAATCTTTGCCCCGAGCAAAGAAAAGAGGCACAGTGATGACCAGAAACATAATTGGAACAAGAAAAAAATTTTAAAAATATTCTCAAAATCTCTTCCCTTTGACTGATATTCTTATGACAACAAAGACACCACAAATACATGGTCCATCATGATGAAATTATTAGTCATCCAAACAGTTGCAAAGACTCAACAATCCATGTTTTTGACAAGCAACTCACAAAGAAACGTTTGCATTGATCAACAATCACGAAGGGAGTTCTACCCTTCAAAGAAGAAACACTAGCAATGTCAAGCCTAATATTTCGATGAATCCTACTCTTCAAAGAAGAACACCAGCATATCAAGTCTAATATTTAGGTGTACGTGATAGTTTGGTTTAGTGTTAAATTACAAGGTGAAGGTTATGTGAATTCAGGGGAGTAGAAATTAAAGGCAGAGACTTTTTCTAACGGGTTAACATTCAATAACCATGTTTGGCATGTACTCCCAGAAAGATAAAAATGTCATCCAATGTGCGTATGGTTTCCATCCTTTTCTTGCCTCCAGCTCCCACACGACCTTCCCCTTCTACTGTCTAAACTTTCACCATTATAGTCTCTGTCTAGTGTCTGCAAATAAAAAGGGTAACACCAATGCCCCACTGCCAATATTGACACCATAAACTCCTAGCCATCGACTCTCCTACATAGCTTCACCACCTTAGTAGAGAGCATCCCAACATCTCTCCTTCAACAAAACCTTTCTCCATTACTTACCACAGAAGCGCAAAGCTAGCGAGTTGAGTTGGCTTCCAGCAAGCAACACATGAACATGATTGTCCTCACTCAAGAAATCTCTCGTATGAGTTCGTTATTGGCAGCATCTAAGCTAAGATCCATAGAAAAGGAGAAAGCGCAAGTCCATGAGAAAATATCATCAGCCAAATTCACCTCTGTAGCCACATATATCGGTGAATCTCAACTTGAATGGTGATTTGGAATGTCAAGTTTGGTGGTCAGATCTTGCGGGCGGTGAACACCGCTTACTATTGCAGGGTCAGTGTCGCACAGTGACACCAGTGGTGGATGGGATGATTAGGGTGCCTCTGCTGGTGAGTGAGGTGGCTTGGCAGCGGACAGCCCACCCTTGTTCAAACAACAATAGTAAGTTAGCACAGATCCCGAACAAGTAGGGTTTGAAAAGATTCAAGTGTTTGTAGGCTTACCCTACTAGCAAAGAGTAAAAAGGGGAGACTGTTGTTCCATTAAAGATTAAAAAATCAGACAATTCGCCTCCTCAGTGTTTTCGCAATCTTCCATTCAGAGCTTTGCACTAGGTGAGGGTATCACACTGCCATTCGCCTAATCTGGGGTTAAAATTCTTCCTCATTTAAATTATTCCATATAACAAAATCCGTGTAAATATAAGGCTAATACAAGGGCATTGTCGGTACATAGTTGACCATTGAGAGATTGTACGGTGACCCAATTGCCAAAAATTAGTGTTTTAATCAAGAGCTTTATTTGACTCAATTTCTCCATCAGGAGACAACCACATGTAACTCTGGAAACAAGGAGGACATTCCCACTTCATTCTTAATCATGTGCTAAGCTAATACATGATAGAATCTGAACGCCACTCCTAGATCAGTAACATGCGACACTTAAAGCCCAAACACAACTTCCTTCCCATCTTTCTCTAATAGAAACTCGTCAAAGGATTGATGCCACAAAAAAGTAAGATTTCGGTGCAGAGAATCACATATTCCATCAAGATAGAATATCTGAACTTGCTTAGTTCATTGCTTTCACTTGAATAGCCTCTAAACGAATACATTTTAACCTCAGCATTACATTTTCAAGCAGAACTATGTCTTAGCAAATACAAATAAATGCTCCAAAAACCCTACACAAAGCAGCACCAGAGGCCATACTCAGAAGCTCCCACTTATACATACACCACCAAATAAAGACGCGATAATTCACATCCATTTTTCAACTTCCCACAATCAAACTATTCCTCCAAATCCTGATCCAGTCCTCTATAATTTGACACATTTCCCATTAGGGTTCTTTCCAATTGTAAGCATCAATGGCAAACACAGTTGAACCTGATTACTCTCAATCAGCAAATAAATACTCAAAAATCTTGCAAAAAAGAAAGAAAACGATTACTGATTGTGTGGAAGTTAGGGGAAATGAAGTACCTGTTGAGAAGCTTGAGGAGTGCGACTGTGGAGAGAGAGCCAATGAAAGCACCAGTGCCCACTAAAGCTAGCCATTTCAATCGCTCCTCCATTGCTACTGCTTTGAGTTTAGTCCAGTTTTCTGAGGATTCGAACAATGATTTTGCCAAGAGTTCTGTTGGGGGGGGGGTGTTCTGGAAAAACCCTCAGAACATAAACCCTCTTCCCCGTGCTCCGCTGCAAAACACCACCTCAATTCTACTGTTGTCTTTCTTATTTAATGACAACTAGTGTTCCTAATGCAATGCACAAAAAGCTAATAAATTTTCAATTGTAGTAATTGTTTATAAAAATTATAATAAGTTATTTATGAACAATCTCATGCATAACTTTTTTTCAGATTTTATGTAGAATCATCAGTAATTTTTAGACAAAACAGTTATTAAAGGATGCAGATCTTCAAAATCTATAATATAAAAAAAAACTCTAATATATTGAGATATACTATAATTAAATTAGTAAATGTTTCTAGTAGGCTTGTCGCAATTGTATTGTAATGCTTGTATATTGATTTTGAAAATATGTAATCCAAAAAAGTTATTGAAATTTAACTTAAAAAACTAATAACGTAGTTAACTTGTAATATTTAATTTTTTTTAATGAAAGACTAATTAGAAAATATTTAATGAATAACAAAGTATTGATGAAATTTTTTCATAATGGTCATAAATGTGTTCTTAATTAAATAACAACAATAATAGTTTTTTAAAAAAAAAGACATACAATTAGGTTAGGAGTTTTTCATGTATGTTACGTTGGGGATATTCGCTTGAACTCTTGCACTCTAAAAATTTAAAGCAATTTGGTACCTTTTGGTGATAATGTGGTATTATATTGTATATATAGGATCCGTAATTATGATTCTATTGCATATGTGATCTCTAATATTCAATAGTTATATTTATATTTATAATTTTTTAAAAGCGAAATATTAATATATTTATATTTGTGTTCAAAGAGATAGGTAAAATAATAATAATAAAAATCAAATATTTTATTTTATATGATAATAATTGTGTCTTTAGAGTACATAAGATATAGAATATGTGTATATCACTATGTGCCTTTGTAAACATAAGCTTAGGGTAAAAGTTGGAAATCAAACATGCACAATAGATTATCTGGTAAATATAATTATTATAATATAATGCATTGTCTTTGTTAATATTGGGAGTGGTATTAGCAAATTCTATATCATACTCCTATGAGTACATACTCTCACAAGTCACGTCAACGCCACATATTAAAAGTTGTTTATATGACAAATACACATTGAAAAAATATATATACTTGGTAAGCGGGAGTACACGCTCCCAGGTGTATTATATACATTACCGTGGTATTAGTATCCTAATATGATGCATTATCATAATTAAACATTGTCTCTTTTTGGAAATAAATTTTTTCAAATTGTAATCAACTTTATAAAATCCTTTTTTGGGGGGAAAGAAAATCTTCCGTACCTAATTAACTTTTAAGTTGTGTTTTTTTATCAAAAAAAAAACAACTCGTATTTTTTAAAAAAATTAATTATCTCAAAAATTTTGTAGGAGTGGTATGTGTCAAAATTTTAGAGGGTTTATTATATATATATATATATATTTGTCTGATAAAGTGGTTAACAACTTCACTTTTTTTTATTGGTTTTGATTTATTTTTTTTCACTTGAGTTAAGATACTCTTGATAGATATAAGAAATAAAGATCTTCCAACAACAAAATTTCATTTATAAAACTCAAATATAATATTATTTTCATCAACAGCAAGTGTCAAACCACTTAATCAATCAATACTAGTCAAAAACTCGACGTAATACATGCTAAGTGCTTGACTTTAGTGTTGAACTACCCAATGGTCAATATTTTAACACTGAATTCACCAAAACGATTTTAAACTCAAACATTCCTATTAGCCAAACCTAAAATAGGTCTGCTTGAATAGACAACAAGCTTTATCCAATTTATTTTATTTTTTAATGTTGCCTTATCTAATTTAGTTTAAATTGATTTAATTCCGGCATGATTTGGATTTTTAAAAAATCCATCAGCTAGGTCATGTGCATCTTGAATATATAGAAGAAAAATGTAAGAAAAGTTTTTGACAACCGTGCTATTAACGATGAATTCTCAAATATAATACATAGTTTCAAGTGCATCAAGTTTCTTAATTATAAGTATTAAAGTCACATTTTCTTTATAATTGTACGTGACTGTAATTATCCATCTAAGGACTTAGCATAAGCATAATATCATTTGAGCTAGAAGATTGGCTTCGCTCAAAACTCATAATACATGATGCAGCTAACGAGCGA
>JACYFF010031957.1:122741171-122823990 GCA_017589665.1 Selenicereus undatus | reverse complement strand
CCTTAGGGCGATATTTAACTTTTGCCATAATAATAATAAACATTTGTTCTAAACCTCTCCCTTCCAATTTCCAACTAGAAAATTTACAAAAACCCAAATAGAATTATGTAACCATCATTACCTTTCCAAAATTATAGAAAACCAAGGTCCTAATTAGTGGGCAATAAATATAATTTAAGGTCTCTCAAATCAATAACCATGCATAATCATTACTGTTCCATTATTGTACTGTGATTGGTGAGTAGCGGCCGAACCAGACAACCAGCAAATCTTTCCTTTTTCTCCGGCCTTCTGCTAGCCAAGCGGCTACTTTTAAGCTCCTACACTCAATGTTTGATCTGCCCATAAATAGTAATTTGTTACTTTTTATCACAAAAAAGAAGTTTATTGCTTAATACGAGGACATTGTACACAATAAAGTAGTTGTTCTCAAATTTAAACTCAAATTTAAATCACATCTACGTACTTATTTACGTCTTTTTTATCCTATTTAGCAAAGAGGTGATAATATAATTTTTCATGACAATAAATAATCCTATAAGTAATAGTCACATACGGATTACATTTTAAGTAGGAGAGTATATAAGAATCAAGTTTAAGTTCTATCTACATACTCACTTATGCCTTCCTATTTATGAAAAAGAGTGATAATTGGTTACGATAATAAATCATCATATAAGTAATAGTCACGTAAATATTACATTCTAAGTAGGAAATTATGACGGACATGTTTTTAATATGGAGATTAGTCGTGTTGACAACAACATGATTACTTATGTAATCTCATTGTTCAATAACCATCTTAACCAGGAGTTTAAACTAATAGTTGAATGTTTACGGGAATAGGTTTATACTCGAATACTCCCCCCTCACGTGAATGTATTTTGGGCTTGAAGCATCTATTCTGCAAAGGCTCCCTATACGTTACACAATAAATCAATATGGGGAGCTGCTGAGATTCGAACTCGATGTCTCTCACTCAAAAAGACTATGATACTATGTTCAAGAATCACTTCAACTAAAAGTTTAAGCTAAACGGTTGAAGGCACAAAAGAATAGGTTTATACTTTAACACTCATAATCTAGTAAAATTGTATATTTGTTGGTCTCAAACATTTGTTTTACGAGAGCCGAGCTACTATTTGCTCGTAAATAGGTAAAGCTCCTCCGCCTAAGGATGACAATGGGGCGGGTTGAGTCGTACCTACACCCATACCCGTTTTCAAAAGTCGGACCCATGTCTGTACCCATACCCATTGGGTATTAAAAATAAAACCGATACCCATACTCAACGGGTTTTGTAGGTTTGTGGATTTTATTCAAGTTCACATAGAAAATGAAAATTAATACTCATATACAACCTATATCTAAGTACGATATATATTTATGTCATTATAAGATTGCAAAGTTGTGATATTTTAGGAATATATTGTTTAGAAATGTGAAATCAAATATATTATTGACTAATTTTTGGTTAGAAAGGTTTGGAGTTAACTTAAACTAAAAAAACATTAAAACAAGGTAATTTTTTATCGTATTATAAAACGGGTACAGTTAGGGTGTGGGTATGGGGGGTGAGGGTTATACCTATACCCATACCTGTTGTCCAATACCCGACTCATACTCATTTAAAATTCATTTTCAGCACCCATTTGGGTTTTAAATGGAGCGAATTTTATGGGTTTTAAATGGATACGAGTTTCATTATCATCTCTACTCTCGCCAAATATATTTTTCATTCACTAAACTCAAATAAAAGACTTTGCTTAATGGGAATAAGTGTCAAGGTCCTTGGATCAATTTGTGTTGATAGTAAAATTGTATATGATATGATACATAATTTAATGCAGTTTAAGAATATTTGCACTTGTCTGCCTTCATTTATTTTTTCTTCGGGGCCAATGAGGCTATTCATTGGCCCCCTATCTTTGAGAAGATCAAATGGACTAGCAAGCTCAAGGGAATAGGGAACATCTGCCACACGTAAGGCTCACACACCACCCCCTTCACTTCTCAAATAAATCAGATCTGAACAATTCCTTGCCTAGGGTTGAACGCGGGCAAAGCAGTTGGCCGTTGACAAACATATCAACGTGACTAATATCAGTTGGACAAATAAAAACATGAACATACATAAGACAATTGCTCTTCATTTATGTCTAATGCACCAGCATCCACTTCAGGTGAGATACTAGTATGTCTTGTACAAATCGTTTTATATAAGACATACTATGAGATAGATACTCGGAGTAACTTTTAATCATTGCATAGTCCACGAGGATAACTAAATATACTATGAGATAAATACTTTGGGGTGACTAATATTATTCAAATATCTTTGTAGTCACCCAATAAGTTTATGAGACTTTAAATATTAAAACTGGTGATTAATCATCTCGAAATCTCTAAAAAGACATTCATTAAAGAATTTGTCTTGTCGTAACCCTCTTATAAGATGATTTCCTCCAAAAATTTGTGTTATTATTATAACCAAATCACTGTCTTCCGTAAATAAGAAAGCATACGATACATGAATTAGTCCTTTATAATTACGATTAGAACCCGCACCATAAAATTGATGATAATAACTCACAATTAGTCTATTGACAATCATCATGTGGGGAACACTTAGGCACTTTGCCACTTGTTTAGTTGTTATCCCTTTTCGCTCTTTCAAGACTCTCTGACTCTCAAAGTTTGATAAGAACAAATGAAAGACACAAAGGAGTCGAAAAGCAAATAAAATAAAAGAAGAAAATGTGAAGTTAAAATTTAAAAATTAAATCCAAAGTGATGAAATTTTCACAACAACCAAGACTACTGTGCTGCCGATTATGATCTTCTTATCTTTCTGCCAAGATCAAAAGCTTGTTCTTAATTCCCTCCAGAAAATCATTAAATATAAATATTAAAAAAAGGAAAAAAAAAAGAAAGCTCATCACTGCTTTTGATAATTATTGCTACAATCAATGCAAAACTTCCACTTAATATAACTGTTTACATTAAATATAATTGTCTGCTCATTCAGCTTTGATTCTTTTAGCAACGTCTTAAAGTACTCCTTGAGGCCCTGTTTTTTTGGTAGGTTCTTTTTCACTTATCATTTTTAATTTATTTTAATCAATTTTAATTTACTTCAACTAATTTTAATTTATTTTAAAAAATACTAATCTTAACCCACTTCAACCTACCTCTTCATAATTACATTTTCATTATTTTAATTCATTTCAGGTCCTCAACTCACTACAAAAAAAATATACCAACTTCAACCTACTTCATTCAAAAAATAAATATCAACTTCAACCCACTTCACCTTTTTACCCACCCCAATTTACCCACAAAAAGAACAAGCCCTGAAATGGCACGACTTTACAAATTATTATCGGATGCTTGCTGTAAATTCACGCTCTTGTTTTTTTTATTTTAGTTGTAATTCTACCTCTAATTATTTTTTTATCAGTTGTTCGTTGTCAATTTGTGTTTGTTTTATTATATTTTTAGTTGTAATTTTATCTTTAGTTATTTTCTTGTATTATAGGTGATGGTATTGGGATTGTGATATTTGATCTCTTAATATTTCTTTCTTAATATTTCTTTATAACCATATGAGTTATAATATATTTGCCCAATCCATGATGGGAAATGTTAGGGCTACATTGCTTAGGAAATAAATAGTAGCTGATCCCAGGGATTGGGACTTGAAACTATGCAGCCTAGGGGTTCAAAGTTCAAACTTTATGATAAATGTTCTGGAGTTCTGTTCTAATCTATGGTAGAGTGTTGATTGACAATAGTGAAACTTGCAACGAAATATTTATGGGTCAAGATATGAACCTTCAACATCTTTAATAAAATATAAATAGTTTTACCACAATTACTACAAAAATTTGGTATGTTATATGGGTAACACATTAAACAATATACATATATAATAATGCAAAAAAAGAAAAAAAAAAGAGTTAGGGGGCATGCCCCTCCCACCCCAACAACGATCTGCCCCTATTGATAGACTTTTATAAGTATGTATTTTCATCATTGAACACGTATATAAAGTGCTATGTAATTACGTATTAGTTGAAAATGTTTAAATGTGTAAATGGGTAATTAGACTATTAAACTCAACATGTTTATCATAAACGGATTAAGCATATCAACCTGTTTAGAAATTAAATGAGTACAGGTTGAGGTTTTTCAATCCGTCTAATAAATAGGTTAGGCTCAAGTTGAGGAATTTTTAAACCGTTTAAATTCAACACGAATATGAATCTGATCCGACTTGACCTATTACCTAACTATGTTACAAACTTCTCGTATCCTTTGAAGAGGGGGGATAATCAATCGGGTTGAACTTAACTTTCGAGTTGTAATTTTTAAGTCGTAACCACTTGAACAAAAGTTACAGGGGGAAATTTTTTTGAAATTGGTTAAAATAATGAGAATAAAATTTTGAAAAAAATGGGTTGAAGTTGGGTAAAAGTAGGTTGAAGTTGGTTGAAATTGGTTGAAATTTGTTAAATTGAGTAAATTAAAAAAAAACCAACGAAAAAAACAGTCCCTTACTCGCAGTAATACAATGCATTGTACTCCTTATAGTACAAGTAGACTTAATTAGGAGCAACTAATCTTTGATTAGACTAACACATTCGAGGAAAAAACACCTTTAGTTCGAAAACATAAAATTTATGAATTGGTACGTACAAAGATCGAAAAAATGAATTTAAAATTTATAGAAGAGTGAAACTTAGATGAGTGAGAGCATAATGCATCATATTCATAAGACTTAAATATAATTTTCAATGACCTTGAGGCATATCCATTTCTAAATATCAACATTATAAAAATTAAAAAGATTAATTTCATTTTTAGAAAATTATGATCAATTTTTTTTATTTCCTTTCATCCAGATCTTTTTTAAAAATTAAACCAGTCGAAGTTGATACATGAAGACAAAAGCGAGTCTTCTTTCTTTTATTCTTTTTCCAAATGGGGAAAATTCGTACGCATAAAATACTATCAGAAGTATCGAACCCTAATAATCTTTTTAAAATCAGTCATTTCACTAATACACTATAGACTACCCCCAAAGAGGGATAATCAATCAACCAAGGGGTTGTGGCATAGTGGTAGCTCACTTCGTCCCTTAACCAATTGGTCAGGGGTTCGATCCTTGGCCTTTGGGAATGGAAAGCAATTCTTGGCCAACCCTTTACCCTTAAGTGGAGCTCCCGGGGCGAGAAGATTAGTCACTGCGATCGGCGATGGATACCTACCTTTGGTTAAACCAAAAAAAGAAAAAGAAAAAGAAAAAGAAAAAGAGGGATAATCCTCGTTTCTGTTGGGCTGACCCATCAATTAAAACACAAATTCAAGCCCAAGCACAAAACCTAAACCCACGCCCATGGCGGCGAACTTCGGCCCGATTGTTCACGCCCATTCATGATTCTTTCTTCGACGAGGTTTTTTTTTTAATATATATATATATATTTTTTTGTGGGATTGATTTGTGTACAAATTAGATTAGAGTGGAGCAAAAGAAGAGGAATCGCAGAAAGAAAAACAGTGAGAAGTCGGGAATTTCACGTCGCCAACGATCTATCTGCAAATTAAATTAGCTTAGCAATCTCCAGGAAATTTCAGAATTTCGGGTGCGAAAATCAGACTGGGATAATCATAAAATCGGCGCAAAATAAAATTGAAGGAAGATAGAGAAATCTTGAGTGTGAATAATACACCATCGATGGCGGAAGATACAGAGAAGAAGTTTCAGAGTATCATGGCCAAGCTCTTCAGCTCCCCCAAATCTAATCTCTCTATTTCTTCCTCCCTCAGGTAATAATTTTTCTTTTTCAGAATTTTTTCTCGATGGCCTTTTGTTCCCTTGTGCCCAAGTTCCCGTTTTTATGCCAAAGTTGAGATTTTGAATCATTGGGCTTGTTTTATTGGCTGTATTATTATTATTTTTGCTTTTGGGTTGCTGAGTTTTGGGTGTGGAAACTTCATGATAAGATATTGGGAGTTTTATGTATTGTGAATTGAAATTTTCTGCGATTTTGGGGAGTTCTGATTCTGGGTTAGTTGCCGTTTTCTGTTTGGGCTATGTATTGAGTTGCTAGCTAATGAAGAAGTGCCAGATTGCCTTATTGCAACATTTAAATTCAAGTGTATTTAAGATTAGTTGGTTGAAGAGCAGGATTTGGCTTTGTGTGAATCTCAAGTGCTATTGAATGTTATAGAAAGGAATTGTATTTTCTTTGTTTATGCTACATCGATTCCCAAGTGCCCAGGTTGGGAATTTGACACTCTGAACATTGGAATGAGAACATGGACACTTGAAATTAGGCTGGAGATGTTGGAGTTTTTCTCGACAATGACTGATTGTGATAGCTGAATCTAATAGATGGCCATATCGGGTGCTTATATGCTATAGCCTAGTTGATGTAACATAGCTTTTTCCTGCATTATGGCTTAGTTACATAAGTTTACTTGAGTTTGTTTTGCAACACCTACAGATGCTAAAGTTGCTCCCTTTCTTTTGATAGTCCATCAAGTGCACAGAATACGAGAGGCCAGAAGCGCCTGTACTCGGCAATGGAGCTAGCTAACAGACGGGATAAGAGTGAGGGAATTGTAAATGTGGCTCAAGCACCACCGTGTAGGCCTTGGGACAGGGAAGATCTAATGAGGAGATTGGCTACATTCAAATCTATGACGTGGTTTGCTAAACCCAAGGTTTGTTTGTCTGTTAATCTTTTCTCAGAACTATTGCATTGGAATACATTCAGAATGTGAAATTTGCATATTAGAATGGATTCAGTGGAGTAATAATATTTTGTGTGCCTTTTGTGCTCCGTATTGATATAATTGATTTCCTTTTAGTATGTGATTTGGCATCTTGAAATGGAAGTGGCTGAAAACTGGCACCCTTGGGCTACCTTTTCCCTGGACATAAGTGCTTAACATCTCTTTAGATTTGATACTTTTGACTATAGTGTGAGGTTTGTAATTTGTTTAGTCACTTCGTTCCTTTTAAAATTTCTCTTCCCTTGCACTACAAGTTATAGAGTTTTCTGTTGGCCTTCTCACTTACATGGTGGGTGTGCTACATTATGCTGATTTGCTTCCCAGGTTAAGTGGTGGAACTAAGCTTTTATCATTAACAGGTCATGGATGCCGTGAATTGTGCGAGGAGAGGTTGGATTAATGTAGACTTGGATATCATAGCCTGTGAAGTTTGTGGAGCACGCCTGCAGTTCTCTACTCCTTCATCTTGGAACCGAGAACAAGGTGTGTGCTTTTCTTCCTTTGGTCTCTTCGTGTATTGGAGCTCTATACCTATCACAGCGTAAAATATACTTATTCTGATTTCATGCCTTCTCTTTGCAGTTGAGAAGGCAGCCCTGGTTACTAGCTTGAAGTTGGATGCTGGCCATAAGCTTCTTTGCCCATGGATCAACAATGCTTGTGATGAAAATCTGGCATTCTTTCCGCCTATGCCAACATCAGTGCTGGTTGATCACTATAAAGAACGTTCCTCTTCTCTGTTGCAGCTGGCTGCTCTTCCAGTGATATCTGCCTCAGTTCTTGAGAGTATGAGAAGTCCTCAGCTGGAACATTTTCTCAAACAATCAATAACAGTGGAATGCGGTGAGGCATCTAATGGTTCTTCTTGGATTGAGCATCTCGGGAACAATGCTGAAGCACTTTCTGCTCACACGTATTATCAGGTTTACCCTTACAGCTGTTGCAGTAGCACATTGGTAAATCTTGAATATTAAGATTCTAGGTTCAAATCCTGCTTGCAACAATTATCTTGGCTTAGTCAAACAACTATTCCTGATCAAAAAAAAATTATCAGGTTTACCCTCGTTTTGTCCATTTTTTGCGTATGTCGTTTGAAGTTTGGCAACACCCGCCCCCCCCCCCCCCAAAAAAAAACAAAAAAGAAAAAGAAACCTGGTTGACAACTCTAGTCATGAATTTAAGCAGAGTGAGATGAGAAGAGAAATTTGGAAAGTTATATGAAACTAGAGAGGGAAGTGAAGAACTGCCACTTTTGTTATGCCCTAATAACCCTACAGTTGGCAACTTCAGTTCTAGTTGTACTGTTGCTTTTTTATATGACTTGTATCAAGAAGCTCTCCTTTTCTGATTTGGAAGTTTCCATAATCGAACTTTTCATGCAAGTTAGTGATTAACATATTACGATGCTTGTTGCTTTTGTGCAGGCCCATAGGGTGCTGAGTTTATGTGGATGGGAGCCTAGATTGCTGCCTTACACAGTTGATTGCAGTGACCATTCAAAACAGTCAACCAACAGTGCAGATCTCTTCAGTATGTCTCATGTGGCTGCTGGTGAGATTAGCAATAAACTGTATGTATATGTTTCTGATTCTGGGGATAGTGGAAAGGAAAATGGAGACGCTTTGGCTTCAGGTGTCTATTATAATCCCAATTCCACTATCTTGGAATGCAAGCTGTGTGGGGCAGGCATCGGACTATGGGCCTTCCCAACAGTTCCACGGCCCTTAGAATTGGTTAGATTAGTTGGGTACACTGAAATTGATGGTCGAGACAGTGAGGAAAGAAAAAAATCTGGAATTGAAAACAACGCTGACAATGGGAGAACTGATTATAATACTGTTAAGGAAAATAAGCTGAGTTTGACAATTGCTGGGGGCCCTCCTCCAATGCAGCAGAACTTCAGAGCAAGGATTTCCTTACCTGTGGTTGGTCGTAATGTAAGGGCTCGATTGTCTTACGAGTTATCACAACTAAGGAATACAAGTGAACAGGTACATACATCTCTTAACATCATTGAGGAAGGTTCGACAGAGAACATGCAGAATGCGGATGCAGGATCCAGTAGAACTGACAACCTGGCTGCTGTTGAAAATACTGAGGTCCTCAATTATGCTATTGGTGGTTCTGATGTGTTTGGTATAGGGCAGCAAGATAATGTTGCGATAAGTGAATTCTTTTCGGCAATTGTAGTTGAAGGTTCTAACTTACAGCAGAAGCCTTTAGATAGCACAGCAGTGAGGAAGGTAAATATTTTATTGAGCCGCCTGGATTCTTCTGTTTACTGGCGGGGATGCAAATTCTCAGATGAGAAGAAATAATGTGTTTTAATGGGCAGGAAACCTCAAGTGTTGCTATTGGTGGCCAAGAAAAGAATGAAAGTGGTGATACAGAGCTCGCTTTGCAAAAGGATGTCTCCACTACAAGTATAGGTGAGTTAAATTCAATTTCTTTTACCATGCTCTTTGTGTGGTTCATTCCTTTGTGCAATTTGTTGACCATCTCTGTAGAAATTTGTGTCTTCCCTATTGATAATCCACTTGTTCTAGTCATCTTAGCGGAACAATTAGGTGCTGTATATCTGTTATGTGCAGCTTTGCTGTTGATTACTGAGAAGTTAAACTGAGCCTCCATGTCTGCTGAGATGTTGCACAACTAAGCCTTTCATTGTTTGCATTTGAGTTGAGTAATCAATCCAGTTCCATCAGATCTTTTGGAGAACATGAGTAGACAGCCATAGCTGAGTGATGAATTTTTTCTCCATAAATACTATTTGATCATGCTGCTTGAATCGGCAGCCCGTTGGAAGTATTCTGTTCCTTCATTGGGAGGATTTATGCTGGGGTTGGATGGACCAGTGGTTGTTTCAAGTTGCTTAAATCAGCGAAAGACTGAGAGAACATTGTGATTTCTTTGTATATTTCATACTTCTGTGTTGCAATGGTTGTTTTCAGTTGCTTAAATCAGCGGAAGACTGAGAGGCATTGTTATTTCTTTGTATATTTCATCCTGATTTTGATCCATCTAGACTTAGTTCCGACTGATTTCTATTGTTACTTATCCAAAATGTATTATGTACGCTAGATCACGATTCTGTCTGCATTTGGTTTAGTTGGTTCATCATTGATGCTTTCATCAACTGTGATAGAGTTCATGAAGTTCGATTTTTTTTCCCAAAGAAAACATGCTTTTAACATATAATTGACTATCATTGTCCAGAAAGAGATTCGGTTAGACATTTCCCAGATGAAAAGATGGCGTTTGATCCTATCAGCCGACATAGACATTTTTGTCCTTGGGTTAAATCATCTGGCAGCGCAGCCCCTGGATGGCAACAAACATTATCAGCTCTGCAGAAGGAGAAGGTGTTTTTGCTTCCAGAGTCCAAGGATTCTGCCTCTTCTCCATCCTTGATCAAGGTATACTTTATGAAACTTTAAATAATCAATAACAGTATTTCCATGCAAACCTTATAGTTGAAATGTATGAAATGGTGTTGTTATATGCAATTGTCATTTGGTATGTGGGAATCCATAAATTCGATTGGGAATACAGTGCAAGTTAATGGAACTTTCATGTTCGGGATTTGGGAATGAGAGAAACTAAGATTCGGGACTGGGAATGGAAGGCTTAAATTTCCACAAAATTACCATAGGGGATGTAGGAATTCAGATGTGGGAGTGGGAATAAGGATAAAGGCTAAATTGTAACTGAATTATAAAAAGTCATACGTTTATGTTTAGGGATATGATAATGTGCTATTTTATACCAAACATAGGGCTGGGTATTCATAAAGAAGTTACGTTCCCTAAAATGAATTCCCAATTCCACTTTCAACGTCCCACAAATGCTATGGACCAAATACCAGGGAGACTATATGGGAAGACTATTCTGTAGCCATACAATTGGTTTATAAGGGGGTTGTTTTCTTTGGTCCTTACATTTCAACGGCATTCTTGCATGATGCAAGAATGCGAACATTCAGAGGGTAGTTGTAAGGAAGATATTCTTCAGTCCAAAATAGCAGTGAAAAATTGTACCTGGCAAAGATCTGGACAAATATGGTGAATTTCGTGAATGCAAGACTCCATAGTCTCATAACTTTCTGCTGTTGAGATGTTTGTCTCTTTGACTCTTTCCCCTTTGGTGTTGAGCATTCTTTGGCATGGGTGGGATGGGGATGTTGAATTTGATTCCTAATCTGTGTCGCTTTGCAGGTTGATGATCCCATTACATCTATTAGGAAACTTTTCGAGTCTTCCCCTTCCAAAAGAGCAAAACTCACTTCAGCCTAGTCAATTTTCTACCTGCTCATCAGATCCATAGTTGTTTGCTGAAGGTTCCAACAATGCATCTGTCCTCGGCCATACTGCAGATATGCGATGAACAAGGCAATCCATCTTTTTTGCATCAATTTTGGGTGGTCCTAATTCATTACCAGCCGATGCTTTTGAATTTTGTTGATTTATTTAGGTTAAAAGTCACAATTTTAATTTAAGGCCTGGTAGAAATGGCCTCCCTCCCAACCCCCCCCCCCCCCAAAAAAATCATGTCTAGGCTGGATTTTGGATGGTTTGTATGGTCTGATTTGTACATTGTGTATGCAATTGGGGCAATTGATGCTCGCCTGTTGTAAATTTAGCATGAGCTTTTTCGAATTGTTGAAAAATGGCGTTCGAGTATACCAAGTGGCTATGAAAAATGAACAATGATGAGAGGCAGAGCAAGTTTCCAATGCCATTTGTGGAGGGAGGGATCTGTTGATCTGTTACTATCATTTTCGTGTATGTCCTGAGCCACAGAGTTGGGTGGGGGTTGGGTTGGTTGATAATGAAGGGCCTTGGAGCCTGATCCCATGAAATTTGTTTATGTCAGAACGTATTGTGTACTTGGATCAGTTGGATGGGGCAATCACTTTTTTTGCACCCTTTTGAGATTTGAAGGGTAGTCTTGAAGCAACGATAAGGTTGCATCCGTATGACCAAAAGGTCACGGGTTCGAGCCGTAGAATCAGTCATTGATAAAGTCAGGTTAAGCTGCCTACAATTCATCCCTTGGGGCGTGCGGCCCTACTCCGGATCCTGCGTGAATGCGAGATGTTTGTGCACTGGGTTGTCCTTTTTTAGGGTTGAGAGGAGAAAGGGAAGGCTGGCTTTTTGAAGGTGGTCAGTGGGAGAGGTTTATTCAACCCACTTAGCCTTTTTAGTAAAAAGTAACTATAGGGGGACGGTAATCATCAACCTCACCTCAAAATTAGGTACGACTAACATTAGCTCACTAGGTTATCGGAAGATACTTTTTAAGTATTTTTACCTTAGTATATATTAATATATTGTGTTATATGGTTTAAACTTTAAAGTATCTAAATTTTCAATAGTATTATCAGTTAACAATTGTGAACCATTAGTATTTGTCGATAACGTTAATGAGAATAACACTCTAATCGGATCAATTTTATTCACGAACACAGTATGAAGCGCATAATTTTACAATTCTAAAAAATTATAATTAAAAAGTTGATTTTACATAATTAATATAGTACATAAGTTAAGACAAGGTACTTAACAAGCATCTTGTAACAAGATGTATATCATTTAACTTTAAAAAATTATCTTCAAAACTATGATGAAATAGTTACACACTACACACTACACACTATTAATGTAGTCCTAAATCTATTAACCCATCTATTATATATGGTATTTTTTTTCTAACTTTCCTAAAACCCACCTGGTATTTTCATAGCTCCTCTTTCCAAAAAAATTAATTTTACTTCATCGAAATAACCAAATCTAGGTAATGTATATTATACACCTAGGAGTTTGTACTCTTACTCACCACGTATATACATTTTTACAACGTGTATTTGTTATATAGACAATTTTTAATATATGACACTGATATAGCTTGTAGAAATATGTACTCTTAGGTGTATGATATATATTTTGACAAATCTATAATTCCAAC
This sequence comes from Selenicereus undatus, assembly GCA_017589665.1. Classification (NCBI taxonomy): domain Eukaryota; kingdom Viridiplantae; phylum Streptophyta; class Magnoliopsida; order Caryophyllales; family Cactaceae; genus Selenicereus; species Selenicereus undatus. The sequence goes on along the minus strand of JACYFF010031957.1, from coordinate 122,811,225 downwards.
TATAATATGAGCGATAAGTGAACAAAATGAGATCCACTATAATCTAAAACTCATTACAAGAATCCAATCTTCAATATCCACTATAATCTCAAACTCATATACCATTACTAGAATCCAATCTTGAATATACGACTTTCTCCTACGTAATTCAGCCCCCAGCGCCCCCACCCCAAAATCCTTGTCTCAGATGATCCATTATCCAAAAACAGACCGAGTTTGAGCTCACTTTAAACAAGCCCTCTTACCTAGCAAAGTTCAGGTCCATAGACGGCTTCAAACAAAAACTTTATGAAAAAATACTCAGCATCTTATAATCATACCCATTCTTCACCTTCTCTATCGGAATAGGTGACCAAGTTTTTTTTTTTTTGGGGGGGGGGGGGGGGGGGGTTGATGGAACTTGTGCGAGATCAAGATAGAAATCTGCAATAGTGAAATTCATACTGACATCTAACTTGCACCATAATACACAGAAATAGAATCATATATCTGACACAAAGTAGAGGGTTGTAAACTGAGATTCAGCCCTGAAGTTCCTGAAAAATGCATTCTCAGTTCCCTGTCAGATTATTGTACAGGGCATTCTGAGTAACCCAGCAAAACCTTGACGACAGAGCATTGGTTTTAGCCTCCAATATGGAAAGATACTGCCTTGGAGAAACAAATGCTGCTTCACTGGTTTGCATCTTAAAAATAACCAACACCTTTCAGCTCGTTCAAAGATGGTTGATTGAACTCAGCGCCATTTCCCAGGAAGACTACACGACCTGTAACAAGGATAGAAATGCATAAGAAAAAGGGTAGACAAACATAAAGGACCCCTTTTGTCCCAAGTTTTTACAGCAAAACCCAGCAAACGATCTCATATTCTCACGTGACTTGGAAAAACAATTCATCTTTATGCACAATTCCTATATCCTGTTGTAAAAACACTATTTTAGAGTCTAATATTTCTCCAATCAACCCCCAACGCGTATAACTCTTGAAGGACAACCACGTAAGTGCAAGTTTTAATGGACATGCTCATTTCATCTTCTTAAAATTTATGATAACACGAGTCCTACACTCTAGGAGAGTAGGGCTAGTCGAGGGACAGCAAAGGCTAATGGAACTAGTATTTGAACAAAATACATCTAAGAACCATCCACTAAGCCAGTGTCCTATGTTATCTCACTCATATACTATACTAAACATGTGACATCGGAACATCTCAGAGAACATGATATTAACATGGCTAGCATGTTTATGTGTTTAAAACAAGAAACACAAGAGAAATAAGGAACAAGCAGATTCACAGAACTAGGAACAAAGTTAATCCATAAAATGTCAAATATCTTAGAAATTGGTGATATATGACAACTGCAAATGCATACCATTCCTTCGGACTGCAATTTCTCTAACACGTCGCACAAGACCAGTTATTTGATCAGTAAAGATTTTTGTTTCCAAATTTCCCTCAACATAAAGAATTGTCCTGCAAAAAGAACAAGGAATCAAAGATCAGTTATGTACATCAAGCAAGAGAATACAAGGACAACAGATTTCCAGTTGGACAACTCATGTAATCAAAATAGGGACCAATATTTTTTATTTTTTTTTATACAAAAAGATACTGATGGGGATCAAGCCCCTAATGATCAAGTTAACATCCCCACTGTCCAACCAAGTCAAGAGAAGGATTTTAAGGCACAAGAATTGGCTCAAATGATCAAGAACATCTTGACCGCCCAATTTGCCCAAATTTCAACACTGCTGCCCGGTTTTATGAGCTTCATTATTCAAGCTTAAATTGGATTTAAGAAGCTGCAAATCCACTTTTTGGAACCCTTAATATGTCAGTTTTAAGGACATATAAAGAGTTCTAGGTTAAGTCATTGGGTAATAAATCAAATGGAATCACTTTCAGAATGCTGCAAAATCTGATCCAGTTTGGACAACCTGGACGTTTTGGACCACAACTTTCAAACGCTAGCTCCAAATCCCTTCTAACTTGAGCCATCTGAAAATAGACTTTCCAAGCTTTCTAACAACACCTGTTGGAGCTAATTGCAGAAGTTATAGCTGTCAGAAGTTGGAGGTTGTGCACTGAAAGCAACAGGGCAGCTTGTCACTTTCACCTTTTGTACTTTGCTTACTTTTTGATTCTTTGCTCCCATTGGCTGTCCATTTGAACCCCAATGCAGCTTGTACTCTTCCCTTAGGCCTTCCCCCTCTACATATATGCTCATTCAAGGTTGTACTATTCAGATTTAACATATATGAAAAGAAAGAGTTCATTCTCTCTCATTTAAATTCTCTCTTGCTTATCTTTGATTTGGCTAATCAAAGTGGTGCTCAAGTGAATCTTAATCTTGCATAAGGTGGTGTGTCTTATCTCTAAGTGTGATTAAGAGTCCTAGTGTGATCAAGGTGGTGTGTCTTATCCTTCTTCATACTAGATTATCCTTCTTTCTCTTTGCTTGAACCGAAACTAGTTTAGGCCAGTTTACAGTTTTCTCTTTCTCTTACCTTTGTTCTTGCTTTGCTTTGGTTCCTGGAGACTTAATTTCTCCATTTCCTTACTTGGCACATGAGATACTATACAGATTATACATGTATACATGAAGCGATGAAGACAAACTACAAAACATAGAGATCACCAGTTACATAGCTGAACACCTGTAGAACATACTAAAGGTAATGTAGAACTCACCATCATACAACAATATTGGGTAACAAAGCTATTAGGTAAAACCTAGGAAAACATAAAAACACCTCACCATTTCAAGATTATTAAGGTTGCAAAGGATCAAACCTCCTAAGGGTTTACAAATCAACCCTTTACATGTAATGAATAATTAAAAGATCCTAAATCTTTTCAACCGAATAAGAATAATGGACTGACAAACAGCCACACCCCTTTGACAATAATGAACATTAGTGCTGCACCCATAAAAAGGCATAGTTCGATGACAAGTGTCACCAATCAAAAATCAAGGCACGCTTACAAACCCAGTGTCTAAAGTGCTTCGCTATGACCCAAATTCTGCTATTTAATTTTCAAAGGCCAAATTAAAAAATACACAGTTGAAAAAGCAAAATAGAAAGCAAAATACTCCATCATGTCAATTATCAACTTCTCCGCAGATTTTCATCTAGTTATCTAAATACCTGATTTTTTGCTGTAAATATCTTAGAATACCAAAATTTTGATTCTATAAAAGTTCAACTCTTTCATCCATTCCCTAAGAATGACAGTCATATGTGTTCAGTCCAAAACATATGTGCTTCTAGCAAAGTTCAGAAGAAATTGACCAAGGAACCTATCTCGTCATCCAAAACAAAGCACAAGAAAACAGCCTAGTATAACCATCATAAGAACGAAGATAAAGTGCCTACCCAGGCTGACAATGCTTCATCACAGTCTCACCCAGCCTGTCCGGATAAATAGAGATCCGATGCCATTGTACATTGCATCGATCAGCATACTCCCTTGGCTCTTCGTTAGGAAATGGAATCCGCTCATTTCTTATCCCCCCTGTTCCAATTGTCGTCAGTGTCACCATTCTCCCATTTTTCAGCCTCTTCTGCAATGGATTCTGCCCAACTTGTCCAACTAGTATTGCCTATACCCACCAAATTCCAGTTAATTTGCATTCCAAAAAAACGTATGAAGCCAGCTATCCCTTCATTAAGCAACAAATCAGCAATTAGAAAGCTAAGCAATTTAACTTACGTGCTAATATCCAAATTTCAATTCAAACAACACACTACCTTCAAAAACCCAAATCACACAGGAAAACACAATTTCAGACGAAAAAGAAGATTACAGCAAATGGGCACCTTGAATCATAGCTCATTTTTATGGGAAATGATAAACAACAGCAATTATCAATTAGAAAGTTATACCATTTAAGTGCTAACACTCTAACTTCAATCCAAACAACCCACTACCTTCAATAACTCAAATCACACACAGAAAGACACACAATTTCAGCTCGAAAAGAAAATTATCACAAATGCGCACTTTGAATCAGAGCTCATTGTGTTGGGAAATGAACCAAAAAAGACACAAAAACAATAAGTAAAAAGTAAATTACCTTGTAGATTCCAACGTCCAAGCCACCTTCGAGAGCGTAATCAGAGACGACCCGTTGCCGAGTCGATTCCGGAGGGGAAGCAGAAGATGACTCGGCGGAGCCTAAATCGGCCGATTCCGGGTCCGAGTTAAGAGTTGAAGACTCATCCAGATCGGAATTGCACTCAGGAGCTGAAGGGCCAGTTGAAAACAAGGATTTGGAGATGTTATGATGATTGAAATAGGGTTTTTGAGTTGAAAGAAGGCTTCGACAAAGTCTTCTTGAAATTGATCCCAAAGAACTTGAGGTCGCCATTGGTATTCGACGCCGAGATAACGAGCACAATCAGGAAAACCCAGCCACGTTGAACATTTGGGTGCTAAAACCCTAAGGCTGGTTCTAAAACCCTAGAATTAGCGACATGGCGTGACAGTTGAGTTGCGACTTTAAATTAAGAAAAATTAACGTTAGATCGCTAAATATTTAGGATTTTCACAATTAGTTTTTGATTTTTGATTTCTATACCAAAAATTGAAAAAGAGTTAATTTTGATCTACTATCTTAAATTTTTCAAAATTTTTGTATCCTATGATTTTATGGGTTAATTATTTTAATCTGGTAATATATAAATTAATTTTAAAGCACTCCCATTTAATATGTCCTCATATTTTAATCCATTTTAAACCAAAATTTTGGTGAAGCAAGCAAACCCTAAGTTCCATTATATTATATCTTCACTAGGGTTAGTGACAAATCGGATTGAGCGAGTTATAATCAGTCCATTAATAAAGTGGGTCGAATCGGGCTTTTTTGCAAATAAATGGGTCATACTAACCCAATGATGACCCTTTATTTGCCTGTTTAAAAATGAAACAAATTTTAAAAAAAAAAAAACTATATATAATAATCATTGTTACATATAAAGTATTGATAGTAAACTTAACTAATTATACCATACAAATTAGTGTGGCTAATAAGTTGAAAAATATAGCAGATCACTAAACTTAACTAATATGCTTTGACGGATTGATCTATTATTAACTTAATTCTTTATTAATTCTATTGTAAATAGACTGATATGATTCACTTTATCTAAAGAGTACTCAATCTATATCTGATGGGTAGGGGTGTGCAAAAAAACTGAAACCGAAAACCGAACTGAAAAACAAAAAAAAATGAACCGAAAAACCGGTTAACCGAACAAATTTTTCAAAAAAGTCGGTTTGGTTAACCGAACTGAATTTTTTTCCCGGTTTTCGGTTCGGTTATAGTTCGGATTATTTGAAAATTCGGTTAACCGAACTGAAAATATTTTTTTTTTTAGATTATATATAAAGAATAAAAAATTTCGGTAAGAAAGTGCACTTTTTTTATTATTTATAAATGGTAACCAAATTTTAATTTTCATAAAAAGAATTTAAACATAAAAGAATGACAAATTTAGGTTGGAAAGTATAAGTTTTTTATTATTTTTAAACGGTTAACCGATAACCGAACCGAAAAATCGGTTAACCGAACCGAAATTTTCGGTTCGGTTCAGTTACGGTTTGGGTTTTGGACGAACTGAAATTTTCGATTAATCGAAAAACGGTTAACCGAAATTTTCAGTTCGGTTACGGTTCGAAATTTTTTTGAACCGAAAAACCGATTAACTAATTTTTGATTAACTGAAATTCTGATTAACTGATTTTGCACACTTTTACTAATGGGTCGGCTAGCTTTTAAAGACCACCCCAGCCGTGTTAATTCCCACCGTGGAACATAAGCTCTACATGGCATTAAAATTTAGGCAAACGAAAATAGTTAAAAAAGCACACCTCTATATCCCCCAATGAAGTGACCAGGTCCAAGCGGCCCAAAACAAAGAACGAAAGGAAACCTCAACACATAAAATACTAAAAAAAGTAAAATAATAAATATCTTATTATAAGATATTTTCAATCTCTCTATAGGTAGGAATACCGGTAGAGGTAAGGTTGCCCACAATTGAATTTTCTCAGACCCCGTAAAAGCGGAACCCACATTGAGAGTTTGTTGTTGTTGTTGTTGTTATTATTATAAGATATTTAAATGTTTTATTTAGATTTAAAGTTGTATTATTATATATAATTTTTTTTTAAAAATTATATATTTAAATAATAAAAGAGTGTTACAACTTATAAATTACATAAAATTATTTCATATACATAACTTTTTCACAATTAGAAAATTACAAATATAATATATCTTCATCAGATAATAATCTTGTTAACATACTATTTTATATTCATTCGCATAACTAAAAGTTTTAGGAGTTTCTCATCCATAATTAACTCTAATGATTAAAATTTTAATAATTTTAAATATAAGATATTATTTTTAATTAAACCAAGATAGTTATAAAATACTTTATTATAATACGTATATCATCACCCTACCAAAAATCCTGAAAAACTGAATCTGTCTCTGATCCAGGTGTTTCATTGCATGAACCCCAACACTCCGGACTCCTCTCCCACGTGTCTCTCTCCTCCACCGTCTTCTCCTTCTCCACTCTCTCTCCTCCTTATTTCCTTCCCTCACAATCCCCTTTCCCTCCCTCTCTCCCCCACTTCCCCCCCTCTCTCTCTCCCCCTCCACCACCAATGGCCGACCCCACCACCACCACACGTCCTCCCCGCACCACCACCTCCGCCGCCACCGGGCCAGCCCAATTCCTCCACCGCCTTCACGACCGTAGCCCCACCTCCACCCACCTCCTCGGCATCCTCACTCTCGCCATCAGCGGCGGCGTCCTCCTGCTCTTCACCGGCATCACCATCACCGCCGTCGTCCTCGGCCTCATCTTCCTCTCACCCCTCATCCTCCTCACCGCCCCCCTGTGGGGCCCCCTCTCCCTCGTCGTGTTCGTGTTCTTGTCTTTCTGTGGGTTCGGTGTCGCGGCTTTGGCCGCCACCTCGTGGCTGTACCGGTACTTCCGCGGCATGCACCCGCCCGGGTCCGACGGGTTCGATTACGCAAGGAGTCGGATTGCGGATACTGCCCGAGAAGTCAAGGATTATGCCAGGGAGTATGGTGGGTATCTTCATAGTAAAGTCAAGGACGCTGCCCCTGGTGCTTGAAACGGACCGGTTCATTTGTTCGGTTGACGGGGTGGTTGAATGTGGATCTCACTTAGACCGGGTTTTTTTCTCTATTTGCTTTCCCTACTTTATTTTTTCGTTTCTTTTTGTGTTGGTTTAAAAATTTGTTCTGGGCAGGCTGGCTAGGTATATAGCTATGAACTTTCAGCTGCTCCGAGTCGTGTTTTAGTTTTGAAAAATTGCAAGGAAATTAAATCCCAAAAAAAAAGAGAAAAAAAGGAAAAGAAATTTTGAGAATGGTGTTTGTGTTATGTGGTTTAAGCCTATACATGTACACATTTGCTTTCGTTAATGTAGCGATTTGGAAAATGGACGTGATCTCATAAATCATACCAAACGGTCTCGTTATTGCATGAGACGATTCTTAGTTTTAGATGCGTGTTAGAATATAAAACTGTTGGTTAAATTGATTCTTGGCTAATTTTTATAGGTGAGAGATCTCAGCTTCAAATTATATTCATTTAGCATTTTCATATTGAATTATTAATTATATTCAATTAGCATTTTCATATTGAATTATTAAGCAACGCGATAAGATGTGGGGCACAAACCCATTTCAAGGCCGATCACACCCTCAGAAGGTAGTTCCTACCTTCTCACTGGGATCGTCATTTTACTCCTGTTGGGCAGCATGCTTCTCCTCGTAATGGGCCAGGCCATTGATGGCATCATATAGGCCTTGATTTTGATGGACCAATTTCCAGCCCAATTCAAGTTTTGCTTTAACCTGGTGAGCCCATGATTGATTTCTCAATATGGATCCAGTAGCTGGAGCCTGGAGGGACTTAGATCAGGGCCCATAAAACGTATTGTGCATCCAAATATGGTGTTGTCTGCAATCCATTTTTTCTGTTGAGGGATTAATAAATAAATAAATAAGGATTGAGCTATATTTTTTACTTTTTGTATAAGATAAGTGAACCAATCCACGTGTCTTTATCTCAGGACGCTCTAGTGGGCTGCTATAGGTTAGGATAGGGGTCCGGTTTTATCTTAAGGCACATCAGTGGACTGCAACAGGTCGGGGAAGGGCTAGTGTGTGTGTATATATATATATATACATATAGTGAACAACCATGAACCCCCATAGAATTTGAATAATCGATGAATTAAGCAAGAGATATTCCGTTTACTTTCATTGCTGACCGCATGTTAATTTGTTGATTAATCTATTGCTTCCAAATGCTAGAGCTAATAAAGTGCTAAATCACTTTGGATGGTGATTATTGAGAGACGTGATGTGACATGCCCATATGTCATTTGGCATGTCCAATTTCTATAGTGCATGTTGGATCATCTTCCTTATCGTCATATGCAGGAGGCAAAAGAGAGAGGAAAGTGATTCGATACAACTTTATATACATTCTGATATTTGAAGTTATGGACTATTAAGATATTGGCTCTATTTGACAAATAATTTTTAGTTATTAGTTCTTAATTGTTTGTATTAACAGTTTAAATTAGCTATTTGTAGAAAAATTATTTGGTGTAATTAGCTGTTTTTGACAAAGTTGTGAGATAAAAAGCTAATTGTCTAAAATTTTATCAAATTATTTGTTCAAATTAACCTTTTGGACCCAAAAAACTCTTTCAAAAAGTTATTCTATTAAATATCTAAATTAACTTTTTGGCTAAGTCAAACAGGTAACTTTGATCCAAAAAATTCTTTTTGTCCAAAATGTTCTCAAAATTAAAGTCGTTTACCAAACACCACCATTGTTTTCTTTAAGTTCAAATCAACAAAGATAAGTTTAATTCAATTCAATTTAACACAAATAAGTCTACAATTTATTATAATTAAGTTAAAGTTAGATACCAATAAGTTTATAATTTAACAAACAAGTCCATTTTAATTCAAATAAGTACGTTCAATTCAGTGTCACAAAATATGAAAATAAACATGAATTAAGGATAGTGCTCTAAGATGTTAAGTGATTATGTATAAAAAAATTAAAAAAAACAATTAAGAAACATGTCGATCGGGATCATTTATAGACAACCAAAGATAGTGATATGAGAATCGTCTTATAAAGACTGACAAATGAAATTATATATCACTTTTTTTTTCAGGGTAATTGGATATTATTTAGTTTATACTTGTACAAATACAACTAATGGTATTTTTTAGGTATGTGTAATGCATCACCATTAAACAAGCTCATATTTGTACAATTACTGCACTTGTATCAAATATTTTTTAAAATTTATGTATGTAAGCACTAAAAGTAACTCTTTCGTGTCCATATGTACTTTTAAAGTCCTCCCTATATAAGTTATACGCTCAATAATATGTTGTAGAATAGATCATCTTTTTTTGAAAATTCTCCTATTTTTATTGTGCCAGATACTATATGTTACTGCTGCAACAGAAAAATTACAACCTTTCTAGATCTAATAACTTTACTGCAAGACTACCAAGCATTCCAATCATATAACTAATGCTGTCACAACCGACAACATATGCTCAGCTACGATATTTTCTTTAGAGCGTTTTATATATGAGGGAAAAAAGTAGTTTTATAGTGATCAGATCGATCAGGTAACCGTCTAAGAGTAGTCAATGAGATTGTTCATTTAAAGTACATATATGTCAATTCAGTTAACATAGTTGCTACTTGTATATTCAATTATCGTCCCTCTAATGAGATAGGAATAGTGAGATGCGACAAATTTGAATAAATTGTCCTTTTTTGTGTGTGATTAAAGGAAATACTTAAGTTGAAGAAATAGCAAAACAGAGCAAATTATTAATGAGAGAAAGTAAGAAAATATTGGCACAAATTTCAAGGTCACCCATAGAGAAGGAAAAATAAAAATAAAAAATAAAAAATAAAAAGAATAAATTAAATCTATACCAACTCCAACTTGCAACTATGTAGTCCCTTTGATGACCAAGTCCTTTTTATTCATTCAAGAAACCAAAGACCAACTTTTCTAACCACACCCTCATCATTCATACAAGAGCTACTTCAATTACCAAACAAACCCCCCCCCCCCCAAAAAAAAAAAAAAACTCTAATCTAAAAAAGAAAAACATATGTAGCATATGTAATTAACTAATTATGTATATCTCCTTAAGGTCAGGGGGTGTGCTTGGCAGTCCCCTCACCAACCGGTGACCCGAAAACGACGACCTTAGCTCTGAGCCGTTGGATACGCGTACCCAATGAATGGACTGCCACGTGGCGACTTCATAGGTGGTTCAGACACTCTGTTTCCTTCACAATCATAATAAATAACACCAGAAAAATCCGGTGGCTGACACTTGTCACCCATCAGGATAGCCCGTCTCCACAACCCGCCGTCACCGAAGCTTTCCTCACCGAAATCTCTCTCCTTATGAATCGCCAAGAATCGGTTGTTACTCACCGATCTAAGCAAGCTGACTCGGGCGAGTTTTCGAGATGCTTTGCGCGTGTATTTGGCGCAGAGTCGAGCTAGAGCCGTTATTGACTCTAACAAGCCGATGATTCGCCGTTGTTTTTCACGCCCCATGACTTTTTATTTAATTTTTTGTGGGTTTTTTTTTTCTGTGTGTTTTTGGGGGGGGGGGGGGGTCGGAGGTTTTAGGGAGGGAAAAGGTGATAAGAAGAAGAGTTAGCGTGAAATGAGAGAGAGGAGTGATGAGGTATATATATAAGACAGAGAGGCTAGGGTGGATGTGGGTGACCGGTATTGGCAAGAGTATGTTAGTTTGGTTGGAGTTGACCGGCTGTTAAATTTTGGCTTTAGCGACATGGATGGTAGGCTACTTATTTCAACTCAGCACACCTTTTCATTATCATCAAGGGATTCTCTCTCATTTTCATCAAGAACATGAATTATCTTAATGGTTATGTTTTACTTTGTACATCTAACAGTCGGATTATTTTTGAACGTATAGTCGTTTAAATATATATTTAAATCTATTTAGACTTCATTTAAAAAAACGTTATATTAAAAGTTGTTGAGTTTATAGAACCGAGAAATATCACTATATTTTGAGTCTAAAGTCCAAATCAAGTGGGCTATTCAAAGCTTTCGATGATGGTTATATAGTAGGCTTCTCTTTTCCGTGTTGTCTAGATTAGTATATAGATCCTGTTTTTCTATTGATACAATATAGAAGAGGAAGGTACCCGAATGGCAAAAATATACTACACCACTGTGCATTCTATTGCCTTCCTGGATCCCCGTGTTAATGCATGCTTATGATGCAGCTGAAAGTTGATGCCCATAGTGAAGCTGCACTGAGAATTTTAGGTTTTCGTACATGGGTGACATTAACTAGGGTTTAGAGCACTCATAATACCCTACTCCACTTCAATTTGCCATAGTCATAAGTCTATGTTGGATTTCCATAATTGTTCCTTAGAGCCACACCATGTATATCTAAGAGTATGTGGCCTTCATTCATTAGTTCATGTCATATATATATGTAATGAAGCCATTATATTTAATAAGATTCACATCATAATTAATTATTTGATCATCCGAAAAATGAATAGGTTCATGTTACCTTAATTATGTATAATTTAGTTTCATAATATAGTAGATAATTAGTCAAATTAGGATAATGATGACCTTTTTTGTGATGGAAAATAAGAACATATCTTTACTAGCCAACTTTTCATATATTTTCGATCCATTAATGAAGTAAAAAGATACGTACAGGTAGAGGAAGGAAGACAATATTAAAGTATTCCTCACCAAATCTAAAAATTTCCGGCCTTCAATTGATAAACTTATTTCAATTAAAAAATTGTGGTAACCAAGGCTTGAATTTTGGTCTTAAGTAATCATGAAACTAACTAATAAGCTGGTTCGATCACAAACAGAGCAAGTTGTGAGTTGTGACGAATGTGAGGAGGTCCGAGGTCGGCAGTTCCTGACTCGAGCATTGTGCAAAGCCCAAAAATAGAGCTGAGTCACACATCTATCAGTTTTGAAAAAGATGTTTTCTTGTGCTTAATCATTATGCTTTTGGACTTAACATATCATGCTTTTGAATTTATATATAAATCCAACATTATGGTATTTCCTGTTTTCATCTAAGTAAGTTTGCATATAAATCCAGTATGTCACATAAAATGGAGTACTATACTTCTAGTAAGGTCCTAGCTTTGTTATTAAGACTGACATTTCTAATACACTAGATTTTAAGATCGATTCTTGTCTTTCCATCATATTGTGATTGCATTAAACTAGCCCTTATCATTCTTTAAACTGGAATTGAGATTTTGTCATGGGTGGTGCTGGTGGAGAATTAACGGCACTTGGGATTAGCGCTGGAAAAAATTTAAGTTCGGAACAAATTCGGATTGAATAAATACGCAATGTTAGAATAGAAACAAGAAATTGATGACCAATACTTGGTTTTTCTCAGGTCGGACTGTTAATTTGGACAAGAATAAACTCAGATCAAAATCGGATTCCGACAATAGAAATATAAAAAATGTTGCCCGTATTTAAAATTCATGCAAAAAAAATTATGACTATACCCCTTTTTTTAAAATCGGAGAAATTCAAATATTTAGGTCAGACAAATTTTTGACACAACTACTTGGGATCATATGATAAGATAATTATAACTTATAAGCATAGGTAGTGCTGGGCGGTGTGATCATCGGAAGCTGATCGCACCACCAACCATTGTTTATTCATGTGGGGAAGTGGGAAACGTGGGTTTGAAGTTGACATGAGTGGGTTGACTACCCTTTCGAGGGTGCCATTTGCGTATTTATATTCAATGCACCTTGCTAATTTCCATTAAAAGTATAAACTAAGGCATATAATTTGTAATGATAACTTTGTGAAGGTACGTTTCGCATGTTGCAACTAGTACTGGCAGAAATTTGAGTCCGGATCGAATTTGAATTAGATAAAGCGGATAAAGTTAAAATTCAGACAATAAATTAATGTTCAATATCCGGTTTTTCCGAGTCGGACAATTTAGATGAGGCTAAATTTGAGTCAAAATCGGATTCGGGTAATATAAATGTAAAAAATGTTGTGTCCGGATTTAAAATTCGGACGAAAAATTCATGACCGTACTTGATTTTTTCAGGTAAAACAAATTCGGATATTCAAATCAGACAACTTTTTGCCAACTCTAGTTGCAATACTTGTCAATTGTCATGCTACCAGTGCGGTGTGGGTCACAACCTCCGCCAATTAATTGCAGTCCACCCCCTAATTCAATGCAAAATACCTTATCGATTGTGAGCCAATTAATTTGATAACATTGTTAATTTAGTAGTATGTTTAGAAAGGAGAGATCCTATCTCCCCTGTCACCTCCTCAATCCTTCAAAAATTATTTACATATAAATGGAAATTTTGTACTAAAATATAGAAGATCGTTGAAAAGTTTTTTGGATTTAAAATCCAATAGCTTATTATTTTGTTGTATAGTACATCAAATTATTGTCAAATGTGTCGTGTGGTGACTAGTGATAATTGATAGCCCACATTGAAGTTGAAAAGTTCATGTACGTGAAATTTTTACAGTAACAGTCTCGTGGACCTTTCTTTCACATACGCAATAGTCCAACTCTTATGGCCAATTTCAACAAAATACTAATGATTTACATTAAAAAAATATTTGCAATTTATTTTCTTTTTCTTTGTAAGTTTAGTTATAATGGCAGTAAAATACAGTGAGGAATCCAAACATTTAGGATAAGGGTGTCCATAAATTAATATCTTTATTAATATACACTATTTTATTTTTTTTAGAGGTGTCCGTAAACCAACATTGTTACTAAATTAACCTATTTTAAAATAGATTTTAGGGGGGGCTTAGGGGTGTCCATCGACACCCCTAAGCATAGTGTGGATCCGCCAGTGGTAAAATATGTACAACAACGACAATAATTTTCAATATAATCTTGCTTTTACGAAGTCTCCAAAAATGCAAATGTATGTAGCTTTGCTTTACTTTACTCTAGAAGCACAAGACAATAAAATACAATAATAGAATCAATCGAAAGTTTAAAGCATAATTTTAAAGCCTTGCATATAAAAGTGAACACCGTTGTTAAACATGAGAAATCTCTTGTAGAAGAGGGAGTACTTGTCGCTTTTTTCAAGTGAAGGTCCACTTCCATAACTCGAAGAGGTAGGTGCAGTGCTTTGCACGGGGAGCTACCAGTTGGGCCTTATTTATGTTTGGATGAAAAACAAGTGACAAAGCCGGGTGGGCTTGAGCATTACGCAGCAGTCTATTGGGCTCATAACGAATGGCCCTTAAGACAATTGATTTTTTTCTTACGTTCTATCCATTTTTGGGACTTCCCCCCATTGCATGTAGGTAGGGGTGGACAATGGAATGGGTCAATCCGTTAATTATTTGGGTTGGATCGGAGCTTCTATGTAAATAAATGAATTGGATGGGTTTATAGATAATTTACTTTTGGCCCGTTTTAAAATATAACAAACTTCAAAAACTATGTATGAGAGTTATTATTATGCACAAAGCGTTGGTAAGAAACTTAACTAATTGAAACGTGTAAACTAGTGTATCAAGTAGATTGAAAAAATAATAAGTCACTAAACGAATTGTTAATATGCCGATATTGTCCGGCCCATTGATATGTCTTAATGGTCTGCCCGCTATTAATCTAATCCATTATTTACTCGACCCTTTATTGATCATATTTTAAACGAACTGACATATTTGACACAATGAATATTCGGCCCGTTACTCACCCCTACATGTAGCACGAGTTTACCATGGGCCTAAGGTCTTCATGCTCGTGGAACATTTAGGGCTGACAAAAATTCAGGTCCGGGTCAATTCGGGTCCGGACAAATCGGACATTCGAACAAAAACTTCATACCCGGACCCTGTTCGGATTTCAAATCGGACACTTTGACCAGACCCGGACCCGGACCCGGTTGTCCGAATGTCCGAATTTGTAATATGATTTTAGGAGATTCTGACCAAAATTTTGTGTGACCGAACCCGAACCCGATTTTTCAATGTCCGAACCCGGTTGTCTGAATGTATTTTTATAAAATTTTCTAAAGAATTTGGACTAAAATTACATATAAACATAGTTGTCCGATGTCCGAACCCGGTTGTCCGATTGTCCGAATTTGTCCGAACCCGAAATGGTTCAAAAATCCGGACAACCCGAAACCGAATGTCCAAACCCGAACCCGACCCGGTTTAAATTCGGACATGACCGATTGTCCGAATTTTAAATTCGGACATAAATTTGGTGACCGTACCCGGTTTTTTTCGGGTCGGACAAATTCGGGTAATCGGGTCGGACAAATTTTTGCCAGCCCTAGGAACATTGCATAAGATGGCCTTATAGTGAAGTGGCCGTCCGTGAGCTTTTGTTATCAAAATCTACAGTTAGAAAGTTGAACTAAATGTTTGTAAAGACATTTTAACGACATTGATCATCAAGATTTTTCAATGACAGGACTCATGTCTTAACCACCCCCCCCCCCCCAACCAAAAAAGACAGGATTTATATCAAATTATCATTGTTTAGGTTCAGTAGATCTTCTTTGAGTACTTTTTTTTAAGAGAATCTTAACAATCTAATTGCTAAAACAGTCTGCATAAGTTCTACCAACAATATCTACTAGTAGTTTTAAAATATTATACTATTTAACCTGATGATATATTTATAACATTATACTTTTTTATCCTCTACAAATGAGGCACAAAGGTCGATATAAGTGGGGTTTGAACTCAAATTCTTAATAACAATGGTAAAAAACTTTGCCAAATGGCAACCTGGTGCACAAGCATCCTGCGTTCACGCAGAATTCGGGGAAGGGCCGCACCCCAATGAGTAAATTGTAGGCAGCCTAACTTGACTTTGTCAGTGGCTGGCTCGAACCCGTGATCTTTTGGTTACACGGAGACAACCTCACCGTTGCTCCAAGACTCCCCTTCCTTAGAAAAAAAAAATCAAAAAAAAAAACTTTGCCAATTAAATTAAATAATAACATCTACACATTTTAGATGATATTGGCCAAACATCAATTTTCTTAAACGAACTGAAGCTTAGCATGTGAAACTCTAAAACCTACATTCAATGTTGGTTCAACACGTCTTGAAAACTAATTAAAACTCATTAAAGACTATAACTCACCAAGTTTGAACAATAGGCAGCATGATTCAATATGGGATAAAAATAATGCAGCAGAAGTTGTTCTGAACAATGTGAATTAGTGTCAATTAGATCTTCATTTGATAATTTTTTTTTTAAAAAAAACGTGCTTATGAATTATTTTCATGCTTTATTTATTTAATGGACATTCCTTTTCAAAAAAAAAACAAAAAACTTTAGTCTTTACAAATAATGAAGTGGAGAAGGGGGGATGGAAAGACTTGTCAGAAAAACCGCGGAAAATCATGTGAAAGACAGAATTATTAGTCTTCCCCATTTACACATTGCATGTTACGTTCCATGCCCTAACATTAATTAATTAATTAATTAATTGTTTTCCAGTGGTTAATTGTCAGGAAAATACGGCTCTTGGCTAGATAACTGGAGCTTCGTGACCCCTTGGGTGCTTCATGCACGTCATTTTACAGGAGAATCGACCAGCTATATGGGCATACCAAATTATTTGCAGATTATTTACTGCCTGCTTTGTTGGACTAATTCCTCTCAATTATTGAGTTTTTTGCCGAATGACACTAATTTATTTTTCTTTTTTATAATAGTACTATATTTATCAATTTGGATTCTAAAAGACCCAATTATTTGTTTAGTTAGGTACGCGCACTCAATCTTTTGATTTTTTTTGGGGGTATAAAAGCTACGTAGCTAAATATAGAAGAAAAGAATGCAAGAAAAAAAGTTAATAAAACCCCATATTTATCCATTCTTTCAAATTCCCCTCCGAAGAACCTAAGGTTTTAAATGCCGAAATGAAAATGAAATATTTTCTTCGTGTTATTTATATGGCAAGTAAAGAAAGTCATATACAATAAAAGAAGTCTTGCGCAACTCAAAAAATAAATCAAAAAATCAAATGTGACTGACTACATCAGATAATTAGTTTCTTTTGTGTCACTTTAAATCTAAATTGAAAAATATAATGCTACTACGAAAAAAGATAATAACCTAATGCCACTATGGGGGGGGGGGGGAAAGGTGACAACTTAGTGTCATAAGGGCGAAGAACTCATCAATTACTTACCCACTAACTAAGATCGCATTGTAATTTGCAAAATTCTTTTTATAGATTTAAAAGTGTAAAAATAGATTTTAAGTCTCTTATTCTATTGACTTTTACAAAGTTCGCTATGTAAACGAATGTATGCAATAATAACACTAAAGTCAGTTATGGACAAGGCACACAAAATAATCCACATTTCCCAACATGGTTAGAAGCGTCTGTATAAGAAGAATTTCAGGTAGAACTGCAGCTAAACATAATATGCATGTACGTTGCATTATATGTTGCTAAATTACTTTATGGTCTTATTCCCAAAAATTCGATAGAACAATATATTGTACATATAAGAATTATCATATTTTACTTTATAGCGAATCAATACTAAAACCCAAAAAAAAAGAAAAAAGAGTCATGGATTTCATTTAGACCATGTTCGCCTGTTCGGTAAGATGAGTTATTTAGATAGCAGATAGCGGATATTGTTTAGACAGTTGATGGCATTTTTAATTTAGCTGTTAGCAGATAGTTGTTTAAATAAGCGGTTAAACAAATGTGTGCAGTAAATTCAACTGTTGGGTTAACTGATTAATATAAATTGACATAAAAAGGTATAGACAATTTATAAATATAAAATTTTCAATTTTTTTTTGGCAAAATAAAATGAAACACTACTTCTGAATACCAAAAGCTAATAACTGTTAACTTTTCAAAAACATTGCTTAAAATGCTAAACGCTACTTGAAATACTAGTCAAAATATTGGGTTACCGAACACTAAAAATTGACTGATTAGTGCATTGATTTGGTTAAAATACTAAATGCTATTCAAAAAGTTGTTGCCGAACACGGCCTAAGACTTTTCTTACTAGCAGTAAGATCATAGTACAAGATTATTTGTATTGGTGATTCATACGTTTGGATCATAAGTGGAGGCATATACATTCCATATCATCTTACAATTCAATTTTTTCTCTCCCTTTTACATCATAAGGATCACCAAATAAAATATTTCTCACAAACCCACATTTAAACATATTTAATTAATTTTAGCATTTTATTATATACTATTCATTAATCTGCTGGCTGATAAAAAGAAAAAGAAAGTTGTGAGCAGATCACTGTAGGGAGTCAGACCCGACTTTGCTATGTAGATCACTGATACATATGACATTTTAGATGAGAAACCTTCCTTTTACGGCGTAATCCAATCAATGCAAGCTAAGTGTTTACACTAAAGAAAAGTTATTCACAATGTGAAATACTGAATTGAAATACCAGTTGTGAAAGGTTACCATCAAAGTGCACACATCGTGATCTCAAATTTTCTCTTTCCTTGATCCTGAAAGTCAACCCTTTTCACTTACCCAATGGACAGCAAATTTTAATAATTTAATAATTTAGTAATTTAATTTATTTTTTTTATGTTAGATAAAACAGATTTGAGCCACAATCTCTCTTCCTGTTCTTCATTTGACGTGCCGTCACAACTACTCTTTTGCTTCTTCCAAACGCTACTACGTTAATTTCATTAATTTATATGTAAAAAAAATAGAAAATGTACGTTTATGAAGAACTTAATAATATTATACTAAGTACTATTATTTTGCAGAAATATATGCTTCAATTCTGCTGCATTAGATGCATAAAATTTGTAATTAATCTCCAATAAATAAACACTATAAACATTAGTGAGCATACAAGTTGATCATCTTAAAAATTTAACAATCGGAAAATTAAATAAGTGAAGAGAAATGAAATTCTAGAGAGCCTAAAAATGTACTCGAATATGCGTTCTTCACAATTTATATACATAGGTAGGTTCCGAAAATTAGCATCGATGAATTGACGCATCTCTTATATTTTTGAAATTGAGATTTAAACAAACGTAAATATATGTAGCTTGATTCATTATTTTGAAAAATGATGTTCTTGAGCATAAATACACAAAATGCCTAGACTCGGTTATTTTAATGTTATTAAAATTAAATGAATCAAAGTAAATAAACAACAGTGGAGTTAAATGTTAAGATTATGTCGCCAAAATTAATCGTATTAGACAATTAGCGGGTTCTTTTTTTTCCCGTTTTTTCCCTCCCTTCATTGCATTCTGAAATTCTAACCTCTATCTATACATTTTTCATTGCAAACACATAAAAATACGTCTAACTAATGAGTATATAAAAAGATAAATTGAATTGATTTTTGAAGAAGTACGTACATGCACTATCATAGATTGAATTTATACCCGAACTTGGAATATCAACTGAAAAAATAACAGAAGAGAGCAGAACTCGCTAAAAAACGGATGAAGCGCACTAGACCTCTTGTCTTCTAATTAACAACAAAATTTAATATATATGCTATATATATGTATATTATGAATACCCAAAAATTCCAAAAAAAAAAAAAAAGAAAAAGGAGGAAAACTCTACAGCAGCAGAAAAATTGAACCTCTAAACTCAATGGTGCAAGGGGTTTGGACCAGTGGGTACGCGCCGTTTTTCAACACCGTAAACCGGGTCGATCTCCGACCATCCGGGCCAGGGTCCAGGCCAGACAGGCACGTGCCTCCGTTCGTGCTGGTTGAAGGGTGTAAAGTCAAACAACTGGGGGCTTTCCAACAACAGCTTCCTGTGCTTTCCCTGATAAGACTGCATAATATATCTGAATCTGTGCAGATTCTGTCCGTAGTGCGATCCGTACTGGGCGTTGTTATACTGATCGGACGAAGAAGAGGAGGGGTGGTGGCGATGCATGATGATGATTTGAGAGAAGAACAGGGAGAAGGAGAGACAAAGGAGTAGGAAGAATAGGACGACTGACAACAATTGTAGAGACTTCTTCAAGGCCATAACAGAGAATATTGGTGGGAATGAGGGGAGAGAAAATCAAGGAGCGAGGGAGAGAGAGTAAGAGTAATAGAAAGCATGCATTTGGGGTGATGGTGGGTGATTTTAGCTAAGCTAGGAGAGGAGAGAGAAACTAACTAATGTGATTAAGGTAGATGAGTACAGCTAATAATGTGAATTAGGAAGTGGGATTTGTGAAGGAGGGTGGCTAGCTAGCTAGCTAGATAGCTTTACGTTCAAGGAAGTGATCTAGAGGACGAAGAAATATAAGAGAAGAGCAAATGGTCAAACTTGGAATTATGTACACAGATGACCGTGGAAAAGCCGTGCTTGATGCCTCATGCCTGCATTTATTTGGGGATCACAGTTAATTAAGTACACCCGACTTAGATTAAATAAATAATTAATCATTTATTTTTTAGGGTGTATAATTTGATGATCTAGAATGGTACAACAGTAGGCTATATATAAAAAAATACTAGTCCAAGTGCTTAATTATGGCATTGTCCTTGATCCTTGTCTTTTGTGAATGTCAAACTCCATATAAGTTCTGATAAGATTAATCTTTAACATTTTTTTTAATTAGGAATAACAATGAATTTGAGATCGATCTCAAAAAAAAAAGGAAAAAAAAACCGTAGTCGGGTATGAATATTATTATAAGACCCTGCATTGAATTGTAAAAAGACAATCAAATGTTAAATAGTGAATAGGTATATATTGAGACTTATAAATTGTATAAAATCATTTTAAAATTACAAGTCTCCACGATTATAAAATTACGCATATACTTTTTTTTCATTGATAAGATTACTGTGAAACTGTAGCGGTTGACATGGCCAATGAATTCTCGAACTTAAAAGTTGATTATTGATTTTAACTATTGATAAGCTGGCAATTAAGCCAAATAATATATCAGTTTTTGCGAATTCAAGATGTTTAATTTGCTTGTATTTACCACATCAAAACGTTGTTCCAAATATGATATATTGATCTTGACTCAAATTAAATACAACGGATCTTAAATAAATTATATGATAAATTGATCTTGACTCAAATAAAATAGTTCTAATTCCTTAAATCTTGGCAATGTGAAGATTAAAAATTGTTAGATGCGACCAGAGTTCCAATTATTGCACCTAACATTGGAGTAATTCTTGATCTTAATTACTCTACACGTAGATGGTCCTTTGAAACTTGATGAACACAATTAGCTGAGTACTCAGCAATAAACAATTGTTATGTAGCACTCACCGCAAAAGTTGAGGACATATGGGTTTCATTCAATTAGACATTCCCGATCAAACAAGTTAACATAACGTGGCCAGATTTTTAGGTAGTTGTTGCCTTACATATTCCTAACAAAGGAAATTAAAGGGTGTGTTTTTCTCAAATGATAACTTAAGGGAGATCTTTTTTGTTTGGGGTCGGAGGGGTCATACTTGTCAGTCTGCGTGACGGAAGATGAGAAATGGGGTATTAAATTCTAATTTAATTATGTATGATTGAATCATCAAAGATTTGATTTTTTTGAATTTTGCCAATTATAAATCACCAGAGGTTCTTAAAAAAAAAGACAAGATGTGTACGAAATAGATACTCAACAATAAGAAAAAAGAAAAAAATTAAATAAAAGAACTTCCGAACATTTTGGCAAGTATATCATGTCAAGGGAGATATGCGTACACATGCGTACTTGAGAGGATGACGAGCATCACAATGCAATACCATTTAGGCTAACTAAGTTAGTGATGGGTAAGGTTAAAACAAGCTAAATGATTTTTGTTGATTTGGAATATGAGTCGTGTTGGATAATTTTGGCTTTTATGTCCAAATGTACTATTGGTTTTTGTCATAATTCTACCCATGACACTAAAGGTAAATTATCAAGCCAATTTACTTTGAGACTGATCAGTTTTTGAATTAAGATCAAGTTGTCGGTTTTCAAGCTAAGACACGCTTGATTTGGCTCAATTGAGCGATCAACACAAAGCACAAATGCAATGGAGAGCGATTATCTTACTATGAACTTATCTTTTCTAGCTTATTTTTACTAACCAACCAATTCCTTCTGATTTCAAATTTCCATCTTTTGATTTCCGACTCCTACTTTGAATTTCAATTCCTAAAACATTTTCGACATATTCTTTCAACTTCTAATTTCTCATCTTTCAATCATTTTAAGCTTTTACATTAAACAAAATTTAACAATACGCGTTAAAAAAAAAAGAAAAAAAAGAAACAGAAGTCAAACAAGAAAGCATTCATATTACTATATTAGTCTTCTTTGCCTTCATCAAGTCTACGGCTGTGACTGTGATCATACTCAATATAAGGCCAGGGTCAGGGGCACTGTTTGAGAGAAACAGCTTCCTAACACTTTAATAATGCAGATATTACAAATTAAAATGCATAATGACATCATTATTTGCAGATTTTAACAAAATGTCAATCTTTATAGCTAGTAAATCCATCTTACTCCCATTTACTTTGGAATCAAGGCCTCAAGCCTAGATTGCATTGGTCATGCAAATGCACAATGGCTATTTCTATTAAAAAATGTAAAAGTTAACTGATAGATTTCAAAGAGTTGTTATGATAGATTTGGAATTAAATCTTGTTTATATACAATAGTAGCGGAATATTTTCCCGTATAATTGGACTTTGTCCTGGACATTCAAACTCATACAAGATCATGTTGTAGTTATAGAAAGTAGCGCTATTCCACATTGATAATTTAAAAGGCTGTGTGCATTTGAACTTATATGCATGAGTCATTTACTTATGATCCATTTTATATAAAATTCAACATGATACCGGAGCAGGTTGCCATTGGGTTTGCTGCCATCCTTGTTTGAGTAAATGTGTTTGTGTTAAGACATGTGAGTAGCTAGCATACACTTGAGGTGGCGTATTGGAGTTATGAAAAGTGGGGTTGTCCCACATTGACAATTGAAGAGGCTTTGGGCATGCGTATAAGCTTATGAGTCGCTCTACACGTTGTCAATTGATTTTGAATTGGAATTTTATTTGAGCTTATATACGTGACTCATTTATTTACGACCCATTTTCTATAGAATTTAACAGATTAGGAGTTCAAGATTGAATATAATAAAAACAACAACAATTCATAGTGTGGGTCCTGCCTTTGTGTGGTTTTGAGATATCAAGATATAGGCAGTCTTACCTCTACGTGTATGACTGTTTGTAAAGATACCGATTTCAATAACCCCACATAAAACATTTTAATCAAATATTCTAGAAGTTTAAAGTCATTTGATGAACAAAGGTAACTAATACGAAACCTAATTACTTTAAATAATAGAAATAACATTCAAGGTAGTACTTTCTATAAGGAAACAATTTTAAAAAAGCCTTTAGGTAGCGTAAAATACATACTTTTCTAATTTTTTAAAGCCATGATAACGATTTCTAGGAAGAGATAGACACGTTCTTTAGTCAAAGACAACGATTTTTGTTTTAAATTAGCCTAAGCCCTTGTGTTGGATGGTTTTCATTGAGTTTGTATCACTTGTAATAACCATCAACTGTTGAGTTAACATGAAAGTCTAACAACAACAACAACAAACAACAAACTCCCAGTGTGGATCCCGCTTTAGGCAACCTTATCTTTACCGATATTCCTACCCATAGTAATATGAAAGTATACTATGCTGGATTAATCAGCCGTGAAATAAAACATAAAAAAAGAATATTTGTTTGTGTAATCTTATATTGAGGGAAAAATGCAAATATAATGTTATATAATTTATGGGGGACATACCATACTCTACTATCTAATTTAACAAATTTTCATGTATGAAATACATTTTATAATTTTCAATTAAAGTACGTCAATTTTTTTTTAATTGTCTTAATTTAAAATATTTATATAAATTTGTTGATTACTTTGATCTAAAAATAAAATAAAATATTATAGGTTACAAATCCTATAAACCTCATTGGAAGTTGGAACCATATGTCCCTAACACCGTGTCAAAGAGGAGTTGGCCGGGTGGCCAACACTCCACAAGCCCCCCCCCCCCCCAAACCAGGGTTCAAACTTGGGGGGCACAATTATGCCTTTGAGCAGTTGTATGTGGGAGATTTGTGGGCCTGGGTTTTGACATTTCCCTTTCCCTAATTCGTTTGGACTGTTTAGGTCCACTGGGTATCCTTGAAATAGGAGTCAGTGGACCGAACTCGCTTACCCTTGTTAAATAAAAAATTAAAAAAATGTCCCTAACACCGTGTGCATCTTTACAACCCTCGTTGTGAGGGCCATAATTGAAACTACCCATAATTGACTCTACTAACTTATTCTTAAACTGCTTGGACCTATAAATTCGAATGGCCCATACTGCTTGCTTAAATGGCCTAGACAACTTAGGGCCTTAAATCAGCTTTGCTCCCTGTTTTTACGTCCTAATTTCTAATATTTCAAAAAGAATTATGAAAGTACTATGGTAAATGGAATAGCTTGCTTCACACGGTCATCGATTAATATTTGTTTAAATAATATATTGGACTGAAAAATAAGTTAAATAGTTGTTTTGGATAATATTATCTTGACTTAAAAACTAAGAGATATATGTAAAAGATGAAGTGAAGAAAATGCATATTTATTTAGATAAATCTATGAAATTTTATTCAGTGATTATATACAAGAAAGATAGTCATATAAGTTTTTACTTTTTACTGCATTCTTGACGTAAAATAAATTTTTTTATTGAATGTGTTTAAACTTTGCACGAAAAAATAGTGTTGTCAATAGTCCCTTTAATTTTCACGTACATTTATTAAATGCAGTAGAGCGACAAAAACTTAGCACTTCTCAAAGTACCATTAACCCGTTGATTGTTATATGTATGTATATGATGTGATATGATGATAAGGTATGCTATGAACAGAAGTTTGGGATCTCGTAGTTAATCATAATTCATGAGTATTGGATTATTGAATTGTCTTTTTGACAACTATATCTCTATCATGGAGGGTCTATGTAATGTGCATAACAGCAATAATACTTTCCTTACTCAAATTGTGGTGCTTGCTTGGAATATTTGAATAACTTGTAATTACATAGTACTTAGTACCCAAACCCATGACTACTTTACTGACGATAAAATAAAATTGAGTTGTATGGAAACTGTGAAACTCGTATTCCTTTCATTCTCCCTTCCCACCACAATCTTCAACACCTCCCTTCTGTCCCAATTCCATGGACGTCCATATCAAGGGGTATCCTCAGAGTTAATTTTGATGGCACCCATGCATTATGCAATGCTCCAACAGGTCATGTGATTGAAGTTGCGCGAGGCAATTCAATTCATCCAGGTTGATGCTCGACTATGGGAGGGTGTCCCAATTCTAGTTATGTAAGTCATGACTCCATGAAATGGGCTTTGGTTAGGCTTTAAGTTTGGTTTCGATATACTATTATTAAAGAAGATAATGAAATAATTATTCAAGCAGTATAAAGTCAATTCATATACATTGAAAGGTCCAACCTTTGGTACAAGTGTTCTCATATACACCATTTCAAGGTTTAAACCTTCACTATTTCGAATTGTGTGATGACCTCCCCTAAATTTGTAATACATTTCAAATTTCACCAATAACCAACGCTCATATTATAGATCAGGTCTACATACCTTATAGTGTAGCACATTTTAGAGGAGGATTATTATCATTGTTTTTTTTTTTTTTGAAGTAGGAGAACCACAAAAATAGGGACAAGTTTTCAAAAATAGAATAATTTTTTATACTAGTTTTTTATCCGTACGTTGCACGATGGCTATTATTTCTCGGTTGATAAGTTTCAGTATCTTGTATATGTTATTGTTGGTGCTATACCATACTGAGTTCTATGGACTTGATGACCGCACCTTTTTTTCTAACTTTATTTCATATAAAGTCATCTGAACTATGTGTGCTTGAATTTTTTATGTGCAGTCTATCTTTTTTTAATCCTATTAGTTAAGATTTTTTTTGGGGTTTGTTTTAAGATATTATGTGGTTTGAAGCTATGTGATTTTTTTAAGTTTAAAATGATTTTGTTAAATAACCATATTGACGGTGGCAACAAATGAGTAAAGGAAACCATAGTATTTTCAGTAATTTAATGTTGTCTTTCTTAAGCTTGGACTTTATTTTAAAAAATGTATCATATGGTAATGTGAAATGTAATGTATGAAAAGTAGTTCTAATATGAAATGTTCGATAACACATCAGATTTGTTGTCCTCGTCAGCTATTAGTCGTCAACTTCCATTTTCATATTAAGTAACTTGTAAAAGTAATGTATATTATACTAATTAGTTAGGTTTTAATTTTTTATTTGTTTCTAACTACTTGTCATCAACGATGTGTTGTTAAATGCATGTAATGAATTTTCACATGCTTATACATTTAATGAAAAAATATATGATAATATTTTTTGCATTGATTTGTACTTACCTACAGAGAGACATTTCAATTGTGGACTTCTAATATATTTCATCTGTCTAAAGTTGTCTACACAATATTAAAGAAATTTCTTAATTGCTATTATTTTAATATCCGATTATATTTAATTCGAATAATCATAATATATCATGGTCTTTGCATAATTATAACTAATACTTTGTAGGAGTTTACTAACACTAAAAGATGCGTAGCGCCAATTTGCTTTATTTTTTTTAATGTAAATTGTAGTAGTGAAATTATTTTGAGTGCATACATACCATTGTTGAGTTTTTGGACACTTCTTAATAGACAATATTTATTGTGTATCCTTCATAATGTTTATTGTCATGTTTGATGATAAACTTCAAACCCTATAGTGAAGTCACTGATGATGCTGCAATTAAGTTGTCCATAACTTAATACCGATTTTGGAAGGTAAACTCCTAAAGCAAACATGAATCGGAAATTGTCTTCTTTTTAATACGAATTGTCACTTTGTTCCACATGAGTGCAAAACAATTGTAAGAATTGTAGCCTTCATTTTGACATTGATCGAGAAAATAATAAGATTCTTCCGTTTTAGCCAATCAGCACTTGTTATGACTCATTTTTGTAACCTTCCACAACTAAAAATTATATGGGGACACAAATTTTCCTTTTGATCAAATAACTACACAAACTTGGATGAGATACTACAAAATTAAGTCCCTATTTATAGGAACTGCAAATTAAGATAAACTCTAAGTAAAATAAGTAGTTGTTAGGATAATGAGGAAATTAATTTCAAAAATAATATATAATATAATAATTAAAGGTGAGCCTTAAAATGGAATAATAAGGTATCTAGCAAAGGTTGTATAATATTAAAGATGGGTATTCAAATGAAATAATAAGATAATTTACCAATAAGAATAAATTAGCCAAAGATCAGTTAGCATATGTGAGACCAAATGTCAAATTCGTACGTCATGCATGTCATTTAAAACTCATAATCATCACAAAAGGTGCGTTTTTTCCCCTAAAGATTCCTGTTGGTTTAATTTTATTCATTATACATGCACTTACTTCATATGACAATTGCAGATTATTTCAATTGCTTAATGACGCCTTTAATATTATTTGATAGTGGTCATGGTCCTTCCGACTATTTGACCCATGATTTGAATAAAAATATATTTAATTAATTGTTCTTATGATCAATAGAGCGTGGGAAAATTATTGACAGTAGTAAATCTGTCTTTTACCTTAATGTTATCTCTTTGGTGTGTAATAATTTATAAAAAAAAAAACCAACAAAGAAAATTTTAATACAATTTGGACATAGGAAAACTTTTAACGTTCTTTTTTTGGGGGAGTATTACTAATTTATGAAGTCAATTCTGGTCTATTGTGACAATGTATACAAACCACTCTTATAGATTACGTTACCTATTAAATTTAAATTTAAATTTGGTAAAAGAACTAAGTATACTATATAATTTTTGAGTGCAAAACATAATCTCAAGTGAAATATAAATTGAATAAATCTCTGAAATGTTTTTTTAATATCATGAACGTAAGTTACAAATGTGAAAAGAAACTAAATATTGTACCAACTTAAAAGTAGTGGTAAGCGAATCCACAATCACATTAAGGTCCTATTGTATTTCATATTGTCTAAATTCAATTATGTGACATTCTTAAATAATCAAGTTTTTACAATATGCAAAATAAGCAACTCAATGAGCATTCAAGTGTCAACTCATGATATATTCACTCGAAAATAAATATACTACAACAAATATATTTAGATTTAAATGTCCAATATATGCTCACCTTAAAAATAATGTCTAACACACTTCAAATTTTCTTTTTCTTGGGTAACATCTAAATCGTTTCTTCGTTCTATATTTAAGTTTTAAAAGACAAAATTCAATTACTAATCAGTCATGATTTATAAGAAAAGTTAACATTAAACTAAATTAAAATTGCATTGATAACCTACATCCATCTTAATTGCATGATATAAGACTTTTATATTGCTATCCTATATGACATTCTTATCCAAAGTGGCACTCTATATGACATCCCATGTGCCATCCCCCTGAAAATTACTTACCACTTTCTCAAGAAACCCACCCAACTTTTAATAACCTCAACGCCCCCATCTTCTTCCTCGACCTACCGGGCCTGTAGCTAGGGCTGAGCAAAAAAATCGGGTACCCGGACCCAGACCCGGAACCGGTTTGGACCCGGCGGGTCCGGATCCGGACCCGGTCCAACCGGGACCGGGACCGGTTCCAAAATTCAGGATCCAGTGGCAACCGGTTCCAGGTCTGGTTCCTAAAAGTTAGGAACCGGTACCGATCCCGGTACCTGGTTACTCGGTCTAATTACCTAATGATCTTTTGCATGCATAGTTATTAGTTAATGTTAGAGCATTTTTCTTGCTTTTTTGTGATGTTTGCTTAGAAATAGAAGTACTAACGTCTTTAGTGCTTAGTAGTTGTTGGGTTGGTGGTGTACTTAATGGCTTAAATTCTTATAAAAGTTAATTTTTAAAAAAAATTAAAATGTCAAAAAAGGGCACCGGGTACCCGGTTACGGAACCGGTCCCGACCGGTTCTGGGACCGGGTCCAGAAATTTTGGAACCGGTTCAACCGGGACCGGGACCGGTTCCAAAATTATTGGACCCGGTCCAACCGGGACCGGGACCGGTTCCAAAAAATTGGACCGGGTACCCGGTCTTGCTCACCCCTACCCGTAGCAATGCAAGAACCGAGCATTATGTTTGTATGTTTATGTAAATGTAAATGTATGGTCACTTATTCCATCTATAATAATATACAAAAACAACAACAACAATACCTCTCAGTGTGGGTCCCACTTTCGCGGGATATAGGGAGATCCAGTTATAGACAACTTTACCTCTACCGGCATTCTTACCTGTAGAGAGGTTGATTCCAATTAACCTACAAAAAAGGATTTTGTGAAAATATTTTATATAATAAATATTTTGTGAAAATATTTAACTGTAAAATTAAGGACACGTAGCACGGATTGACTAAGATATATTAAAAAGACAAAATGTTAAAACTATGTAACAAAAGAAAAGTATAGCAGAGGAAGGTAATATACCTTAATAACTAGAGGTAATAACACGATGTTTCTTCCCATAAGAAAGAACTACCTGCATACAAACACAATATACGAAAAAAAGCACTACTAGCAGTATGCCACTGCAACCAAGCGACAACTATGGGGACGCATCTCTGCAATCTAAGATCTTAATCCTATCTCGTCACAACTTCCTATCATGAGCCAGATCCTCCTCAAACCGACAACTTTAAAGTCTTCTCTAATCATCTCGTCCAAACTCTTCTTTGGCTGTCCCCTTCCTCTTTTGCCTTTTAAGATGTTCATCATCCCACATTTCCCCACTGGAGCGTCTACACTCTTTCTTTTCACATTGTCAAACCATCGGAGTCTTGTTTCTCTCATTTTATCTTCGATGGGAGCTACTTTAACTAAGTCATTGATTACTCAATTCATAATTCTGTCTATCTTCGTATAACCACACACCTAATCATCAATCTATAATAATATATATTGTTCATATCGAAACTCAAATATAATGTACGTCGTCATATTATGTTTTGATGTTTATGTAAATGTTGTGTTCATAAGATATTTACAATTTTTGTATATTGTTAGCATAAATAAAAAAATAAACATATTTCTATAATTAAAATAAATGAATGTTATGGAAGATTTATATGGAATGTAAGAAGATGTAAATATATATAAGAAGATGTAAGATAATGCAAGATGATGCAAGGATTATGTTAATGATGTAATGAGCTGTAAGAAGATGTAAAAAGTTGTAAGAAGATGTAAAAAGTTGTAAGGAGATGTAAGGTCTTAGCTAAATCATAAAAAAACGCGAAATATAACATGACCATAATAAAAGATCCAAGACTACCATATGATTTATACTAAGACCCTGTTCTTTTCATGATTTAATGAATACAACCCACTCATTCCCCCCTTCACAATCTTAAACAAAAATACCACTTATTATCACTCTCACCCACTCTTTCGCCCCATTTCCCACACTCTTTCATTCAACTCTCGAATTTCATTCAACTCTTTTCAACTATTGCCCACTCTCACTCACTCATTCCCCCCTTTCCCACACTCCTTCATTCAATTATCGAATTTCATTAAACTCTTTTCAACTATTGCCCACTCTCACCCACTCATTCCCCCCTTTCTTACACTCCTTCATTCATCTCCCAAACTTTATTCAACTCCTTTCAATTCTTGTCTACTCTTACCCACTCCTTCCCCCGGTTTCCAAACTTAAAAAAAAAAACACCATTCTGACTAGCTCTCACGCACTCCTTCTCCTATTTTTCCACACTTACCCATCTCACATCTATTATTTCACACTGAAAAGAACAAGCTGTAAATAGCCACGGCCAAACCGAACAAAAAACAGAAAAAGAAAATAATTATAAATAAATACCAAATGTAGACAGAGGGTAGCGTCCGTCCAAGCTGAGCGACCAAAACGTGCTCTCGATTCAGGCCCTCTCTCTCTCTCAGTCTCTCTTTCCTGCCTAGTCACAAGCCAGGACAGCCTGCTCCTTGATCTGGGAAGAACAGGCTCAGCAGCAGAAGATTGCGTGCTTCTATAAAAACCCCATCCCACCCCACCATTCCTCAGACCCGAGGACCCGCGCTCAGCTCACACGACATCCAGCGAGGGACAAAGAGAGAGAGAGGGAGAGCAGAGATGGCGAAGCAGCGAAAGCCCCCGAAGAACGAAGCAGCAAAGCCTGAAACCACCTCTGAAGCCGTTGTTCTTCACCAGAAGCTATGTCTCTCCGTCGACATTGATAATCGTCGAATTTACGGGTTTGTCGTCCTTGATTTCTTGGTTTCACTCTTGATTCTCGGATTTCTCACTGATCAGATTTGATTGGAGTCACTGGCTTATTGTTAAATCAATTTCGTGGGGAAAAAACTGCAATTTGTTGTTTCTCTGCTGGTTTACGCTCTCCAATGTGCTTTTTTGGTCCCAACTTAGCTGCCGAGTGTGTTTTGAGCGTCCCCCCCCCCCCTATTTGTGGGCCTTAAATTTCAGACGCAGAGATTGTCTTTGGGGGGGGGGGGGTAGGGTTTGTATAAAAAGCAGCGGCAATAAAAGTAATAGTGCAGAGCTTGTTTTCTGACACTTTCTTCATTTGACTAGTTATACTGAGTTGGAGATTGCTGTCCCCGATAGTGGAATCATTGGGCTGCATGCTGAAAATTTGGAGATTGAGCGAGTTTCGGTGGATGGAGAGCCAGCAGAGTTTGATGTTTTCCCACATTATCAACCTGTTGCAATTGAGAACAGGTGGTGCTCCGTGTCTTCCGTCAGTTCTGCTGCAGATGCTGCTGGGGTAACTTACATATCAGCTTTGGAGAGGGAATTGGTACCAAACTTGCTGATTCTTTGTCGGAAGACAATTGATGTTGGGAATCCACAACAGGACCAACCAACACTGGAAAATGGAGGGCAAGCAAATGGTGAAGTGAAGCAGGTTTAAGTTCTATGTTGTGCCGTACATGAGCTTTGTTTTGTGAGATTCTTTGTGCATGCCGTGGAGTAGAGCTAAAATTTTGCCATTCTTGCCAATCTAGTACTGCTATAGCATTGCAGGACCGGCGACATCTGGGCAGTATGGGAAGAGTTGAGTGATTGGCACCTTGGATAAATGAATGTGGAATATTCTGCTTCACTGTTGTAAATTCAAGTCTTTCTAAATATATTATGTAGTATCATGCGGAAATCAATGTTTTAACATACTCCCATGTTATTTTATGAAAAAAGAGATATTCTGAATATGTGCATTTTTTTTTTTTTTGAAAGAATCAAATGAAAAGTCAAGGATCTTTCTGTTTCACAACAATAACAACACTATTTCTTAGTGTGTGTCCCGCTTTCACGAGGTATGGGGAGATCAAGATGTAGGCAATCTTACCTCTATAGGGATGTCTGCCCGTAGAGAGGCTTCCTGTTTATGATGTGCAATAGTGAATAGTTTTTATTGGTGTGACGTCTGAGTGTGTTCTTATCAGATCATGTAGTAACATTATCTGTTTTTTTTGGGCGCGGGGATTCTTTAAACCAGGTTATGTAATGGTAAGCAGAAATTCTTTGTTGTCTCAACCATCGAATGATGGACCAAACTATACCTGGTTCCATACAAATGGATCACTGGTGCTACTTGTAATGTCATGTGAACAATTAATTCCAGGCTGTAATGAATTGTGTTCGAATGAAGATTGCTGTGTTGCAATGTTTCACTATTGTCTAGTAGTCCCTCTCCCATTTAGAAGAATCTTACCAGCAACTTATTGAATGTTATGATTTGTTAACAGAAATTGTAATTCATATTGCTACTGTGATTTGGTTGCAAGAATCATAGTCGGTTGTGGAATGTTGGAGTTGAGGGGTTGATATGGCTGATGACCAGGACTTTTTCTTCTGTTCCTGGTCTAATTTGAAATCCATTTTAATTCATTTACTCGTGCCTAGATTGGAACTATGCAATCAATTTTGGGTGTACACCTGGTATTTGAGCAGTTGAATGGTGTCTGAAAATCGTGGTGACAAACTTTTGTCTGCAATGAACAACTCTTATTCTCTTGGATGAGATTTTTGACATTTATAGACTTCTGCCGTCATTAAGTTAAAGAAAGCTCGGTCCATGGGGTGTGTTACACTTGGAATTTTTATTATTATCTTTTTGTCTGCTGACTCTCTGTTCAGCTGATTATTGCTATGGACTTGATCCCACTGTTTTATTATTTTTGTTTCCCTGCTTGATGGACTGCAGTATTAAATGGGGGGTTTCACTTTGTACTATTTCAAAGTCCCAGCCTCAAGTGATGGCAAATTTTAGTCATCAGAGTATCAGACTATGATATTCATTGATTCATGAAAGTTGGTAAAGTTGCTATATATTGAGTTGTGTGTGTTTGTGATCTCTCATGTAGGGTAATGTTGGGTGCAGAATGTGAAGTTGATTAGAATTGACTACTGGGTTGAGAAGACAGAGGCAGGAATTCACTTCAACGGTAACGTTGTGCATACTGATAACCAGATAAGACGTGCACACTGCTGGTTTCCTTGTATGGATGATAGTTTACAGCGCTGCTGGTAATTGGTTGGACCGATTTTTTTTTTTTTCTGGAATTCTTAAGGAATGCATAGTTATTATTTGATCTTGTGTTTTACAAGTCCTACAATTTTGTAATGATGTTTTCCCCCCTGTATTTTCCTCAGCTATGACCTAGAATTTACTGTTCCTCACGACTTTGTAGCTGTCAGCAGTGGAAACTTACTTTATCAGGTGAAACATGAAAAATCTTTTCCTACAGTTTCATTTGTTTCTTAGAGTTCTCTCTAATATGGTTTGAAAGACCATTGCCTTTGCTGCCTTTTCCATGTCAAGTAATGAGGTTATTTGTGAGTCGAAAATTTACTGCAAAAATAGTACAAGATATAGTTAGAATTCATGCAAGCTTAGAATTTCAGATCCTACATTCCTACATTCGTATTGCTTTAGGAAATGGACTGGCATGTTTGGTTTCCTTACTGTAACTGTAAAAGGGCAGTGCGGTGCACAAGCATCATGCGTTCATGCAAGGTCCGGGGAAGGGCCTCACTCCAAGGGGTGAATTATAGGCAGCCTAACTTGACTTTGTCAGTGGCTGATCCCAAAGCAAATTATGCGAGCTGCCTTGAGATTCCTATTCTTTTTGGGGATAAAATTACTCTTCTTTTCTTCGAAATGTTATTGAAAAGCAAAAGTAGCCATATGTTTCTTTGCTGGTTTTGTGCTGCAAGACCGGAGTTCTAATAGCGTTAGCTGTGGGTGAATGCTACTTGACTCATGTGTACGAGGCATACGAGATGAGGAGGTGGGGAGGACCAAATGAAAAAAAGGTCGGGTGGGAGCAATGGAGGGACTACTGCTATGGAGCTTAAATTAAGGCGGGAGAAAAAGAAAACCAAAGTAGAGGGGAACATAAAAATATCAAGGGACAGAGAGGAAGTGCGAACTGTGAAGAGGAGAAAGAATGATGGAGAAAGGGCATGGGAGAAGATTGGAGGGGGATATGGGCACAGGTGAAAAGAAAGGGAAACAAGGATAGACTGAAGAGCGAGGAGCAGGGCCTGATGCGATATAGCTGCACCTTGTGTAGTCGAAACACATCTCAATGTCCCTTGCATGGCTTAGTGCATCTCAAGTATTGCATTGTGCTTATGGATAGATGTATGCCAAGCATGGCGCCTCAATGTCTTGTGTGGCTAGGCATTCCTTTGTCTCTCTTTTCTAAATGAGGTTACCTGAGAAATTGGACATTGTTGAATTCAGAAGGAAATCTTATCGCGGCTTCTTAAGCAAAAGCAAGACACATGGCAAGATTTTGACTGATAGGTAAGAAAAGATTCTAGGCTGTTTTCGTCTTTTAACGCATCTGTGCAGATACGATGATCCCATGTTCTTTCCCAGCATTCAAAGGCAATCTTGTTTAAGATAAAGAAAGCACTTTTATCACCCAAAGCCCCAAGATTTAAGACACTATTAAATATATCCTTATAATGTTGAGATTTAAGCATTGTGCCTTGTAATCTGAAATTGTGGATCAAGCATAAAAATTTTGGCCATGCACTGAAATATTTGGGGCATAGCACTTAGTAAAATTACTAGGTGTGGAAAAGAAATTTGTGTACAATTAAAAGAAGTTGTAGCATTGGCAAATATCTTTTGGCATTCAGTTCTTGATTGATGGTTGTTTCTTCTTGTTGCTACAAGTTTATTGCAAAGCAACTGGAAGATTCTGTCACATGTGAGGTTTTCCCGATCAAAATCATTAAAATCTGGTGACAATTTAAATGAAAACTTAGGCCTTTATTATATTATAATTTTCTATTTATCTGGAAAATCGAGAGGGCAAGACTCCTTTCAGGCCTGAGAGTATGTGGCTGGAAGACAGTGGCGCTTTTTCCCGTGGTCTAGAGAGATCCAGATGTATGAAGTCTTACTCTTACCCTGGCTAGCATTGTTGCCACTGATTCCAAGAGACCCACAAGATCTTTTTAGAGAGACGGAACCTCGAGAACCTGAAGTTGTTACTCCCTTTCTTTACTGAACTTAGATAGGGAGAACGTACAACCGTGGTGAATACTATGGTAGATGCCATGCTTTGCAGAGTCATTAGCTGATGTAGTTAAATAATTTATCAAAGAATAAATAAGCGGAAAACTTTGGTTTAACTGATCAACTTGAAAAAAAAGGGTTAACGTAAATAAAAGAAATTGGGATCTGATGGGTTAAAAAAGAGGATAAAAAAGCTGTGTCCATTACCCAAATTAACCAAATATTTGAACCACCTTCAGTAGTTAGTGAAAAATTTATGAAAGAATTGCATAAATATTTGTTTCATTTTTTAAATATAAGAATTTCTTTAATGTTAAATATGTTTTAATTTTGCATTGACATTCAACATTGTTAATGACCTTTTAATGTGTTACGTTAATAATAAAATATAATCAATGGTCCTTCAATTGTCAAATACATTAATGAACAAAAAAGAACCAATGAAAGTTTGTCACTTGTCTTTCCCATGCCGATTTATTCAATTTTATATATATCTATATAGGGATGCGAGCATTATCCGAACCCGAAAAACTTGATTAAAACCCGTTCCATTTACCACTTGTATGGGTCGTGAAAAGGGGTTTCAGGTGGGTATGGGTACGAGTGTGGGTGTTGCGTTCGAAAAAGGGTATGAGTATGTTTATGGATTCTTAAAACCTGTACCCGATTTGCTAAGAAAAGGAGACAAAAATATGCTAAAACGCAATAAAAATATTAGACATGAAACTCTAATTGTATAGTGTTTATTTTTGTTTGAAATGAAAAATTTAAATTTTGTGAGTCTAATTGGACATGACATTTATTAGCGTTGCTTGAAATTGCAAATCAAATATAGTGTGTATGCAAATATGGGTTGAATACGAGTGACACTTTGCATGCTATATGTGTAATCAAAACCGTAAACTCGAAAAACCCAACGGGCATGGTTCTAACTATCCAAAAGCCGTACGGTATGGGTGTGGTATGATTTTCGGAAATGGGTATGGATGCAGGTACGGCTCAGCCCGCCCCAAACCCACGCCACACCCATCCATATATCTATATTACTATGTGGTAGTCACTAGAGCTCTTCAGGATTGTTGTGTTGGTAAGGCTCTTGGATGGCATGGCCATATGGGTTTCCTTACGGCTGCTTGGCATGTTGTTTCTTGGTTGGGTTGAATGGATTATATAGAGCAACTAATGTCTCGCTAAGGTCAAGTTTTCAAATACAAGGTGCAGGCGAGAAAGTAAGGAAGAATGCACAACCAAGGCATGAAGGGTCTAGAAACTCGCCGACGGATTTGCAATTTGTGACTTGTGAGGGATTCACTGGTGTGACTATCAGTTTCTGACAATCAAAGCAAACTATTATTTAGTTTCTGCCACATCCCTTCTTGCGTGAGTACAAGTGCAGAGGTTTTTGTATGATTCCATCTTTAAAATATATACACTAAGGTGATGATTAAGGTAGGACTCCATGCCCAAACAAGATGCTATACTGAAATCAACATATTTAGAAGTACCTATAAAAACAAATAAGAAAAATGAACAGGCAACAGTGATCTCTTTTCTTTTTATCTCTTTTCTTTGTATTTTTCCATGCTTTGGAATATGGGTGATAGGGGTTGAGTAACGCTTGCATTCCAAGTTTGTGGGTTATGGATGCATGAAGGGTAAGATAATAATGGGGGCAGTTGGTTGAGAAGGTGGTTGAGAAGATAGTTTGACAAAGAGCAAAAACGAGCATCAGCAGTAGCATCACAACAGGTATTCTGACAAACGGTTG
Source organism: Selenicereus undatus (assembly GCA_017589665.1). NCBI lineage: Eukaryota > Viridiplantae > Streptophyta > Magnoliopsida > Caryophyllales > Cactaceae > Selenicereus > Selenicereus undatus. The sequence continues at coordinate 122,773,652 of JACYFF010031957.1, read as the reverse complement.
TGGCTGATGACATAACAAAATGCTGTGTAATTGATCAAGGGTAGCGGATTTGGGTGGCTTGGGTGATTTTTATAAAACTCCAAACTAAACCAATAACATATATTTTTGCTTTAGGTTTGCCATTAAAGTGGGGAGTTTGTTGTCCTTGATCCTGGTGAAACCTGTCTTCAATTTTCTCTTGAATTGCTGCAAAGGATTGCTTGTGTTCTCCCCTTTGTTTTTTCTTGTCTGTACTCCTGATGGATTTCCATGTTCTCTTGAAAAAGATATCTGCTTTCTATCTGGTCTGTTGTTATTTTGAGCTTGGCAATACGACAAGCTAAGAAAAAAATCTTTGAGTCAATAAGTCATTATCTTGATTTTCTTTGTTAGAAGCTGGCAGCTGACAAGTCTTGAACTAGCAATAGGAGATGGGCATTAGATACCTTAGTCTTTGTGCAATCTGCAAGGGGAAGATTAAATTTCTCGTTGTGAGTCTGCCAGAGAAATTGATCATTATTGGCCTTTGTCACTTGGAGTCAAGTACGAGTTCCCGATATGAATACTACTTCAGATGTTGGATATGGCTATTTTTGAAGGAATCTTGTGTGCTTCTAAACTAGTTTGGAGTGTCTGCATGCTGTTCCTGTATTCAAGTGTTTTGTGTGCAACATAGGGGTATTCAAGGATAAAATGACGCAGTTTGATGCATCTGTGTCGTTATCACAAATTTCAAGTATTTTATCCCCTAATTTTTAATGATGGATGGCTCTGAATGCAGGTTTTGAGCAAAGATGATCTTCCCCGCAAAACATTTGTATATAAATTGGACACTCCTGTTTCTGCACGGTGGATATCTTTGGTAGTAGCACCTTTCCAAATCCTCCCAGATTATCATAGTAGTCTCCTGTCTCACATGTGTTTGCCAGGAAGTGTGTCAAAACTACAGTACACCGTGGGGTTTTTCTACAGTGCTTTCAGGTTGTTTTCTTATCTCAGTCAAAGTCCTAATCTAGAATCAGTTTGCTCCACTCCCCTTGCTTTGGTGGAGGGATGACGATGCTTTGTCACATTTCAAGTAACCTGGGTCATTTTTCTCTCTTATTATGCTTCCTTGGGTGAATAAAACCTGTGCTGGAAAGTTATTGGTGGATTTTCTTTATTTATTGTGCAGACATTATGAAACATACCTTAAATCTTCATTCCCATTTGGATCATATAAGCAAGTTTTTATAGCTCCTGAGATGGTGCTATCCTCAGTGACCTTGGGAGCTTCCATGAGCATCTTCAGTTCTCAAATTCTCTTTGATGAGAAGGTTATAGATCAGGTTTGCAATCTTTTTGTATGTTTGTTGATATATGTTCCTCGTTTTCCGTCTTATAGTGTCATTGGTTTGTTTTGTTCTAGTGATATCTGTTTTTTCTGTATTGTTCTACTGTTTTGCTTTACTTTTTGCTGCACAATCCTTCTCATTCACTGAGAATTGTCAGTGCATATGTGCTGTTGGGTAGATCTGGGATTTATTTAGCTCAACTAGGACTCTCGGCCTAGTATAAGGTATAGAGCTCAAATGGCTGTCCACATTGTGAAACCTCGTATTGATCCAATCCCATAAGCTTTGCAAACTTTCTTCTGCTCCTATTCGGCTGATCTGGCACTTCTTTTTCGGGGAGGGGGTTGGGGAAGGCGAGTGGTGCTAAGCTGTGGTCATTACTTCTGTAACTAATTTTGGAAATCATCTTATTGGTTGGATTGGCAAGTGGCCCTTCATCAGCAACTCCTCCCCCCTCAATGCCCTTAAAAAAAGGAATTGTGTTTATAGATATTAATGATTTGGTTCAGTTCTCCGATAATTTCACCAGAGAAGTATACCCTTTTATATCTTAGTTATAGGATGCATGTTTCTGATGTCTTAGGAATAGGCTTATACAAATTGCGATTACAACAAGTCATTAGAATCTAGTCTAACCTTCTGGAATGATTTTAAGGGTGGGGAACACGCTGTAAAGAGAGTAAGAGACATTTTGGCCTGAGCCTGTGAAAGGTTCTGTGACTGAGCAGTAGGCTGAAATTCCATTATGAGCACCAACTATGTTCTGTACCTATTTGTATCTTCTTTCATGGGCTGATAGTCCTACCTGCTACTGTTGGTTAGACTTGCCACCAGGCATAATGCAATCTCAAATCACGGTGAAGGGCGGATGGGCCACGGAAACTGTAAGGGTGTTTGGCAGGGGGAGTTATCTGTTGGTGAAATATGAGAGGAAGCTCCTAGATTATTATGGGGTTACAGTTTACATGTTTGGCATAGGTGGTCGGCAGTCAGACGGATGAGGTCTTAGAAGGCTTTGGCTGGAATTAGGCAAAGATCTTAGGGAATTGGGATGCACATGTTATACAATTTGATGGGTTAACTGGTGATTTCCATGTTTTTCCTACTATTTCCTCATGATCTCTGATGAAGTTATTGCAAAATTGGTCTCTCATTTAGCATTTATATGCTGATATTTTTCTTGTTTTTCATATGTATGTTCACTGCATGTGTATAAATAATAGAAGAGATAACAGCCCTGTATCGCAAAGCAATTGTGAGACCTAAAAATAAAAATTCTCTCAGGATGGAACTAAAGAAAATATCCCCATCATGAAGTGAAAAGGGGGCAGATCCATAAAGCCATCATGACTGTCACCCCATCTTCTGTGCATAAGTTGGCGAGAGGGGTTGGTGGTGTGGAAGTGTTGAAGGAATACAGTGTGAAGTGCATAGAGTTAGTAGGGGTCACAGTGGAGCTGGGTGCAAGGAATAATGATTACCTTCTCTATAATATTCAGATCTTGATGGGTCAGAGATAATGGAGGGCTAGATGACATGATGGTAATAAGGGGGCAGGAATTGAGGGTGTTGGAGGGGGATAGAGCCTGCTGATGCGGCGGCTGCTGCCAGGAGAAATGGAGATAGTAATAGGCTCAAGTTGACTGCATGGAGTGAGGGGAGAGTCTGTGGATTTGGAAAGAACTCGTCAAGAGCATGAATAAATGTCAGGGCTGTGAACCTGTTGGACTGGCTGATAATAAATTGACAGTCTTCCTGTGGTTACCTTCACATGAGTAGTATATATAGAAAAGTTGTACTTTAGTTATGTGAAGTAATTGGACTGTATTTTTTTCATTTTTAAATTTTTTTTAATCTATATGTTTGCAAAGGCAAATAGCTCCTGTTCATGGAATGTGGAAGCGTAACTAAACTATATGATGAGAGGTGTCTGTGGGGGGTGGGTACTGTGATCTTATCTTCTTTATAAACTCCTTTTCCCAAAGTTACAGTTACAGCGTCATATTGCCAATTTCCTTCTTTGAAAGCTACTCAGGCTTAGTATCTGTTCTAATTTTTGGGGGATTACTAATGATTCGTTTTCATTTTGCTTGATTATGATTCTTATGATTGGTGTTCTGAAATGGGTTATGATATACTGTGCAGACCATAAGCACATGGATTAAGCTTGCTTATGCCCTTGCTAGACAGTGGTTTGGTGTGTATATTACTCCTGAGACACCAAATGATGGTAATTAGCTAGAGCAAAAGTTTTAGTCTGTTTTGGTGTATATTGTAATCTTGGCATTAAAAGGTCGTAACCTTTTGTTTTTGGGTATTTTGACAGAGTGGTTGGTCAAAGGTATTGCTGGTTTCCTGACTGATACTTTTATTAAAGAATTTCTGGGGAATAATGAAGTGCGCTACCGACGATATAAGGTCTGTGCTATTTGTGAAAGCTCTGTGCTTGATCTCTGAGTTAGCGAGTACTATATGCAGGATGCATGGATATGCATGATGTAGGAGGATTTCTATGGTTTTCTTCTCTATTTTTTTTTCTTCTGTACTTCGTCATTTCTATTCATTGCATGGTTAGATTCACTAATATTAATTATTCAAAAAGTAGCATAATTTTTTTTTAAATGCTGCATGCTTTTTTTGGTTGCCTTGAATGCTTCTCTTTATGACATTTGTGTGCCTTAGCTTCATAATGATGTTCAGCATTCATTTAGTTAATGCGGTAGATATGTTGCCCTATTATGTAGATGTTCTTTATCTGTAGTTGAGTTCATTTATACCATACAGGCAAATTGTGCTGTATGCAAGGCTGATGATAGTGGTGCAACAACTTTGAGCCCTTCTGGCTCTTTGAGAGAACTATATGGTACCCATTCAATTGGTCTATATGGAAGAATACGTTCCTGGAAGTCTGTACGTAAACTTTATTGTTCATACCTGAAAAGGGTGATAAATACGCTGAATTGATTTGAGTATCCAGCCTGTTTTTGATCTTAATGAAACCTGTTTTCTTAATAGGTGGCCGTCCTACAAATGCTTGAAAAGCAGATGGGTCCAGATTTGTTTAAAGGGGTAAGGGCTTAACATTTGTAATTTTATGTAGGTTATTCTGGACTTATGTTGCTTTTCTCTCCTTTATAACTTTGCTCAGATCTTCTGATGACCACTTCATGCTGATGTTCTTTCATCAGCTATGTGTAGAATGTTGAGTTCTTCGGTTGTATGCAATTTTTTTTGCTTCTGGTTATCTGGTTATATATACGTTCTTTTGTGTAGCACCTATAAAGTTCATTGAGGCTGCACCTGTACATATTATTGCCCTTAATGAATGCATTTGTCATTATTAACACGTGTTGCACTAATTGTGTGACTAGTACTGCTACGTGACATATGAGGAGACTTTAATGGTCACATGTGAGCAATGAGAGGGTAGAATATGACACATGATGGTTTCTGGGTATGGAATTGGAGAGAGAAATGAGGGAGATGGAAGGATTGCGATTTTCGATTTTGCTATTGCTTATGAGTTAATGGTTGCAGCTCACATTTCAAAAAGAAGGAAGAGCACTGGATGATTTCTGTGGTACTATAAGACATCGATTGACTACTTTTCACTTGACTACTTTTTACACAGAGTGACTAATAGGACATTGTGTAAGGATTGTAAAGTGACATCGAGTAATTGTTTTGTGACACTTACACAAATTATTGGTTATGGATGTAGAAATCGACAGATGGAAGAGGGAAAGGAGTAATGTTGGCAATTCTAGAGTTAACGGGTGTAAAGCATGTAATCTTACTAGGGATATATTGCCGAGTTATCCAAGAAGATCAAAGCAGAAGAATCCTGGGGTCAAGAAGGGGATGCAGATATAGTGTGGGAGGCAATGGTACATTGCATTTTGGGTTATGGTTCGGCTGAAGAAGTCTTGGGAGTCTCGAGTGGGAGTGATGGTAAAATTAGGGGAGCTTGGCGGTGGAATGGCAAAGTTATTGAGAGAGTTAAAAAAAGGGCGAGGCATATACTGCCATAGGGGATGGCACATACGATGAGGAAAAAGAGGCTAGCAAAGCTAAGTATATGATGATAAAAAAGGAAGCGAAGAAAACAGTCACATAGCAAAGACCAAAGTGTATGAGAAGACATACAAAAGACTAGAGACTAAGGATGGTGCGAAAGACGTATTCCAAAAAAAAAAAAAAAGGATCTTGGAGATTTAAGATGTATCAAGCCTAAAGATGGTAATGTTCTAGTGGGGGAAGCAAAAATAAAAGAGAGACTTTCTAGGGCGTGGATAATGGGAATGCTAGGCCCTGGGGACTAGGACAACTAGAGAGGCATCAAAACTTTAGGACATGTCATAACATCACCAAAGATGAGATCATAGAGGCTTGGAGAAAAATGGGGGCTGGTAAAATACTTGGTCCTGATTGTATACCGTTGGAAATATGGAAATGCTTGCATGAGGAAGGACTTAATTGGTTAGCTAGGCTATTTAATGCCATTTTTAGGGCCACAAAAATGCTAGAGGAGTGGAGAATTAACACAACTATATTGGTATATGAAAACAAGGATAATGTTCAAAGCTAGGACAACTACCTATATATCAAGTTGCTTAACTATGCTACAAAACTATGGGAAAGAGTCATTGAGAAGAGGCGAAGGAGGGACATTTTAATTCTGAGAACCAACTTGGTTGAAGATCAACTACAGAAGCAATACATCTTACAACAAGACTTACAGAATTTTATAGGGATAGGAAAAATGATTACATATGGTGTTTATTGATATTGAGAAAGCTTATGTTAGGGTACCTCGAGAAGTGCTTTGGAGTTTATTGGAGAAAAAAGATATCCCATTTGATTTCTATTTAGGTTACTAAAGATTTATATGAGTTAGTGGAGACAAAGGTGAGGACACTAGGAGGAGACAAGTAGAGGATTTTCTTATTGATATCGGGTTACATCAAGGATCGGCTTTAAGCTCGTTTCTTTCTACAATTGCTATGGATGAGCTCATAAAAGGCATCCGGAATGAGGTAACATGGTGTATGTTATTTGTTCACGTTGTTGTCAGTTGTCTTAATAGATGAGACTAAATATATAGTATAATAGGTTAGAAAATGGAGGGTTTCTTTGGAGTCCAAAGGCTTCAAACTCAGTGGGTCCAAGACACAGTGCTTAGAATGTAAGTTTAATGAAGGGGAGGAAGAGGTAATAGACGAAGTTATTATTAGTGTTACCCTGATATCGAAAGTTGACTAGTTTAAATATTTGGATTCGATTATAAAATGCAATGGGAGATTGACGACGACATTGGTTATTGTATAAGAGTGGAATGACAAAAATGGTGGTATGCATTCGATAAGAAGATACCAATAAAGGCAAAGGATAAAGTTTACTATATAGTGGGTAGACTAGTATTGTTGCGTGGTTTGGATTGTTGGCCTATTAAGAAGACTCTGGTTTCAAAGATTGATTATACTGGAGATGAGGATGATGATCGGGTGATGGTGGAGTCATACAGAATTGGGTAGGTTTAGGAATGAATTTATCAGAAAGAAGATAGGGGTGGCACTCATAGAGGACAAGATGAATGAAATAAGACTTAAATGGTTTGATCATATCTAAAGAAGGGATATAAATGCACATGTACGCTCTTTCGGGAATGTAAGAGAGGAAGAGGAAGAGGAAGACCAACGAGGAATTTGAGTGAGGTGATTTGACAAGATATGAGATTAAAACTTACACAAGATATGATTCAGGATGTGAGTTTTTGAGGTCTAGAATTAGAGAGGTGGATCTTAAATAGTTAGTTCTTTACACTTCAATTTCTAGTCTCTTAGTGAACTTTGATGCTGTTTGACTTGTATATTGGGTAAAAAATTATTCTTACCGGCTTCCTGGTACGTCTGGGTACTTGTAGAGATCAACTCACGCATTTGAAATTTATAAATTTGCAATAGGGGATCTTAAACAAATTTGTATAAATCAAGTGAATTCATCCCCAGTACCCAGCACAAAATGTTTGTCTAATGGCCATGATGATGAATCTTCTGTCGCTCAAAGCGTATCCAGAAATAGCTTAGCATGGAAACTCAAAGATATTTCACTTTTTCTTCCATGTTGTGTTCTGATTGCAGATTTTGCGAACAATAGTTTCTCGTGCTCAAGATGCTACTCGGTCTTTGAGAACACTTAGTACAAAAGAGGTAATTACTCAGTTCACTATTTAGCGTAGGATGTAGCTGATCCATCTAGTTACTTGGAAAGTTGAGCTTATCTTTGTTGTGATTAATTGCTCTAAGGAGATGTGTGGCCCTTTGTGTTTTCTACTCCCACGTGTTCTAGCTTTCTTTTTCTTTTGCCCCCCCCCTCCTTGTTTGGGTTTGGAAGTTGATTATAGTGGCTTTCCTTTAGTTTCGGCATTTTGCCAATAAGCTTGGCAATCTGGAGCGCCCTTTTCTTAAAGAATTTTTTCATCGTTGGGTGGAGACTTGTGGCTGCCCTGTTTTAAGGTATAAATTTCTTCGTTCAGTTCTGCTTTTGTATCTGTTCTTCATGAACTTGTCTCTTTTCCGAACTGCTTGCTTGTACTGTTTCTGAACCTTTTAAAAACTTTTCACGTTTGAAGGATGGGATTTTCCTATAATAAGCGTAAAAATATGGTTGAATTGGCTGCTTGTCGCGAGTGCACAGCTAGTCCAAATGCCCTTCAACCTACTTCTGCTGGTAACAATGACCCTGGAAATCGTGAAGGTGATAGTGGTTGGCCTGGCATGATGACCATCAAGGTTCATGAGCTTGATGGTACGCATGATCATCTCTTACCTATGGCTGGTGATGCCTGGCAACTGTTAGAAATAAAATGTCACTCAAGACTTGCTGCTAAACGTTTCCAAAAGCCCAAAAAGGGTTCTAAACCTGATGGCTCTGACGACAATGGTGATGCAGTTACGGCTGTGGATATTCGCTCTGGGTACTGTAATCTTGGCTTTGTCCTATAAGTGAAGTGATTACTTACTCATCCAAAAAAGTGAAATTGATTATTTACTTCTTTTCTGAGTGTCAAAGTATTCTTCTTGCAGTACAGAATCCCCTTTGTTGTGGGTCAGAGCTGACCCAGAGATGGAGTATCTTGCTGAAATTCACTTTAACCAGCCTCTGAAGATGTGGGTAAGAATGGTTGCTTTTTCCTGAATCTCATGCTGGTACTGCTTAGTCTGTGCGACTGGTCAAGACTCAAGAGTATCCATCCATTAATAAAAAGTGAATACTGAATAAGCGAGACATATGAGGAAGTGCGATGATATGTTTCGATAAATCTGATGTTTCAAATGCAATGAAATCGGATGTGTTTGATACCGAACCTATGGTTGGGGTTCTTTTTGCTTGTAATCTAGAACGTCAGATTCATATCTGTGAATCTACCTAAGTTAAGAAAAATTGTTTATTTGATATGAATCAGGAGGGATGGAAAAGAGGATATTCTGGGGTGGAAGTAGGTACCATTGATTTACAGCACTGATTGAGGGTCTTGGGTTGGCGCAGAGGAGATAAACACGGGCACGAGAAAGAGCCTAGATAAGCCTTTTATTATGATATAAGAGTTCTTTCCATCTGAATGTGCCTCTGTTGTCATTTCTACTAAGGACTAATTGAGTAGTGAATATATGCAGCGACATTCAAATTAACAACTTTTATGGGTCTTCATAGCTCTTTCATTGTCTGTGTAAAACCTGTAACTTAATGATACCATTTGTCTAAACTCACTCCAGACGATTTTCAGTGTGTCTTATATAATCTTTGATATCAGCCCTCCTATTGTAGGATTCATCAGAAATGACTTCTCTATAATTTAGTTTAGAGGGTGATATAAACATCTGAACCCCCTTCCCCTCTTGGTAATATCTTTTGGTTGGTTTAGATTATTGCCTTTGCTTTAGCTGTCCATGATGCACATGAATGAGATCGGTTTAGCCTGTTCCTTTGGGGTTCATGGTCAAGTCAGTGCTAGGCTGAAGAAACACCTATGAAGTCCAACCGATAATCCCTTGTGGGTATCTTGTTCATTCATATGCTAAAATACAAAAGGCAATCTCCTAGGAGACTTATCACATAGAAGTGATTACTGTAGGTAATCCCTTGCGGGAATCAATTTATTGAATTTATTGCCCTTTGTCTTTCTGTTTTCCCCAGCAAATTTCTAGGCCTACTTTTCCTGAAATTGCCAATGTGCACCTTGAATCTGTTCTTAACTGACTGATAATAGGAACGATGAAAATGTGAGAGCAATCTTCATCACAGGAAGGCAATAAATCAATGATAGCAGTAATAGGATTGTTGATTGGGATTGTAGAAAACAACTCTCCACCCGTCTGAGATTAGGTATTTCTTGTTGTTTGTTGCCTTCAAGGAATATATAGTGGCTGTTTTGTAGGTGTTCTAATTGAGGGCCAGAGAAAGGCTGGCCAGGCATGGTGATGGGTCCTGTTTTCCTTTTGCGTCAGCATTTAGCACCTGTTTATCTGAATCCAAATTTATCAGAATGGAATAATTTATCAATGTCAACATATATTTTGATGTGCAGATCAATCAATTAGAAAAAGACAGAGATGTTGTTGCTCAAGCACAAGCAATTGCAACATTGGATGAATTACGAAATGTTCCATTTCCTGTTATTAATGCTCTAGCTAACTTTGTGGCTGATTCCAAGGTTAGCCTAACTAATGTTGGCTGCCCAAATTTTGTTTTCAGCTAATGGTTTTTGAAATTTATTTTTTTTTTCTCTTGGTTGTTGCTAAGGCCTTTTGGAGAGTACGAATAGAGGCAGCGTTTGCCTTGGCAAAAACTGCATCAGAGGTATGATAAAGCTTTTCTCCGGTGTATCTTGTTTTGCATTTTGAGATCAATATGAGGAATTTGTGTTCCTATTTTACCACTCTCTTATGTCTCTAAATTGACTGTTTATAGATAGAAGTTGTTTGTGGGGTTTTGGTAATGTTTTTCTATTTTCAGAGAACAAAACCAAAAACAGCTAACTCGATATAAGCTGTGTTGATAGGTTTCGTCTGTTGGGTCCAACAAATTATGAGGCTTATTATGACTAGTAAGCCTCTTTGTTTCCACATGTAGCTGATGTAGGGGGAGCCTTATGCCCCAGTCTTCTGCTGATGACAACAGCAAACATGCCTGATGTCATTGCTAGCCTACCGTCTTTAAGTTTCATTTATATATAATTTGCTGAAAACTCAATAGGATGGTACTTGCTACGTGATTTAACATCATTTTTAGTGAGTAATGTTGCTCTTTAACCATTTCGTGACAAAGTTTTAGCTAATGCAATTCGTTCGTTATCGTTAAACTAGTGTTTATTTTCGTTTCACCAATTTTTCATTGTTTTTGTGAGATTACTTTTTGCTCCTGATCTGGTACTGGGAATTAGCAAACAAATAGGAGTTGGAGATAATATTGTCATAGCACATCAGTTAACCATTCTATTGGTGGAAGTATCTCCCGGTGCAACATAGGGCATTTAGGAACGGTTATGATGTGATTGGCAAGATAAAATCTAATTGCTGCACTCTATTTGGGTCTGTATCATATTGTCTGAAACTGTCATAGATTTATGCTTTTGATGTTCTCTGTTAATACATTTTTGAAGTGCACTATGTGACAAGACCATAAAGGTCCCTGCCACTTTAGTGTCATGTGATGACAAACTAGTGCAGCCTTGCATTCAGAGTTCCAAAGTGGTTTCCCTGATTTGCAGTCTGGGCAAGGGCGAGGGAGGGGAGAGAAGATGAACGTCCACCTAGAGTGATTGATATTTGTCAACTGTTGATCACAACATGCTTTACTGTTCCTTTGGTCTCGACAGAGTGTTGTATGCGTAGATTAGAAAAGCCCAAGGCACAAAAAAGCGCAAAGAGTCCTAGGGCCCTAGGCATGGGCTTTGAGGCGAAGGCGCGGGTTTTTTAGATGCAAGGCGCACTTTTACTAAAAGAAATACTTGAAAATCATTTCAAAACCATATTTTTCTAAAATCAACTAGATAATGGCATCAAATAAATGATTTTCACAAATCACCAGAAAAAAAGAGAATCAATTAAACACAAAAAATACGATTAAACCATTAAACAAAGCTCAATTAGATTACTATAAATTGAACCCCAAAAACATAACACATGCTGCCTGCATGCCAGGAAGAGAGAGAGAGAGTGTGTGTGTGTCCAAGAGAGATAGAAAGGGAGAAAGATTAAGAAGCAGTAAGCACAAAAAAAAAGCGCAAGGGCTCCGTACCATTGTAGCACTGGAGGAGGCACCATTTTCGACCTCCTTGAAGACCAAAAAAAACAAAAAGGAAACAAAGAAAAATCTTTCATGGTTGTCCAATAACAGACGAGGATGATGAAGAAGGAAGTCTGAAAGAAGACAGGAAAACAAAGCGTTTACTAGATTGTTGTCACCAGGGTTAGGGTTTCCTGCTATAAACTCATGTTCAGAAGTAGCAATATGCTTTGTTTACTTCTAGTAGCATCTTGATTGAAAGGCTTCCACAAACAAAAAGAGGGGTTGAGGCCCCTTAAAGGTCTTTTTCTTTTTTTTCCCCCCAAATGGTCTGTTATGATCTATAAAACACGGGCTTCATGGGCTTCGGGCCTCGGTCTGAAGCCCAGAAAAGCCCAAAAAAGCGCGGGCTTTAAGAATGGGATGAGCTTGACCCATTCCAAGGCGCAGGAGGGTGGGCTTCGGGCTTTTGTGAGCCTAGGCGCGCCCCGGGTGCGCTTTTTTAAACACAGGTTGTATGTCCATGGTTTCAGTCGACTAGCCTTTTCTTGCCCTGCACATGTAACATGTGATCGCTCCTTTCTTTTGATTTGTTTCATTTGCTGTGATTTATGACATCTGGGCTCCCACAGAAGATTTATTTGCCTTTTTTCACGTATTGATATGGAATTTCGTTGGTGTGGCGCAACTGGCCTTTTTTCTCCCCGTCCGGTGATAATCCTTTAGTTGCTTCGCTTGGTCTTTCTGTGCACTATGGCAGTAGTTATGGGTTGGATGGAGTGGACAATTTCATGGATGTATTCTCATTTCTTAGCAATGTAAATTCCTTTTTTAATTTGATGTTTGGTCTATGTGCCATTTCTCTGCAGGAGACTGATTGGGTCGGCATGCTACAGCTTATAAAATTCTATAGAGCTAAAAGATTTGATCCTAGCATTGGCCTGCCCAAGTAAGCTTTACTGCAGCAGCTGTTAATCATCACTGACTTATTTTGGTATACTATTGAAATTTCATTCATACTACAGCTGTCTTTTCCTTCTTATGCCAGGCCTAATGACTTCTACGATTTTCCTGAATACTTTGTTCTTGAGGTAATGCTATGAGGTAGGATTTGTATCAAATACAGCAATCAGATGATTTTTACTTTTTAATTAAATGTGATATTTGGAGACTTTTGCTTAGTGTTTTTTTTATTTAATTTTTTTGGTAGATATACCATTGGAGATACTGTCCATATGTCCTCACTCTTCCTATGTGTTGACCTAATGAAGACTGCATAAATATTTGCTTTCTCCATCTATCAATTGTTCACTTCATGTCCACTTTGAGCTCCTTTACACACACACCCACCCATCCCAAAAAGGAAACAACAAACTCCAAACAAATAAACATTTGCGTACACTTGTGCGCATTTGGCAATAATTCGCTAGAATGTGCTAAGGAATCTGTTGGTGATTTGTGGAAATGAATTCAAATCGGGGGTGTGAATGTAATAATCAAAGGACCTCTAGAATCATGCCATATCCTTTTTGAACCTGCACATTAGAAAAGCTGTTTTGGTTGCATCCCAAAACACACTTCATGCACAGTTTTGTTGGTGTCGCTGATATATTCGATTGAACAAGGGATGCTTGTTTTCTGTGTTTGTTTAGACCATTCCACATGCTGTGGCAACAGTGAGAACAGCAGACAAGAAAAGTCCAAGAGAAGCTGTGGAGTTCATCTTGCAACTCCTGAAGGTAGCTTTCTTCATCAAATCTTGTATACACGATGGTTGCTAGTCTGTGAATGACTTATGCTTCTTTTGAGTTATCCAATATAATTCATAGTCAGCTTTTATGCCTCTTGCCAAGGAATTGTCACTTCCATTGTACTTCTGTTCTCTACCATTGTATTAGGTTTTTCACATTTTCTGTGCAATGCAAAGGCTGATATTTTCTAGCATTCAGTTTTATCAATGTGATAATTGTGGATTGATTTTTCTTTTTTGGTCCTTTATGCTGCACATTTCTTACTGCCAAATAATCGTATATTATTTTCTCTATGGCGACAACCACCACACCAGCCAGTGTGATTGTGTGAATCTCACTGAAGCAGGATCTTGGGAGATCCACTTGTATAGGCAGTCCTAGCCCTACAACTAGATTGGCTGTTTTCGGCTGACCTACATCCCCCCTTCTTTCTTTTGGGGGGGGGTGTTGATGGTGTGGTTCTTTAGCATATTGGCAGGCGGGGATCTTTGGGTGAGTAGTGAGTACAACACCAGTGAGGAGGCCCGGGGGGGGGGGGAGATGCTGCACCAAACTTGAGTTACATGACTAGGCATTAGAACACTTGATAAACATTAGCTTTGACAGGATCATATGCTGTTTTTTTTTGGAGAAGATAATGATCTATTCATCAATCATATAGTGCCAAGTGCCAACTGACTGGCAGGTGATGTTCTCCCTATGTTGTTTCTTGACCTGGGCCCTTGCCTTTTGTTGCATGATCTCTTTCTTAGGACATTTTAATCTTTCTTGAAGGAATTTCCCTACCTTTGTTGATAGCAATTGTTCTAAATTGTCTTTTGAAGTCTTTCTGATTCTCATGATATTTTTATGATGCCAATGCAGTATAATGATAATAGTGGGAATCCATATTCTGATGTTTTCTGGTTGGCTGCATTGGTAGAAGCTGTTGGGGAACTTGAATTTGGGCCACAGGTCTCTAATTTCCCCTTTTCTCTAATTATTATTGTTGTTAGTGATAGTGATGCTCTACTGCTTTTCCCTTGTGGATGGTTTTAATTCTGGAACACTGCCATGCTTGTTTTTAATGGTGAAAGCTTATAATACTCTTTCAAAAATCTGTGGTTTAATTTTGGGGTTTTTCTTCAAATGAGATATGAAGAGCTTCTTTAGTTGGTGGGACCTCTAGCTCTTTAGTTGGTTCGACCTCACAAATGGCCAACAAAACCAAGCTTGTGAGACACTGGAAAAGTTTGTTGGACCTCACAAATATGCAACAAAAAGAACCTTTTCTCTCATGAGGCATCTTGCTTGAGAGTTCTTTAGTCTTAATGATCCCTGGGCAGAAGGAAATCAAATTTTAGCTGCTTTTGAGATACGAAGAGCTTTTTTATTTGTTTTAAGAATTTTCTTTTTCCTTTCATAAAATTTTCGACACATGATTTGAGAAAAACGCACAGCAATTCAAGGAGAGAAGAAAAACTACATAACACAGTGAACACTATATTGTAGGGTATCTAAAAACGCCTGTGCTGCTCTACTCTACACCCACTGCGCTGCCACAGGATAGTACAACCCAAATGGATGTACTGACACCCCTGCACCTAATGAAGCCTATCAATCGGTCATTTTAGATAGTTGTTTGTGGGCTAAATAACTTGTGTTCTCTGTTTAAATGAGTTTACGTCTTCCTTCTTTTCGTTCATGTCAAAGATAATATTTTCATGTTTCTTCCATCTTATCTCACGACCTGTTATGCCTGGAGTGTTCTTGGTCTTTCTGTTTCCTGAATCTTGTGAAATTGTTGTTACCACTCTGTTAATATTGGCTTACATTCATTACGTCATCTTCAGCTTCATAAGTCTAATTTTATTTTGGTTGATTTTTTTCAGTGCACACCATATCTGCAATCTCTGTTAAAGCAGATTGATAGGCTACTGCAATTTGATAGGTTGCTACTATTTGCTACTTCTCCTATGTGCTATTATCATAAATAGATTACTTGTAATTAACTTTATGCCTCTGCAACGTCATGTATCAGGCTGATGTCTAGCTACAATGGTATCCTGACTATCAGTTGCATTAGGACTATAACACAGATGGCATTCAAGCTTTCAGAATTCATTCCTCTTGTGAGTGTCTTTGCATTGTTTTCTACTGATGGACTACTTGCTGCTTATTCCTAGGCATATCTAATACCCTCCCTTTATTACAGGATCGTGTCACTGAGCTCATCAAATCATTCCGGGACTTCAAGGCAACTTGGCAAGTAAGAATTGAAGCAAGCAGAGCCCTCCTTGATCTCGAGTTCTATTGCAAAGGCATAGATGCAGCATTGATTTTGTTTATCAAGTATTTGGAGGAAGAGCCATCCTTAAGAGGTGAAAGATTGTTGCTGCTATTTTCGTGGGTTTTTTTTATGGTAGCCTTGTCTTCCATTTCAGCAAACTGATAGTCTTGTTTATCCATATGCTGGTTGAGTGATGCATGCTTTATTAGTTCTTACAGGTAGCCAACCAAAAGGTTGATGTGACACTCATTGCTGTACATGTTTTCCCTGTAAAATAATAGGGAGATTTGGATCTTCTACCGGACAGTAGTGTATTTTCTGTCATGTACTTGGTTACAATTGACGGGATCAGATTAAAAGCACTTTCGGTTTCTCCAGTTCAACTTCACATTTGCGGCAAATGGAGGGATACTCCCATCAAATTTTTCAGTGTAAAATTTCCTAGTACCTATGTCAATATGCCCTTTAAGTTGCTTAGTATGAAGACATGCGAGTAATCCTTAGGGGATGATGCTGGGGTAGTGGGAGAATTCTCTGTTGGTATTCTCTAGGAATATGAGTTTTGGGTTCCACTTCATTTCATATCAAAACTATTATATCTTCATTTGTAATTTCCTCATAATTATTTTCTATGTTCTCAAGTACAGGGCAGGCAAAATTGGGCGTACACATGATTCGGCTAAGTGAGATTAGCGCTGGATCTGGATTAAATGATGATGTGAAGAGTAGAACTCTAGTAGCTTTACTTCGTTTACTTGAAGGTCGCCTAGCATTCTGCAATGTCTTGCTTCGCCATCACTTGTTCTGCATTTTACAAGTACTGGCTGGAAGGTGAGTGTTCAGCATTTTTTGCTATCTTCATTCAACACTGTTACCTGCACTGCTACTTCTACTGCAATAATACTGCTAAATTTTTCCATTAATAGCTTCCTTCCCTCCTTTACTGCTACAATGTCTTGACCTTCTCGCATCTCAGTAGCATCTGCACAGGTTCTTGCTGTTGCTGTTCTTGAGGCACATTTGAAAAGTTTCAAGGCAATGTTTATAATCCATTTCTTATATAGGAAACATGTTTTTGCAATCTAATGCATAACTGAAAACAAAGGGAAGGACATCTTTCTCTGAGACAGTTTCATGAAATGGTGCATTAGGGGAAGGAAAGGGCAGCGGTCAGCAGGGATCTAAGATGACCAGTGGTATGGTGTGGGATTGAGCAATCGGCCAATTTCTCATATTAGTGTATTCTTTTTGTGCTTTGGCAGTCAAACTCAGTTCCCCCCCCCCCCCCCCCCCCGGGCCAAAAAGCCTTTCTGATAGCATAACCAGATGCGCTGGTGCCAGTAGGCTAGAGATCAGAGGGCGAAGGAGGAATGAGAGGGAAATTAGAGGGAAGGAAAGAGGAAAATCAGCATCATGTTTGTATCAATTCAATTCAATAATAGATCTAGGAATATTAATGGGCCGGGACAAATAATCTATTTATAATAGCCCGGGACTTAGACTATTAGGAAACAACCTACACAAAACTCATGTTAGGAAACTAAATATAGCCTAAACGCTTGTAGATAACTTTATTTAAACACTTTTAGGAGACCTTACAATTTTATTTTATTTTTCTGGGGAAGGAAAATAAGAAATTATATATATCCAGATCAAAAGGTTGGATTCAAAACTAGCTTCCTAAGAAAGGGCTATACACATCCAATGTGGAGACTTTCCACAGAATCTAAAACATCAAACAAAGAACAACACAGGTTCCTATTCTTCCAAAGTAGAGTCGATATAAATTTATCTTTGAAGCATTGGAGAGGCATCTCCACTCCCTTGAAGAGTCTTAGGTTTCTCTCACTCACATGCCCCAGAAGATTCACGTTGTATTAAAGTAACATTCTCTTTTAGCCTTCCTACCAAATAAGCCCACCTAAGCTAAGAGATGGTTCCTAGTAAATTAGAAGCTACCTAAGAAACCCCAAAGCAACTAAAAGCTGGCTTTCCCTTCTTTAGGCTTCCTTGTGTCTTCGTCTCCGTTATTCTCCCCCCTTTTGGGGGTTGGGGTGGGGGGTAGGGAGGCTTATTCTTGAGTTTTGTCATAAGGCAGAGGAAGCTCAGCATAAGCAACAAAATTAGTCTGCAAACAAAAGGCAGAGAAACTTTTTTTGAATATTCTCCATCAAAAACAGCCTTGAGACGATACCATTTTTGGCTTTTCCAATTGGTTCTTCTGAATTGAAGAAATTAATGTGTGTGACTTCCATTATTGACATCGCAACATACTTAAAATCCATAGACCAATCTTGAGTTCATTGGCATACAATAACGTCCCCAGGTCTCCTTCAGCACAGGTTTGCCACCTTAGATGGGTACTTTTGTTGGCTCTACACCATTATGTTCTTTAGACTCATTGTTGACTAGCATAGCTTGAGTACTATCTTTGGATTGGAATTCAGGAGCACCTGTCAAGTTTCCTCTACTTTCTTAAATGACTAATTAAATTTATTCCAGCTAGCATCACTCCTTGCATGCAGTGCAACAAAAGAGATGGCACAGGTCGTTAATGTCATCATTAATTTCTCTGCGTCGTTTCTTCCAATCTTTTTTCCAGTCCTTCCAATCTTCAATTTCTTAGCATTGCCCACTTGGTGTCAAGTGATTCCTTTCTAACCTAGATATGCAATCCATATTGTTGTGAAACTGAATCAGATTTAGTTATGACTTCCTCCTCATCATTGTCAATGCTTTTCTGCCTGTGGAAGCCGAGTAGCAACACTATGATATCTTTTAGGAAGGAGGCAGTGTCTAGATTAGCTTCAGGAATGTCTCTAGAGCAGAAAGGCAGAGTTCAGTTTGATAACAAGATTCATATAGCCTAAGCTTGCTACTTCTTTTTTCTTTTTCTTTTTTTTTGAGGCGTGAATAAATTTTATCAGTAGAAGGTGTGGACATATCAAAGCTAAGAGCAACTTTTCCTAGCTCATTCTTTAACTGAGAACTAAGCAGCTAGGAGTTAGGACAAACTTTGGAGCTCAATTACCTCGAGATTGCACTCACGTTTAACTAACCTGGGCACAAACATGAATAAGCAGCACTTAACTGGGCTCAACCAGTTTCAGCATCTCCCTGCCGGTGGTGATTGGGATTGTTCAGCTGTTTTAGAGAATGTCCCCCCTCCCCCCAACAAAAAAAAAAATCCCCCAAAAAGGGAAAAAGTGTTTATTGAATGCTTTTTGCTTCTTGTTAGCATGAAGTGAGGCATGATTTCTAAGATTATGGTTTATGTTTGTCAACCGTTGTTTTCATGATTTTTTTTTTTTGGTGGTTGTTTGGGATAAGGAAAATAGTTTTCCTGTATTATTGTGACACTAATTGACTCTTTGTTCTTGAACATCTGGCGACTCTCACGACAACTTATGACAGTCGTTCTTTTGATTTGGTTGTATGATGTCTGCTTTTCTCCTTTTAGGTTTCTCTTTGTTTTCCTTTTCCGCCTTTTTGCGTGGAAGAGGGTAGATGGTATGTTGTTTATTGTGATTGTATTGATTGGTTTACTTTAACGTCCCTGGTTTTTTCAGGAGCCCGACCCTCTATGTCATTCCCAGAGATCACATGCGGCAAATGGGTTATGCAGAGATTTGCAGTGAACAGAGGAATACTTTTCTAGCCTTTATCAATCAGATCAAGCCTCAGGATCCTCCTGTTGATATTCACAGCCCTTTTCGTAATGGTTTAGTTGTTCAAGAGGGTATCAAGGATGTGGCAACTACTTCCAACAGTCAGGAACGGAGAATGCAAGTCAATGGTTTGGTTGTTGAGGAACCTCCCTTTGATGTGGATATTACTTCTAGCAGTCCGGAGAAGAAATCGGAAGATAATGGTTTGGTAGTTCAGGAAGCTGTGAAAGACATTGATACTATCGCCAATGATCAGGAACCCAAACTGCCGGCTGATGGTTCAGCTGTTCAGGAAACTCTGAAAGGTTTGGATACTGTTTCCAATAGCCAAGAACGGAAAATGCCAGTTGTTAAGATTAGGGTCAAGCAACCGACAACATCTAATAGAGTTGATGAGGGCGACAATATGACCCATGAAAGATCTCAAGCGGCTCATAAGGAAATTGATCATGGGGCTAGCAGTTCAGTTTCTGTTGATGCCCCCCAACGAAATGCAATTGAAGTTGTTAGTGCAAGCAATCAAATAATAGAAGAAGTAAACTCCTGCCAGGGTCGTGGGTCCCAGATGACGGCCAGCATAGGCAGCGCCAAAGTAGCAAGAGAGGGCGATGACCTCGGGAAAGACCTTCAATGCACTGCTGACTCCAGCAGCATTCCTATGCTTCCTCAGCCTGATGATCGGTCTTCACCCAATATTGTCACCAGGTATGATCTTGCCCAGAAGCTTGATGTGGAGAACCATGACCTGTTGCCAAGGTCTTTGTTTCCAGCTGAGGATGTTGATGGAGGTTCGTTGAGCACAGCGAATCCAGACGTGCATGACAAAAAGGAGAAAAAGAAGAAAAAAGACAAGGACAAGAAACGAAAACGAGATGACCCTGAGTACTTGGAGAGAAAGCGTTTGAAGAAGGAAAAGAAGAAAAGGGAAAAAGAGAGGGCAAAGTTATTAAATGATGATACAAGGTCGACGCCAATTGATCCCCTGCTGGATAGGCGAGCAAGAGATACAACAGAGATAGACAATTTTAGGCCAAGGCCATCAGAGCTGGAGGTGTTGGTAACCCCATCATCGTCAATGAGCAAAAATGAGTCTGGATATCAGGAGGGCGCTGTTCGATTAAAGCCGGATGCACCAAGCAAAAATGAGTCTGAACACCGGGAGGCCACCATTAGATTAAAGCCAGATGAACAAAGTGGACCGAAAATAGTCCTGAGGACAAGTGAGACTACTAGACCTGGAACCGAGACTGGTCGCAAAATAAAAATCAAGATCAAGAAGCCAGGGGCTTCCGGTGCTTCTTGATACACGATGTTGTAGGGTGGTTAATTTGTTGTAACTGGTTTTGTTTGCGGGGCATGATCTATGGTGCCTTTTTTCGACTCCAGGTGATTAGTCCCCATGCAATGCCGTGTATTACCAACATCAACTGAGACAATTGTAACGATGTTGAGCTCCTTTTTTGTTATAACCCTGAATTTTCAATTTATATGTAGATATGTTTGTGTTGTGTATATTTCTATTTATGCTGCTTTGGGAGGTGGGCGGAAGTTTGCGAATTGTCATGTCCGTTTAAATGAGAGCGGGAAGATTTTGTATCATCGTATGGTTCTTGCCTGACCTTATATTTATTATGGGGTAAATAAATGTCATTGGACAATTTTATGGTACGTTCATGAAGGCTATGGACTAGTCAATGGATCTCTCAGCTTTCAAGGTTGCTTCTCAAAAGTTGAACCCCCTTGTTCATTGGAGAATTGCCCCACCCACCGCCTCTCTTTTCTTCTCTTGGTGGGGTAGACGGCCTTTTGTGGTCGTTTGCCATGTGGAACGAGATTCTCAATTTGACGGACCCGTTGATTGAGTCTTTTCCCCTCAGCCATGTTTTCAAATAAGCAGTAGAGAACGAGGGATTTAAATATTGCATAGTGATTATGTTGTTTTGTATATGCGTCTACTGTGGGATTGTTTGTTATTTTTATATATTTTGAACCAAAATTGCACTTTATAGGACCTAAAGCCAAGAGCTTCGTAGAATCCGAGAGAGTTGGGGGGGGGGGGGGTATCCAAAATTAGAAGTATTTAACTTCGAAATCTTTCATAATCCGGCGAAGTAAAGACAACAGGATGATCTCGTATCTCTTACATATAAGATATTTGGTATCAATTGAGCTAAATAAGTGTTACCTATATTTATGCAAATGTGTCAAATAAGTTCCAAATTTAAATATTATTATAAATTTGATTCAATATCTTACTTTTTAGATAATTATAAAGATATTTTTATTAAATAATTTTTCAATCAAGACATAAATGTGAAGATATTGTTCAAAAGATGAAATGTGGGTAAAGTTTAAGTGGTATTGATCCTATTTTTACAGGGTTATCTTTACATGCAATGAATTGACCACTATAATGATAATTGTACAAGAAATTAAAGGCTACTGATACAAGGCTTTCTTAGTTGAAAGTTGATGTTTGAACTTAGGCTTTCGTAGCTCAAAGTTCATCTCGAGCTTGGCACCTCGCCTATATTAGGCAAAACATGAAGCTACTCTAAAAATGCAATGACAAATAACCGGCTGAATATCTACACTACCATGCTAGAAAACATGAACCTATTACCTACCCTTCAAATATCTAACCCACTTTATTACGTTTGTTTCTTCCCTCTCTTTTCCTTGGGTCGTATAAGGGTTGAAGATCGGTAAATTACAATATCTCATAAGTGAGTACTCCATATCAAGATCCAACTTGGCTCGGCTCGGTTTTAGTTCCTCCGATTGTAAGACACGTATACTGTGATGTTCTTGGCATTTTGTATAACAAGTGTACAACAGTCCTTTCAATTTAGGGTTATCTAAGAGGGATCGTACCAAACCGGGGGTACCATGCATGTCTGAAAACACCGTCTTTAAAGTTTAAACCAAAACCTTTAGAATTATAGGAGTCTCTCTCACATATATCACTTGATCTAATTAAACAATCAATTAAAATGCATTTAACCTGTTATTTCATGAACGTACAAGTAGAGTTCCTAAGCACCATAATTGCCTAATTGTTGAGTTTTTCCAAATCAAGAGAAAGGCTAGCTAGAATCATCGCCCATACTTCTTTACTTGCTTAAAAGACTAATAGTACGTACCTCCTATATTATATACATATGCAAAAAAGAGAGAGATAAAGACAGAGAATGTGCGCACAGTGTGACATGAATATATAAATGCCCAAGGCCCCTACTTGGAGAGACAAAATCCCAACACCTGCACATATATATATATACAAGTAAATAGAAGCAAAGGACAGACTACTATACCTTATCGGGGAGTATGTATGCATGTACATATTAATGTAGCTACACCTAGGTTTAGGTCATTATATGTATATATCTCGAAAGATTTTTTTTTTTAATAACCAAAAAGATTTTGTTGCCCTTGGACCAAGATTTTCAAATAGTCACCTTTAATTTTGTCACTCAATCTTTGCGTAATTTACTAACTGTAATAGTGTTTTTACTATTTTTGTTGACTTGAAAATTAATAGGGGAAGAAAGGGGGGCCTGTGCTGGAATTAGAAACTCAACATTTTTCTTTTCTTAGGTTGTAGATTTTAGTTAGGTCACCGAGAGGTAACTTTTTAAGAGTAATTAATGACCTTTGAAATTTAATGCTGATCTAGGAAGAGATAGATTTATCTCTGGTAAGATCTTATGAAGGCGAAATCTATTTGAATAATTAAGTATTCTAGCAGGAGTATTATACGAGTGTTTTGTTGCATCTGGGATTGTATCATATCAAACTATGTCTGTAGCTGTTGAGTACACTCACGCATATAATTAAAAGAAAAAAAACAATAATAACAAACAAATAAAATTTATAAATAATAAATAAATTTTATAACTATATTATACTGTTGTAAAAACCACCAGAATCAGAATTAAACAAATAAAGAAAAACAAAGTTTGGCAAAAGAAGGAAAAAACTGTAGAGAAGGGTAAATGATTGAAGCAGGGCCGCTTAAGGTAGTAGCTAGAGTCACTGCCGTGGACGCCAAGTAATTACATCCCGTCAAAATTTATATTGATATTCAAGTACGTAATACTATTATACTGCATCGATCATGCAAACATTCTACTCCTATAAAACCATATTAATTATCAACTGCCTTCAACATCCTACATATCCCATCTCCAGCATGCACTCCTCATTGCATTTATAGAGAGAAAGAGCTAGGGTTTTTTTTTTCTCCTTTTTTTTTGGGTTGGTTTGGAGACTGAGGATTATAATTAAGACAGTCTAAGATGAAAGTCGCATATTTTCGATTTGCATGATCTATCCGAATTAAGGAGATTGATATAGAAAAGTCTTTATATATAGAATCGTCTCGTACGTAGAAGAATTTGCAGTGAGTGAAAGGATTTCAGCGTGTATGAAGGTACGTCCAATAGTGACTTTTTGGTTTGATTTGATCTTTTAAAGTTATCTCCTCGTATTTTTATTTGTATAAGCCTGTTCTTTTCGTGGGTAAATTAAGGTGGGTTGAAGTGGGTTGAAGTAGGTTGAGGTAGGTTGATGTTGATATTTTGTAATTGACCCACAAAAAGAACAGACCCTTAGTGTCATATATGTTTGTTCGATGATATGGTTCGTTATAATGCAATATAAAAAACAAAACAAAATGGCAATTTGATTATACTTTTAAAATACGTCTTACAAAATATTCATAGGTGTTATTTATAATTAAAGCATCTACTTCAAGTAATGCATATATATGTATATTTTTTAATATGATTTTTGTAACAGGTGATTTAAGTGTGGATTTTGAAACTGAATCAGAACATGGAGGAGATACGTACATTTCACTCTTTAGTCTCAGGTAAAATCCTCAGACCCCCACCCCCTCCCAATTCTATGTTGGTGGTATGGCACGTGCATTAATGTTAGTTACACGGTTGAGTTCATGGGATTTTATCTTTTTACTGTTTTTTGTACTACTAATTTTTGTTTTTTGTTTTTTTTTTCAAACTTCTCTCTCTTTATATATATATATATATACACACACACACACACACACACACACGAGCGCGCGCGAGTACACACACACACACATATATATACACACAAACACACAAAAACGCGCGTGCGTGCACACACACACACATATATACACACACACGCGCATACACACACACACATATACATATATATACATATATATATGTGCCCGTGCGCACACACACATCAAGAAGTGACACATTAAACTCTTAAAAAAAAAGAAAGTTTAGGCTCAACTTTTAGTTACATATATATTTGCAAATTTGCCGCTTACTTACTACAAAGTAAATAAATAGATAAATAAACGAAGAGTCAATCAAATACTATATAAGTGATATTTAGAACTTTGTCTATTTTTTTTTTTAAAAGTCAAATCGTTAATTACTCTAACTAACTAGCTAACTGAAACAACGTATCTTCAGCTAATCAGTGACAAAATCGTTAATTTCTAAATATTATTTATCTAATAAATTCTCTTAAATAAAAAATTGATTTAAATTTCTGTTATGTGGTGATTGTGTAAAATTTTAAAATTTTTTAAAAAAGGACGATGTGTTTAATATCGTTAAGGTGGCCTTGGACGTCTGGACTTAACAGATCGCCTCATAGAAGACGTAGGATTCTGGGCCAGCCCATAATTTGTCTAAACCGAATTGGGCTGTGATATATACAGATTGACCACTTTGCCCTAATTGGGTTTTTTGTTTGATGTGGCTCATGATAGCAGCATGTCATGAGTCCAGCCCACGACAGAACCAAACCTGAACGGCTTGGTTCAAGGCTAATGCATAGATTTAGGTTTGAATCTTGACTACATCTTTCTTGGTACTCGAGGTAGAACCTAATGGGCTAGTGAAGCCCAACATAAGCGGGCCGAACCTATTTAGGGATGTCAAACAGGTCGGGTCGGGTCGACTCATTTAATAAACGGATCAATTTCGTGTCCGTCTTGAAAATAAATTAGATTTGCTCAAAACTGAAAAATAACAAGTTTTAATACTAAACGGTCAACTCCTCTCGATTTTGGATAGAAATCGGTTCGGTTCGGGTTGGGCTTGTGTTTATCTCAGTAAATTCGGGTCAGAGTTTGGGTCGGATTATCGTGTTGGGTCAGACTTTGACAGCCCTAAACCCATTAGTCTAGGCCCAAGAGAGTATATCGGTGCCAACTGATTACAATGAAATGAAATTGTTGGCCACTATAAACGAACCTTCCAGGGGACGTCAAATTTCCACACCCCTCGTATCATTGCTCCAAACTCTAAGTGCCTTACTTGTGTACTTTTTCTTATAGTAATATAATATAGTACGAGAATATCCAAACTAACTAGGCATGCGCCCATGGATATTGATTATCTTAGACCAGATGCACATCCTTCATATCCAACATCCGGGCCTACCAACATTAATCGATGAGTTGGATTTAGCCTGTATTTGGCAATAGTATTTTGATCAAATCAAATACTAATTTTTAGTGTTCGGTAATCTATTGTTTGACTAATATTTCAAGTGGTGTTTATCTTTTTAAATAGTATTTTTAAAAACCTAACAGTATTTGCTTTTGCCATTCAAAAGTAGCATTTCATATTTTTTTTGTCAAAAAATATCATTTGAAAATTTTATATTTGAAAATTATCTCTATCTTTTTATGTCAATTTATATTAATCAGCTAACCCAACAATCAATTTTGTTGGACACATTTATATCAACTGCTCTTCTAAACAGATTTTCGCGAACAGTTAAATTTGAACTGCTATCCGCTACCTAAACAGCTAATTTTGCCGAATAGATCCTTGGTATCCATCTTATATATTTGTTATGAAAGTAATTGAAGTGATTGAAAGTTTAGACAATGACAAAAACCAATTGAAGATCAAGAGCTAAAAAGAGAGGGAAATTGATCATGTGCACTATACGACAAATTTGTCAATTTGATGCTCTAGCGTTCTTTGGACATAACTAGAAATGGTTTCAAGTAGTGTAACGACCATAAGTTTCTCACTACAGCATAATGCAGTGGACATCATTCTGCAATTGCACACTTGATTGCATCACATTCTTGACCTTTGATTATGATGGCAATATACTTTATTGGGATAGCAACGGTTACGTGTGAATCGAATAGATTCATATGTTCATATCTTGGTCGATAGGCTATGAATCCGTATGTATGTATTGGATGATGTAGATAATTGGATATGGTTCGGCATATTGTCTCCACTTCAAGACTATCATGTAGTGGGGTGTACTTATTTGCTCTAATTATTCCCACTCCTTGTTTTTACAAGTTTTACCGATTATCGTATGAAAAAAAGAGTGTTCGTTCTTATCCTGCACAGTAACTCGAGACCTTTCATTCAAAGGCTCTAATATTGTAACGGAATTCAAATTTATAGTTTGTGTGTTCTTTCATTTGTTAATAGAAATATGGGTTGATAATAAATAAGTGAGTTGGTAAAGATTTGTAGAAGTGGGTAAAAGTTGGTATATTTTTGAATAATTGGTAGGAGTTGGTTAAGGTTGGAAAGATTGGAAGAAGTTGGAGGATGTCGGTGAGAAATGTAAATGAACGACAATTTCTTTGTAATAATTTTTGAAGGAGATTGGTAAAATTTATAGAAGTTGGGTTAGAGTTAGAAGGAATTAGATTTTTTTTTTTAAAGAATTGATAGAAGTTAGTAGAAGTTGGTGAGAGATGGAAAAAGTTAGTAAAAGTGAATTACCAACAAAAAGAACCAGTAACGTAGAATTGAAATTAAACCTATAAATTAAACAAATTTGGAATTGAAATTGACAAACAAACTCATACATTAAACAATACAAACTTATTAATCTACACATTGAAGAATTAAGTAACAATTCAAGTCAATTAAACATTTAGACTAGTATTACTAAAAGAAGAACTCACAAATTTGGAGAGAGAGTTGAGGCCGCTGGCCGTTGGGAGGTGACTCGACGTGGGGATGGTCACCGATGACCTGTGACCAGGGGGCGGTTGGTGTTTTGGAGAGAGAGTGTGTGGGTGAATGACTGAGTGGGTCAGTGGGTGGAGGGATGGTGTTTTGGGTAGCAAGTGGGGAAGTCGCCACTGTGAAAATGCGAACAGTCGAATACAAAGGGGGGGGGACCGGCGGTTATCCCAGTATTTGGGAGACAGAAGTTAAAAAAAATTTGAAAAAGATAGAACGGCAAAAGAGACGCAAGAGAATTCAAACTCGCAACATGACACACAAAGAACATAACAACACAGGCGCCTGGACCACTAAGCCAAGGGCAACTTCATGTATACTTTCGATGCTAATGCTACATATACTTAATGTCTAAATTTTTTTAAATTTTGTAACATATATTAATTTTTTTTTGGAAGGGGTGTCGGGTTACACCACTGACACCACGGTAGCTATGCCACCGAAAAGGACAAACACTAAATTCCAAGAAAATTTGTACGCCTTAAAGGAAATTACGCATTCAACTTCATTTCTTTGATCATATTTTTTATTTTTGGGGACAGAAAAGTATCACAATCATCACAATATATATGTAAAAGAGAGGACTTACCATTGACAAAAAATCGCCAACAGCCCATTATAGAAACAGCAATAGAAATGAAGGTTAGAGAAGAGGGCTTGAAAAGAGGAAAAAGAGAGGTGGCGGCTAACTTGACCACTTATATTTACGGCTTGAAATCATATGAATAACTAGTATATAGAAATAAAATGCCATTCGCATCTAAGTTTGCTATTTTCTCATAAGTTGTATCCACTCGATTCTACATCAATTTAAGTAGATCTAAATATCTACTATAGAGGATCAAATATTTACCAAGTGTAGGCAGTTTAAATGACATAATATATATCTATAATTTCATCCACTTGACTAGCACGAGTTGACTCAAATAGTTAAATACTTAATTTACCTAGATAAGGTCTTCAGTTCGAGTTTTATAGATGAAGATAATTTAAATGGGAGAGCTCGGTGATTTCGGGATCAATAATAACCCAAATCCATTGAAACAGAGATGAAACATCCCAAAATCAAGGAAGACAATACTAGCTGGTTAGGATGAGTTATGAATAACCCTACACTTGAAATACTACCCTAATTAATGTTCATAATTGGTGCACTAACTTTCAAATATACTGTTGCAATTTGACTATGTCTGATCCATGTCTTGGACCAGCTACATCTAGTAGTACATTGTGTGGTCCTTTTGTTCTGTTCATTTATGTACTGATCATGCCCAGTTGCAAAAACCACCAATTAAAATACAAAGACACACAAACACACTAGGGTATAGTGGATTAGTCCTTTCTGTGTGAGAGAGTTCAAGTCAAGAAAAATTCAGTCTAGGTACACTGGATAACATGCACCACCACAACAAGCCAAGCCACAGCTGTAGTTGTTATTTTTCTTGTTGGTATGTAATTATCATGTTGTCCAATTAATACTTTGATCTCATCACTTGTGGATGATGAGACTGACTCGCCAATTAACGAGTGAAAGAGATGGACATATGAATGTCCAAACAGAAAACGTAACCCTATCTGACTAGTTTCTGTTAGGGCTTTTCTTCTTTTTTTTTTTTTTGGTTTGGTGTATAAATGAAGGCGTAATGATTAATTTAGAGGAATTCGAACTTAAAGATTCTAATAGCAGCTCTTATAAACTTAATCAGTAAAATTGATTAGCTAACTTCTTTGTTATTATTATATTAGTCGAACTTACTTAGGTTGCTTTTGATTGGGTGATTGGACTTGGTTTTTTTGGAGAGGGGGGGGGGGGGGGGTGTGGGTTGGTACCTTAATTGTTTTATTTTCAATTTCAAATTAAATACCACCAAAATTATTAGAAGCACTAATTCTGGCAAGCTCATGATTTTGTAAATCTTAATCATTGTCTTACATCTATCTTGCATATGACGTACGTAGTTATCTATCTGAGAGTTTGTGCTATGTTCCAGATGGCTCCAGGGTCTTAGTCTATAGTTTTTAGGGCACTAATTTTTTGCCCTAATCATGTGTTGGGCACTTTGAGGTCTTAATTCCCCATCTAATTAAGAACAATTCAAGTTAGGGTTATTAAGTTGCAGATTTTACTCTACTGAAGTATGCTAGCCAGTTAGAAGTCAGAAAAAGTTCTCAAAACCACACTCTTCGCCGGTTTGTCACTGCTCTCTCTCTCTCTCTCTAAGCTTGAAACTCAGTCCATTGTTTAATTTCTCTGAACTGATCATGCACTCAAGATTTGTCAGATCTACAGCACAGACACAGACACAGACACTCTTTGTGTCCAACCGTCTGTGTGTGCACGCGCGTGTGTAAGACACTCCTCCTTTTAAAGCTCTGCATCACAATAGATTCCCAGCAAGACACACTTGGCTTCTTAAACCCCCCAAAAAATAGCCCAAAAAACCAAAAGAAATATTTTCAAACCAGAAAAATGCAAAAAGAAGAAAGGAAAATCTTGGTAGAACATGATGAGCTTGTAGAAGAGAAGTAGAGTACAGATCGATATGATCTTCATCCTCTTCATTTTCTTCCTGACTTGTTTGCTGCTACTGTGTTTTTTTTTTGGTTTGCCCTTTATTATTATTTTTTTCTGATTCTGAAACCGAAACCCTAGCTAGAGCTAAAGTGGGGATGTGGATGGCGAGAAGCCACTGCTATGGTGAAAGTGCAAATTAAATCATAAAAGGACAAAACAATAAAGAAACTGAAAGCGGCCTAGGCCTAGTTAGTAGCAGTAATAGTAACAGTGGCTGTAATAGTACTGTAGATTGGTAGTGGTGCTGTAGGTTTAACAGTTAACTGCACTATCCCTGACTTGGTGTGTCTCTACTTTACAATGGTTTTCTATTTTTATTTTCATCTAGGTGTTTTACATAGAGCTAGGTAATAGATCATATCGGATCGGGTTCGTATTTGTGTTGAACTTAAACGAATTGAGAATTTCTGTTTACTAAACGGGTTGAAAAATCTTGACTTGTATCCATTTAATTTTTAAACGGGTTGACCCACTTAACCCGTTTAAGAAAAACAGGTCAAGTTCAGTCGCTTAATTGACTATTTACGCATTTAATATTTTCAACTAATACGTAATTACAGTGTTAAAAATTAGGTTTACGTATCACATTAAATAATTACTCTTTGAAATTCTCCAGATTCATCATAATTCATAATTTCTAAAAATTTTTATATTCTTAATTATCTAATAAAAAGTAAATGGATAAATAAAAAATAAAAAAATGAGTTGACTTATTTAACTCATTTAATTAAACGGGTTAAATAGGTACTTTTTCGTGTCGAGAATCTCGACCTGAACCTAACCCATTTAACTAAACGGATTGAACGTGTCAACCCATTTAATTAAACGGGTCGAAAATTTATACCCAAACCCACTTAACTTCGTGTCGGATTCGGATCGGTAATCGTGTCGGGTCAGCTTTTTTCCGCTCTAGTTTTACACCCCCCCACCCCCAAAGTGAAAAAGCAAAGAAACTTAGAAAAAAGTCAGTATTTAAACTACTCTAAAGAAGAAGATGCAGGTTTTGTTCTTTTTTAATTGAATTTTATTGAACATATTTGAATAGAACTGACTTAAATTTTTGTTGAACCAAACTTATTTTGTTGAAGTAATTAAGTTGAATTGAAGTGAACTTATTCATGTTGATTTTTGATTTCGTTTTTGCTCATGTGAACCCCCGCCCCCAAATTAACTTTATTTTGTTGGATTGAACTGAGCTTATTATTTTTTTTTAACTAAATCAGAATAAATTTATTTTGAGAAAATAAGTTGGACAGAATAGGGCCATAATCGCCTCAAATTATGAGCTGCTCAGGTGATTCGGTGAGCATCCTTCCAATCAAACATCGTGGCAAAATTTTGAGTTAATTACACTTTAGTACCGTAAAGTCTAACAAATGAATTTGTTCGTTTCAACTTATAAAAAGTAGCTTGTTGTTAATTTTGAGTTCTAATGATTTGTCATTTTGAATTACCAAAAGTTACTTATCAAAGGTAAGTTTTTTGGTTAATTTTGAGATCCAATGAATGATGAAATTATAATTAAGAAAATATGACTAAGGTCCTATTCTCTTCAGCTTATTTCTTGCAAAAGAACTTTATCAAATAAATTTAGAATAACTTCAATAAATAAGCACACAATTAAGTTTCTATTAGTGTTGCATTAATAATAAGCGTTTATAATAAGTTGAAGAAAACGACAACAACTTTCAGTGAGGATCTCACTTTCACAGGATTTGGAGAGATCTACATGTAGGCAGCCTTATCTCTATAAATGTGACTGCCTGTAGAGAAACCGATTCCAACAGGCTAGACCTACATAAAAAGTATTAAGAAAATATTTTAGAAGTTGAAAATCGTTTAATAAACAAAGGTAACAAACATAGGACATAATTACTTTAAATAATATTAATTATAATGAATAACAGAGGAGGGTAAGATTTGTACGTACCTTAAGCAACAAGCAGTGATGACATAACACTAATGTGGCCAAGAGCAATCTACAGCTTAAACAATGAGAGGTGGGGAAGATCAAGGGTACTGCTAGCATAAAAAATACAACAAATGTAAGATAGTATAAAAGTTGGTACACAACATATTTTCTACGATTAAGAAGTAAAAAAGAGTGCCAAGAAGCTAGCTACCTAGGGGTCCAAAATATTAGTCCTAGATTGTAACGCCTCCAACTCAAGGGCTAAGAGTGTTATTGTTTTTCTTAAAATTCTGAGAATTTAAATTTCGTTGAAGATGCTGTCAGGTGACAGACTATATGAATTTAGCATTTACACTAGAACAACTATCATGTTCAATGCGATGGAGTCATTAAACTGATGATTTCATTATACCATACAATAACAGGTCATATTCGATAATAGACCTATTCGATAAAACATGGAATGATAACCATAAAGCGAAACATGTAACTTTGTCATGTGAATGGTATATTAATGATGTAGCAATATGCGTTTTGAACTTCATGTAACGCCCCCAATTGCTAATGTCTAATTACTCAAGCTTGACTGCTCATTTATTGCTAATTTGCAGCAGAAGACTTTTAATCTGATTGGAGGTATTACCGCCGTTCCGAAATGGAACAAGGCTATCTAATTTACTAAACC
>JACYFF010031957.1:122723664-122740771 GCA_017589665.1 Selenicereus undatus | reverse complement strand
CAATATATTTTCAATAAACCTTGAATGATCGATAAACTTTTCATAAACTTGCAATAATCAATTTATTTTCAATAAACCTTCAATGATCGATAAACTTTATTCCTCCAATCATTGATAATCAGGTCGAATTGTGAATGAACTATAATCAATAATCAATAAATTTAATTAAAATTAACAATAAATAGGAGGAAGAGGAAGCGTACCTTGTTTCAAACTAAAGGACCCAACTCCTGTGCTAATTGGACAGATTAGGGTTAGATGCGAACCCTTACTTGCTCTACTAGCCGCTTGGGTTGAGGGGGAAATCACGGTGGGGGTCACGGGTTACAAACCCTTGCCGCGCCCCTTCCTCCCCCCCTTCAAAGAAGGGGCTTCGGCCCCTTAAATAACAATAATTTCTTTTTTTTTTCCTTTTTTTCTTTTGTTTTGGATAATTATCTCGTCAGGTCATAATTAATACGAGTTTATCCATTTGTCACATCATCAATAATACGAGCTTATCTATTCGTCCCATCATAATTAATACGAGCCTATCCACTCGTCACATCATAATTAATACGAGCCTATCCACTTGTCACATCATAATTAATACGAGATTATCCACTCGTTATATCATAATTAATACGAGTTTATCCACTTGTCACATAACAATTAATTCCCAATGTTCGATTCAATAAATTGCAGGACTAGTCCCAAGATTCGCCAGTCCAGTTTTATTCGGGAGGCTGCTCAATGTAGTGCCCGATATAATCCTAAAATAGAAAGAATATTTTTTTCACTAAAAATAGCACCTAAGCATGCATGTCAATGTGATTTCAATTTTTTAACAATATAAAATGGCGGAAGAAGGGGATAAAATCCTGGGTGTTACATAGACTCCACAAATTCCTATCCTTAGTCATGTTCTTCGTTAGCCATAAAAATTTCAAATCATGTTTAATCACCTTGTCCCAATTTTTCTTATGTCGTCCTCTGCATTTTCTACATTCTAATAGGTAAATCATCTT
Organism: Selenicereus undatus; assembly: GCA_017589665.1. NCBI lineage: Eukaryota > Viridiplantae > Streptophyta > Magnoliopsida > Caryophyllales > Cactaceae > Selenicereus > Selenicereus undatus. The sequence continues at coordinate 122,739,764 of JACYFF010031957.1, read as the reverse complement.
ACATCTTATCACATGTGCTTCCACATCCTTCCCCTTCAAAGGACTAAACCACCTAAGTATGGTTTCTCTCCTCTTATTTTCTATGAGTGTCCATTTTACTTTGTTTCTAATCACTTCATTTCTTATTCTATCCATTCTTGTATGACGCATCCATCGAATCATCCTTATCTCTGTTAACATCAACTTTGGGACTTGGATCCTTTTTATTGCCAGCACTCGGAGCCATATAATAGTGCTGATCTAACTACAATACGATGAACTCTAAATCCTTTTATCACACAATACTCTTGATGTATTTCTCCATTTTTACCATCTCAACTGCCCTCTTTCCCTCCACCAAAGCCACACCGCAAATATTCAGTTTTTGATTTGCTTAATTTAGAACCCCCGGTCTCTAGGGTATGCTTCCATCGCTCCATCTTACGGTTAAATCCATCCCTAATCTCATCAATAAGGACAATATCATTTGTGAATAGCATACACTATTGTATCTCATCTTAGATCTCTTTAGTGAGTTTGTGTATAACAATGGTGAAAAGATATTGGTTTAGAATTAATCCATGATGAAGTCCAATACCCACTTGACAGTCAATAGTGTCTTTCCTGGCTCCTGAACACTTGTTTTTACTCCCTTCTGGAGATCCTTAATAATTTGAATATATGCAATTGACACTCTTTTTTTCCCCAAGCACCTCCATAGCACTTTGAGTTGTACTCTATCATAGACTTATCTAGGTTTATGAACACTATGTGAAGATCCTTTCTCCTATCACTGTACAATTCTATGAGTTTTCTAACGGGTTGGATTGTCTCCATTATCGATCTTCTTGGCATAAGACCAAATTGGTTATCTAAGATTAAAATACTATTCCTCAATTTTTTTTCTAGAGCACCCTTTTCCAGAATTTCATAGTGTAACTAAACAATTATATATATATATATATATATATATATATATATATATATATATATATATATAATTGTTGCAATTTTCAATATCTCCTTTATAGAGGGGGATAATTAAACTGAATCTCCGTTTACTAGGCATCTATGTAGTCCTAAGAATGATATTGAAAAGCTCCGTTAACCACTTTAGTTTCCTTTATTCACCCATACAATTTCATACTTTCACAAGAATTTGGCCTGAGCCATAGCATTTCCATTGGGCATCGATCTTCCTGAGGGCATCTTTAATCTCCTCTTCACTAATAGGGCTACCGCATCGATAGTACTATAGCCTCTCATCCAACCCTTATTCCCTCTTTTGTGGGTGCTCAATCATTTCCCCATTAAAGAGTTAATAAAAACACATTTTCCATCTTTCCTTTATTCTTGCTTCTTCTACTGTAACTTTATTGTTTTCATTGTTAATGCACCTTACGTGACCTAAGTATTTTGTTCTCTTTTCCCTAATCCTTGCTAGTTTAAAGACATTCGTCTCACATTCTTTAGTCAAAAAAGATGGCTTTCTTTGCTACTTTTTTTTTGGTAGGCTTGTGTCTAGCTTCGTTCACCTCCTTTTCTTTGTCGGTTCGATTATTAATAAAAGTAGCATTTGCATCTTGTTTCTCATTGACTTTCTCGTTTACCTTATCATTCCACCACCAAGCTCTTTCTATTCTTCCTCCAACTCCTCTAGATGAACCTAGTATTTCCTCAGTCAACCTTCTCATTTTGGAAATAGTAATTGACTATCATAATAATTATGTTTATTTACTGCCTTTGAGCCTGCTCTTTTCATTGGTAAATCAATAATCACCTAGCTATTCTCGTCAATCCTAACCAGTTTTGACCAATCATCTCGAAAATATCTCAATGTTTACCAATCATCATCATCATCATCATCATCATCATCATCATCATTTTCTTCCTTGTATTTCTACCCCTTAAAAAATTTATCAACTCTTACCAGCTTTTTTCAGTCTTTACCAATTCTTACTAATCTTTAATAATCTTTTCCCAAATTACCAATCCTTTTTCGGTCTTACAAAACCTTACCAATCTTTACAAATTTCATCCATTTATCAACCTATATTGACTAAAGAAAATAACAACCAAGGTGATAAACTAAACAACTGAAAAAATTGTAACTTCAAGGTACCAATACATTGCCACAGGCCTTGAGCTTTTACAATGCCTTGATAAGTCGTACTCTGGGCCATCTTGAAAGAGACAGTACTCACGCCTGGATCAATGCGCACTCCTAGAAAATCGAAACTAATAAGGATCAAATTCTCCATAATAGGCAATAATACCCACCCATGAAAACAGTTATCTTATTGCAGTTTAGGGTCGAATTTGTTTGCTAGTTCTTTTATACGATTTTTTGGTGCAAATTAGACGTACAGATGTAGGTGAGCTTCGAACTAAGGTTTTTGATAACAAATTTCGAACATTACTAATTGAGCCCATTGACACCCGCTTCTTTTAGATGCTTTGAGCAAGCAATTTTCAATTTGACATATCTTCATTTTGCCGTCTAGATAATTAAAAGATAATTGTTATGGGGGTACTCTCAAAAATTTTCGGAGTGATGTGTCCGTATAATTAAGGATTTGTTATGTTCAAAATGCATAAAATGTAGATGTAAAACTAGTCAATAAAAATAGACGAAAAATATGAGGAAAATAGGCATGACGCATGCTTCCACTACAAAAGGCTCAAAACTTCACTTCTAACTTCATGATCACTAGCAAAGTTCCAAAGGCCAATGAACAACAAGAACTAAATCCAAAGTATGCTTGAACTTTACAAAAGAAAATTAAATGACTTCATTCATATCTCTTGGATCAATGGTTTTCAACACATAGTCCACCATGCCTTCATAGTCATGAATGTGTTGTTGTCGAACGAGTCGCTTCAATGTGCACGGGTAACATCATCAAACTTGACCTAATTCCTCCAGTATTATACCTCAAGAGTATACTAATGTAAAGATTACCTCCCCCACCAACACAGGTCGGTTTAAGTAGTTTAATACTTATTTCTCTTAAGCAAGGTCTCGGGGTCGAGTCTATTTATCTCGGTGGCAATGGGTAAGTTATCATAAGTTCTCTCGAACTCGTAATTAATTTATCCCTTCAATTTAAAGTTTTTGTCGTTGTCTATGTATCTTGTGCCTTATTTTGATTTTTCGTTTTCTCTCTTGTGCCTGTCATTTCTTTTTGAAGTAATTAATCCAATTCCATTTGGAAGGTGGCATGTTGTTTCTTTCAGGTAGGCTAGTTGCATGACTTTCACTCATCAAATCCACCAACTTTTCATCTCGATTATTACTTCCCATAATAATTTGCGCATGCAATATCTCCTTTTCAGAATTGCCATCCATCATTAAATTTTTTTTGGCACAACTTAGGCTTCTAATATTAACACCTATGTTTGTACAATAATTGACATGTTAACACTGTTCTGTCACGATTAAAAGGTTCTTTGAAAGCGACATGGACAAGACTTGCCCTTTGGTGTTATGCTTCGGTTGAGACGTCAATTGTCATTTGTTAATTAGTTGCTTTCTTTTAGCCATCCTGGTCTCATATAGTACTTTTTGATTGTATCTTGGTAACATTATCACAGTTCTTTACCCTTTTTTTTACCCTTGAGATAGGTGGTCATTACATTTTAGATTTATAGTGTGTTTGCCTTTTTAACAGGGTTCAAATGAGTAAACGTAATACAATACAATTAGAATAGGGAGGGGAATCAAACTTAAGACACCATGTAATCAAGGATTCAGTCTCAACCGTTAGGCTAGAACCTCGTTGATAGATGTCAACATCTTTGGCTATATTAATTCTGTTATTATGGTTCTTAAATGATAATTGGTGTGGGCTATTCTTTTACATTTGTAGGTTACACCTTATTTGTTATATTTCTTAATCTGGGTTTTTTTGGGGGGGGGGGGGGAGCATGATCGAGTAAAAGCAATGAGGGGCTTATGAACTTTCTTGACTTCACATTTTATTTGGTTGGATCTTAATCACAATCATCTCAAAATAACAAAAAAAGCAATGAGGGGCAATGTTTTATGCAGTTTTGACTAGGGCTGAGCAGCGGACCGGGTATTTATTGGGTTAAGCGTCCGACCCGTTTGAAATAGGGCTAATAATGGGTCAGGTTAATAATGGACTGGGGTAATATTGGGCCAGTCCATTAAGGCATATTAACGGGCCGGATTGGGCTAGCCCATTAATGACCCGTTTAGTGATCGATTAATTTTTCAACCTACTTGACATATTAATTTGCATGTTCTAATTAGTTAAACTTATTGCCAATACTTTGTACATAATAATAATTATTATATACTGTTTTTTGGCGCAAATTTGTTCCGTTTTTAAACGAGCACAAAGCGGGCCGCCAATGGGCGACTCGACCTAATCTATTTATTAGCTTGGTTGTGTATTTATTAATTTTGAATTTGAATTAGTATAGTTTGATTGGAAAATTACAGAGATTTTAGTTGAAAAGTTAACTCACCAAAAATACTTCTTAGTGATAATGGACGGGCCATAGACAGGCCAGGTTTACTTAGCCCATAACTCAATTCGGTTAATTAATGGATTGGTCCAATCTGACACGACCCGATCCTTTGTCCATTCCTAATTTTGACATGACAAGGTCCTAAATACATGTGTGTCAGTCAAGAACGTCCAAAAACTTATCCTCTGAGACTGGCACATTCTTGTTCTTCATGGACCACATACTTTATGCAGGTAAACATCATGTGCCTGACCAGGCTGACCTCTTACTTCTTGAATTTCGTCTTCTTCTTCAACTCTACCCCCGCCCCTCCTTTATGCCTTTATGGAGAGAGAAAAATTGTCACACACGCATAAAGTTTGTGTTCAAGAACCGACTTAGTCAAAAGTTTAAATTGATAGCTGAAGACTTAGGAAACGGTTTAACTTGAGACCTCTTGTTCAAAAAAGTTATGATACAATTAAACTTTTTTAATATAAATTTGGTCATACACAAAGAGTCATGAATAAAAGCTCAAATTAGGTTTCAATTCAACACACCCTCTTATGTGTGGGCTACTGGCAAACCCAACATGTGCACACAATTTTAATCAAATGTGGACGGTGGCAAATCAAGATTCAAGATCAAGCAACTTGCTCCGATATCATGTTCAAGAACCATCTCAATCATCAAGAGTTTATAGTTGAATAAGGCTCAGGAATATGTTTATACTCTAGGATGCCTCCTCGCACAAATGTCTTTTTAGGCTTGAAGCGGAAATCAATATAGGGGAAGCTGAGATTTGAACTCGAGACCTCTTGCTAAGAAAGACTCTGATATCATGTTCAAGAATCAACTTGACCAAAAGTTTTAAATTGATTATTGAAGGTCCATGAATAAATTTATTATACCAAGTCGTGCTCTGAACCATACTATGCACATCAGAGCCATGCACGAGCTTAAACTTTATGGCCTTGAGGAGTTTCAACCCAAGTCAAACCGGCTAGGACTTGAATTTGCTCTGTATACCCTTAAATTGGATCTAGTTATTCCACATAAACGATATGTTATATACATGATACACCATGAGATAAGAAGGCAATCAGGGGCACATAGCTTACTAGCGATACAGAGCTCTCTTGCCATGTGATTTGAGTATGACTTAACAAAATCATACATACATATACACATATATGAAACCCAAATTAAACCGAGTAGGAATTTCTATCAGCACCAAATTTGACTTGTATTCATATATTGTAAGGGATATGACGCTGGAAATGCAGCAAGCATATAATTTTGCCCCAATAATCATTGTGGAGGAAAATCTCCGTCACACAAAACAAACAAACGATAATAGTTATAAGGGGAAATATTATTTTTACACTTCGACATAATGCAATAGATTACTAAACCTTATCACAAGTGACACATACTGTTTATGTGGGAAATATTTACCGTACATGTGCATGTATGTAGCAATATACACACCCAAAAAATTTTAAATCACGCGCATGGTATTATATGTATTAAATTTGTTAAAATACTAAACATTGTCATGGGTGGCATAAAATGTTGATGTGGGGAATATTTACCATACGTCTGTATATATGTATGTATGTAGCACTATATGAGAATGCAAGCCATGCATGTGGGCATTATATGCATTGAAGTGGTTAACATTATTACGCAAAGTGCCAAGAGGTTGAGTGGTAGAATTGTAGATTTGTTTCTTGTCCCTTAGCTTGGTCCTACTTCAAATCCCATCAAAGGAAATTTTGTATGCCTCTGTGAATTCAACCATTTTATATTTACCTTGTTTTCTCGTATTTGCCTTCTTTTTTATTTGTCTTCTTTTATTTGTCTTACATTAATTATATGTGTTACATTACCTTCCTTTTTTATTTGCCTTATATTTTTTTTTTATTTTTCCGTCTTACATTAATTCTAACTAGCGTAGCTTATTCACCTCACTTTTCAATGTTCGATTAGTCAGAGTTTTAAATTTATTCGTTCAAATTCATTCGATTTTTTTTCCGATGTTGCTACCACATAAGAACATGAATCTTTAGTATCAAATAATAATGCACTGTTTGTATGTATTTACAGAATTTTTTAGTTATATAGTTGCTAGGCTTTGTATTCTTCCAATGGATGAACTTTTTAGTTACGAATAATTGATGCAACAATTTTATTTAAAGGATGAAATTTTTAGAGAATTTTTTTGATTCTTGACTGATAAAAATGTTACTTTTAGTGACTAATCTTTTTAAATTAAATAAATTTTGATGAACCTTTAACTTATATTTAATAACTCTTTAGGTTTAATTAATGAATCTTTTGATATTTTAAATGATAAAATTTTCTATTAATGGTGTGTATCCAACACTGTATTGATGTGTACAGTAGATTTCTGGTCAATGTGAAACTAATAGTCAAACAAAATCTGTTAATAAAATTTATTCATTTATATTTATTTATTTATTTGAAATGATTTCGTTGGTAAAGTTGACTGATCCACCTATGGCAAGTGGCTATTACTGAATTTAATGCTTTGTCTCAATCAAAGTCACCTGACTGTATAAGTAATTGTGTTTATCTGCAAGTAGTGTTTGCTGCTTGAGAAAATAGTAGTTTCTAACAAAATTTATAGGGGAGTCTGATAACAATAATTATTTGAACAAAAATAGTTATTTGGAAGAATTTTAGCTGTTTTAATTTAATTAAATAATTATAATATTTGATAAACAGCTGTTTGTAATAGCTGTTTGACTCTAAAAAGTTCTTTTTGAAAAACTTATTCTCATTAGCTTTTTAGGAAGAGTTTTTTGTGAAAATGACATAATTGTCTATAAGTGTAAAAAAATTATACAACATCCTATAAAAAAATAATTCGTAAATAATAATGGCATAAATGAAAATTTACCAACATATATTTTTTTTTTGGAAACAACTAGCTTTTACCCAACATTTTTTCTCAAAATAATTAATTCAAACAACTAATATATAAACAACTAGTTCAAATAGTTAACAACTGTTCGTCAAATCGGGCCCTATATAAATTTTTTTCTAAGAATTAATCTTAAGGAAAGAAATTATTTTTTTAAAAATAAAATAGTGTCTGTCTAAATATGTTCACTTCCTCCTTCCAAAATCTCCTAAAAGCTTACCAGATCTTCAAAAATTATTTCACAAACTAAGCAGATAAAATAAACATTCTTTTGAAAATTAGGTATGAAGATCATTATATTGTCATATAATTCTTAATAAAATTAATAAGCTTGGCACCATAACTGACTTTGTAAATAAAAACAAAAAGAAAAAAGAAAGAGACGTGAGGACGGTTTTACGTCTACCCAGTCTCGCATTGATTTTTTTTTCCCTCCTTCAACCTTTCATAACATGACATTTAATACCAAAATTACAAAATTCCCCTTCATCAGTAAAATTTTAAAATTGCAAATATTTTAGGGAGATAATAAAAAAATCTTATAAAAATTTAATTTAAATTTAAAAAAGCAAGAAAATTAGGAAAATAAGTTTCAAATAAGATTCCATATTTTCTTATGAAAATAATTTTGAAAATTAAGGAAAATAAATTGTAACTAAAGAAATTATTACAACTTGTTTAAAAAATAGGAAGGTTAACTATAAAAATTAATTGATTTAACATAGTGTAAAGAATTAAAAAAGTTCACTTGAAAAAAAATACAAGTATTTCAAAAAGGCATTATAATATAATTATTAAAACTAATACATTTGTTCCAAAATTATAAATAAAAAAATTTTGTTTCTAAAAATAAATTAATAAATTTATTTTCACAATATTACTCACATTGTTTTCATATTTATTTTCTATTTTCTTCTTTTCTTATAAATTTAGTATGATGTTTTCTCTTTATCTCTAAATTATTTGTAGTTAACAAATCACAAAGGTGAAGGATGTTTTCAGAATTTGAGTTTTGAATGTTATTTTGTAAAAAGTTGAAGGGAAGTGAAAATTAATACAAATAGATCAAGGATTTTAAAAAAATTAATACGCGTTAGTTGAAAGAAATTAGGTGTAAAAACCTCGAAACATGAAGGATGATGACCCTCTCCCCCACACACACCCCAAAAACAAGTCTATCTTCAAAGCCTATCAAAACAAAATAGGGGATGAAAAGACACAACAATACTCACATCAAGATGCATTACAAGAAATCAAATGAGTTGTCAAGTAAAACAAAAACAAAAGATGGGTTGTATTCTTTGTTCTATTCTTGAATCAAGTCAGAAAGACCAGTCAAGTAAAAGCTTTTATGCAACCGATTATTCGAAATCTCACTTATCATCAGATTTCATTATATGAGACACAATAGTCTTATTAATCCCTGCACACCTAACCTTCTTCCAATAATTGAATTAAGACCATCCTACTAGACTCATGAAATATTATTTATGAGTCATAAAAAGGATGGTGATTAAAATTCTCTAAGTTAACTCCTCCAATAGCTTCTATGATAAAACAACAAAACATAAGCAGTCTTGCCAAAGAGAAGCAAAAGGAGGTCTTGTTTAGCTTTAAGATTAAAGATGTATGGAGCAATTATTCGGACCAAGAACAACAATAACAACAACTACTTTGAGTGTAAGTTCACTTTCACGGAATCTGGATAAATTGAAATATATGCAGTCTTACCTCTACAGATATGACTGACTGCAGAAAGGCCGATTCCAATAGCAATTAGTCCTACCAATATGACACAAATTTCTAATGAACTCATAAATCTCTAATTAGTTTAATATATAGCTAGATGAACTTCAAATGTCTATTACCAACTATATTTACACCATTAATGACAAAACATTATGCAATATTACCCTTGGATCAAGCTAGCAATAATCTAACTTACAGTTGTAAAACAGGAGCACATCTAATGACTAACATCAAAAGATAAAAGGAATACATTCATACCCCCACCAAAGAAATTAAAGGTGGTCATGCATACCCACTTGATGCATGTGTATGTGCCTAATGAATTTGTACTTGGAACAGGAATTGAATGAATCCATTTGATCCTTCATCCTTAGGTTGTTCTTTATCATCGTGGGCCTCCCATGATGTTTTGTTGAATTGAAATCCTGTAGCTTGGAACTGCAAATTTTCATAAAGATCGATGTGCAGAAAAGTATTCTTTAAGTACTGTATATACCTATATATGTGCCAACAAAACAAGTTCTCGATTTTTTTTTAAATCATAGAGATGTATAGAAATGTATACATGGACAAGGATCCTCACCACTTTGCGAAATTTCACTAGATTGATAAGCAAAACTGGGTAAGGGGCTCCAATCTTCTGTTGTGAGCGAGCCGGGATCGATGATGTCTTGAGTTTCAATGGAGTTGGTGCCATTGTGGGTTTGAGAATTCGATTCGTTGCAACCCTCTATCATCTTGAAAGGTTGGAAACTCGAATGAGCTCTTAGTCTTCCATCATTACCTTTAAGCCCTCTGCTTTGCAATCTCTCAAATGTTCTCATTCTTGCCCTAGCTCTTGCCTCCTTTCTTGCCTCTTTTGTGGTACTCTTCCTCTTTTGCTTAGGCTTGTTCTCTTTTGCAATTTTAGAGGCTCTTTTGCCCTTGGATGTCCCCTTCTTTTCTTCCACTATTGTGGACTCAACCTCACAATTAGATGTTGAATTAGACATGGAGGACTTGGTCACTCCACTTGAGCTTGCATTCTTGCTTTGGAAGAGCTCTTGAATGGCTGGTTTCGCTTGAAGCAGCAACCATTCCACGGTGCTACTAGCCTTATCATACCCTAACATGTCTTGCAGCTTGAAAAAGGGGCAAGCAACCTCAAGGGAGAGTCTCATTCTCCGATCTCTTAGACCATGAGCAGTCCTAATCTTGCTATGCCTGTCTCTCTTCGAGGTTCTCCTCCTCTTCAAGCCAAGACCGGAGCTCGGTTTTGTGACTTCGCTGTTCTTATTACCATCTTCTACTATTCCATTGATGGTCTCCTGGCCCTTGTTCGAGTCCATCTTGGTAATGACCGCAAAGGTGGAGGAATCGTCGGTGACAATGGTGCTATTAGGCCTCCAGGAAGCTTGTTGAATGATTGCAAGCTCATGGAGACTACTAAAAGAATCACCAAAGATGTCTATTTCATTGCAAATCAAGGGGGAAGGTGAGTGATAATAAGATGTTTGGTAAGATGGGTCATCTTGCTTGGAGTTTGGATTGAAATCATCACCTACATAGCTGTCCACACAAAACATTGTTGGACTAACACTAACACTAACACCAACACTATTATTGTTGAAAGTACTCAATGATGATGAGCTGAACATTGTGTGGTGTTTTCCCACTCTATGTGTTACTATCACCAAATATAATTAAAGATCTAGCTAGCTAGACTCTCAATCAATGGCACCCAAAAATGCAAAGCTCTAGACTTTCCTCATCAATCAACCCTTATGCAAAGTAATAATCAAAGAAAGAAGGAGCTAAAAAGGCCAAATATTGCTAAGTTGCCTACCTCATGAGTCGAGTATTATTGTGGGGATGGGAGAGCTTGAGGGAGACAGCACACAGGAATTGAAGAGAGACAAAGGAGGATGATCCTGATGTGCATGAGTAAGGGTTAATCAGAAGACGGAGGCCAGGAGGGATTTATTGAAGAAGAATTCATGAAGCTCATCAGTTGTCTCTCTCTCTCTCTCTCTCTCCCCCCCCCCCCCATCGATCTTTTCCATTGTGTCTGTCACATCTCCTTTGATAGTTAGAGAGAGAGACAGAGAGAGAGAATAGTCATGAATTGAAAGGGATAGGAGCAGAGGACAGAAATATAATTAATAGGTACAAGAAACAATATATACATAACCATTTTTTTGTAGGTCATATATAACTTTAAATGTTCTCCTGCATTTTCAAGTGCCTCTTCACGTGGTTGTAAAATGCCCCAACTTTCTTTCTTTTTAGCTTGTCAAGAAGATGTTGACTGACACTCATAAACTCCTCCCCACAACTTTCCATGCTTAGCTTTCTGAAAGAGAGATAGGATGGACGTATTCCATATAAATTTGCCGGTTGTGACAGCGATGGTGTTAAGTAAGCAAATGGTAAATTTAGGTAGATTAGCATAACTGACTAAATGTGGTTATTGATGTGCTACAACTTACAAGTACTCTATATGTAAAGGGGGAGATGAACATACATCAAATCAAAACACATACTTATTATTACTTGAAAAAAAAAAGTGTTAATTGGTGGGGGGAGCCATTGAAGTTGGTATACATCATTTTTGTTACCAATTACGCACCTTTTTGTTACCAATTACTTGTTGAGGTTTTATATAAATTGGATCTGAAACAGAAGAACAATGCTTACAATTCAAGTGATTTTCTATTTCAAAATCAATTGGCAATAAGAGGAGGATTTACTTGGTTAATTATATACCTGCTTAGGATCTCTTACTTTGCCAATGCGGGACAACCGCTGTCATATGTTCCAATAATACTATTCTTGATTGAAATAATTAAAATTACTTGTTAAGGTTTTGTATAAATTGGATTTGAGATACACGAACAATGCATACAGTTCAAGTGATGTTCTAACCCGTGCGGCATTGAAATTGATCAAAATTGAATTTCTCTTTTAAATGAATCAAATAAACAGCATCACAACATTTATTTGCGATATGAGACTATGAGTAATGAATTTACTAGGAATTTTCACGAATACACGTGCATAAATTAATGAATTCTAAAAAATAGAGTCTTTGAACAAAAACATTAATTTCGTAAATTTGATAATCAAACACCGAAGCCTCTATTAATTAAATTATACAAATTAACCACTTTGGGCATCATTTTTAACAGAAATTTCGATTTACTGAAAGAAATGTAAGAGCATGATGTGCTGTATTTGCTTCCAAGGGAAGTTTAGGTCTCTTCAATAATAAAGTGGCCAACCCTAATCGACTATATATATTAACACATTAGTAATAGTCAAATCACATAAATTACAAAGATATTGACATATAATTTCATTGTTTGTTTTTTTGTTTGTTTTTTTCATGAAGTGGCCCTTTTGCAGCGTGACGTTCTTCCTTGGAATATCCATTGGATGAACAATTGACTACCATATTGGAAATTTAGTGTTCAAAAATATTTGACACAAAGAAAGGTGGGATGATAAAAACTAATACAAACATGTCCACACTTTAAAAAATCAGAACAAATACCACAAGGAGGATGCATGACAATTTATTTATTTAGTTTTTTGGATCCTCCATTTTAGTGAAGTCGAGCTACTTTTGGCCAAAGAATGAGTAGAACTCTCCCGTCACAGATTTTCTCTATTTACATGACTTGTACCTAAGACCTTACTTAACACATTGTTTGGATTGAGATAAAGAAGGGATATGAAGGGCAAGAGAAGGGAAGGTAATGGAGGGGAAGGGAGGAAGAGAAAGATGATTTGTACTCACCTTGTTTGGATATATTGTAAGAGGGGATGGAGGACAAGAGGGGAGAACTATTAAAAATCTTTCCTTCCCCTAATTTCCATTTCGTTTTGGGGGTAGATAAAAATGAGAGAAATAGGGGGAATGAGGGTACAATGTTCCCCTCGGTTCCCCTTCCTTCCTCTTCATATAATATTCCCAAACAAGGAAAATAAGTGTCCATTGATCTTCATTCCCTTCCCCTCTTCTTCTTTCCCCTCGATCCGAACGGACTGTAAGGGAAACAAGTGTCAAACCACTTGAACCGACCTATATTAATATATCAATTACTATTTTTTTTTTGGGACTTGGATCCTCAATTTTGTTGGAGTTGAGTTACTGTTAGCTCAATAAAGGTAGAACTCTCCCATCACAGATTTTTTTTCATTCACAAAACTTGAACTTGAGACCTTGCTTAAGGGGAGCAAGCGTCAAATCACTTGAATCAACCTGTGTTAATATATCAATTATTATCTTGCATAATAGATTGAATACAAACCATACTACCCCTTATATGTGTAAACACTAGCACATGAGTTCTAGCAGTCAAACCCCTAATTGACGTCTTCACTTTCATCAGATCAACCGGCCTAGCTTCCCTACCTAATTTTCAACCAATTAGCAAATTCCACCCCCCCCCCCCCCCAAAAAAAAGGCTAAAGTTGCAGCATCTGATTCTCATATTTTTTTTAGATGAGACTCCAAGATATGATTTGGATTTGGGTTCAATATTGACAAACCGAAGAATGTTATTGTTATTTTTCCTCAGATTCTCATATTTTGCTTAGATGAGACTCGAAGATGTGATTTGGCTTTGGGTTTAATGTTGACAAACCAAAGAATCTTATTGTTATTTTTCCTTAATCATGTTCTTTTTAAGTTAATCAAAACATTGTTTCCCCTTGATTACTAAGCTGGTCACTTAATTAGGCCTAGCAAGGAATCGTATTAGGGTTATCCATGTCCACTAGCCTCAGTGGCATGTGCACCTACTCCTTGTGAAAGCATTCGGTATGTGATTGAAAATTAGAATATGTTCTCGAAAGTATAATGCATTGTACTCCCATCTATCTAAGTTGCACTCTTTGTCAAATTTAAAATTCATTTGTTCAATCTCTGAATTGAATTAACATACAAAATTCCTGAATTTCATAGTTTTGAATTGGAGTATCTTTTCTTTAGATTCTCTAATGAATCTCGAGCCTAGCTAATTGTTTATACAACAACAACACCTCTCAGTGTGAGTCCTGCTTTTGCAAGTCTTGAGAGGATTTTGTGAAAATATTTTATAGAAGAAGAATTTTGTAAAAATATTTTATATAAAAAAACTATGAATAAGCAGCAGAAAATGAAGTAAAAAATACTACTAAAGCAAGTGACAATAGCTATGTAAACATAACTATAACATAGTTAAAATTGTTTATGATAAAGCTAAAATTTGATGATCATACTATAGAAAAATACAATGCATTATATTGCAGTTATTATCGTCTAACAATGGGTATGTCATACAGTCAAAAACCAATGTATGAAATCGGTGATTAATGGGTCAAAACGTTATTAGTTTTATGAGGCTTTTGCATTTTTCCCACTCGAACTATCATGCGTTGATTTTCTTAACCTTGACTTATTTGCATTGATTTTTAACCCCCTTCCAACTTTTCACAAAATAACGTCTAGTGCGCAAATTTCGAAAATACCGTTCATCTTTGTGATTTATAAATTACACATAATCTAAATACAAAATAAAAAAATTTATGAAGACCATAACAATATAAGAAACTTAAGAAAATATACAGAATAGATTTGAATTTTTTTTTGGTCGATATTGTTGTGAAAACTATTAATATAAGTTTCAAATGAAGAATTTTAATTTAACTTACTGAAAATAGGAGCATAAATGAAAAAAAAAAATTCAAACCCTATTGACTATTAAAAAAAGGGGGAAAATAAAAAATCATAATTTATAAAAACAATTGCATAAATTTTTTTTATTATATTATTATATAGTTCTATAAATTTGTTTTTCTTGTTGTTCATAATTTCTCCATAATGAATTATTAAATTTTATTTCTGATTTATTTGCCTAATATTCTTACTTTTTCTTAGTTTGCACTAAGATTTTTTATGTTATCCCTTAAATATTTATAATTTCAAAATTTCACTGGTGAAGTGCATTTTCAGAATTTTAGATATTAGATGTTATTTCTTGAGAAGTTGTATTAGGTAAAGATTAATGCAAATAGGTTAGAATTAGAAAAAAGTCCATCCATAAAAGTTCAACGGGGCAAGTGTGAAACAACTCTTAGTTTTACACCATGCACCGGGTTCCAAAATCTAAAAATAACAATTGATCACAATGTAAATAGACCAGAAAGTATATAAAGATGAAATCAGTTAGACTTTATGTGTAATTACGTATGTGAGCAAAATTAAAAGGCTGATAAATGAGTATTGGGTGGTGAATGAATCTAGTTAGACATGTTAAAATAACGGTTAGGTTCAACTTTTTTCGCCCCTGATTTGCCTCAACTCTCAAAATTGGGATATCTGACTACACAGGAGATAAGATCGGATAGAAGTTCTAACCCTTTTGTCCGACCTGCTATCGATCACTAAAAAAGTTTACTCTAAACTTTAGGCATATTTATTGCACTATTGAAGAATTTTGGATACTATTGAAATTAATTTCCAAACTCCTCAATGGGGAAGTGTTGGAAGACTCCCGTAGTAGGGTCAGAGAGTATAACGAGAGGCGACTTGATCCGCGAATATGTGGTCTTATCACCAAGGACGAGATTAAAGAGGCCTCAAAGAAGATGACCAATGGAAATGAAGAAGGTTCATATCAGATACCGGTTAAAGTATGGAAGTGTTTGGGTGAAAAAGGATTACAGTGGCTGACGAAGCTTTTCAATGTTATTTTTAGGACCATTAAGATGCCTAAAGAATGAAGATCGAGTACGGTCATTCCTCTATACAAGAACAAAGGTGATATTCAAGATTGTAATAATTTTAGAGATATTAAGTTGCTTAGCCACGCTATGAAGTTATGGGAGAGGGTGATTGAGATAATGTTGTGGAAGGATGTTTTGATTTCAGAAAATTAATTTGGTTTTATGCCAGACAGGTCGACCATTGAAGCAATTTACC